>LR749510.1:4111620-4531146 GCA_902729485.2 Mus minutoides
AAAAAAAAAAAAAAAAAAAAAAAAAAAAAAAAAAAAAAAAAAAAAAAAAAAAAAAAAAAAAAAAAAAAAAAAAAAAAAAAAAAAAAAAAAAAAAAAAAAAAAAAAAAAAAAAAAAAAAAAAAAAAAAAAAAAAAAAAAAAAAAAAAAAAAAAAAAAAAAAAAAAAAAAAAAAAAAAAAAAAAAAAAAGAAAGAAAGAAACACACACAGATACAGAGATACACACATTGGCAAACACACAGAAAATCCACAAAAACAAAATCAGAAACCATAATATATAAGTAAAAGACCTGTAAGGTTTAAAACAAAAACAAACAAACAAAAAACACCAAAAAAACAAAAAACAAAACAAAACAGGGCTCAGACAGAACGTTATGAAACAAAACTAACTCCAAAAATACCACACATTTTATGTTGACCATCTACTATTGGGTATGGGGCCTATCCTTAAGTGTGGTTTGTATACCCAGTGAGATTGTATTGGAGAAAAATAATTTTTCCTTTGTGAGTGGTTATTAATTGGAGATATCTTCTGGGTTGAGGGTGGGATTTGCATCCACTTCCCCTCTCAGCCCTGGGAACTCACAGGGTTCAGACCTGTGCAGGCTCTGTGCCTGCCACCAGTTTCCCTGCGTTCCTATGAGTGGCACTCCTCCACGTCTAGAAAGCCTCGTTTTCTTGGTGTCTTCCATCCCCTGTGGCTCTTACAATCTCTCTTCCTTTTATTCCACAAAGTTCTCTAAGCCCTGAGAGGAGGCATTTGATAGAGACCTCCCATGGAGGTCTGAGGTCCCAGAGTCCTTACTCTGCATATTGACCACTTGTAGGTCTCTCTATTTGTTCCCATCTATGGCAGGAGAAAGATTCTCTGCCGATGGCCAAGCAAGACATGTATCTGTGAGTACAGCAGAATGTTGTTAGAGGGGGTCGTTTTTTGCTACGCTCCTTTAGCAGAACAGTAGGATTTTGTTTTACCCTAGGTCCATCCGTGGTCTATCTAGGCTCAGGTTCTTAGTCACCCAAACAGTCTCGGGCTTGGCTTCCATCTCACGGAGTGAACTTAAATCCAATCAGATATTGGTTGGTTACGCCTACAACTTGCGTGCCGCTATTACACCCGTGTATCTTTTAGGCAGAAAGGCATGGTAGATCAAAGGATTTGTGACTGGGTTGATGTTTGCCTTTCCTCTCGGATAGCATGAAGAATACCTGCCAGTGCCATGAACACTAGTCAGTAGTCAGCAGAGCCAGCGACAGCTCTAGGTAGGAACCAGTTCAATTTCTCCAAGTTCAGTGAGTTATATAGGTGTCGTCTCCAGCAACGGGGCCTAGCCATCAGTTTGTGAGAAGCAACAATAGTCTTGTTACGGCCCAATCTTTTTTTTTTTTTTTTTTTTTTTTTTTTTTTGGTTTTTCAAGACAGGGTTTCTCTGTGTAGCCCTGGCTGTCCTGGAACTCACTCTGTAGACCAGGCTGGCCTCGAACTCAGAAATCCGCCTGCCTCTGCCTCCCGAGTGCTGGGATTAAAGGCGTGCGCCACCATGCCCGGCTTTACGGCCCAATCTTATGGAGGCATTTTCTCAATTGAGGTTCTCTTCTCTCGGGTGACATTAGCTTTTGTCAAATTGACACAAACCAAACCAGTACAACATCCAAGGATGGACTTCAGAATGAAGAAGGATCCATAAAAACATCCCCTTTTCCCTTTGCCCGAAAGCCCATTTGCACACTTGATCTAGGTTCCTACTCATCCTCCATCCAGGCTTCCCCCATATCCAGGCACTCCATGGAGTGACTTCTGCACACAGGGATGGTGGTCTTTCACCCTGCTGTGGGTCACTTGAGATCACCATTCTGCATCCCAGCTGGAAACTTATGCTGCCTACAGACTGATTCAGCAGGCTTGAGCTAGTGATGAAGACAGCGACAACAGTGACAACCCACCAGGAAGACTTAAGACCTCCAGCCTATTCTTATATTGTTTGACGTGTCACCTGGCCCCCCGGGACTTAACCTCCTCATAATGGGTGTAATTCCTACTGTTTAATCATCAGGAAGGCTGATTTCGCCATCTCTCATCCAGGCTATGTTTACTCATACAGTGAACATTAGATGTCTCTCACAAACATCATCACCATCATCGTCACCAACACCATCACAACTGGCACCATCATCCTTATCATCACAGACTCTCCCACCACCTCCTCCATCAATCACTACCACCACCACCACAATCAGACCATCATCACCACCATCACAGTCGGCATCCTAACCACCATCACAATCAACACCATCACAATCAACACCATCACAATCAACACCATCACAATCAACACCATCACAATCAACACCATCACAATCAACACCATCACCACAATAATCACAATCAGCCTCAATGTTACCACCATCACCATCATCATTATCACCATGCGACCCACAAGTCCCTCTGGCTAGGCCACAAGGATTAGAACAATGACCCAACTGAACCCTCTCCAGATCTGACCCACAGTCTGCTCATTTGCATCTGTGGCTCCCACAGTGCCTGTTCCAATATGTCATCCTCGCTGGCCAGCTGGCAAATCCTACCCCTCACTCTCCACACGAGGCAGCTCTTCTGCCAGCACTGAGTCTTCCTTCTACTGTATGACACAGGAATCGGAGGAGGAGCAGGGGCGGGGTTTATCAGAGGCTGTGAGGCAGGAGAGCTCCCCTGATGAGACTCCTCATCCTCACTCCCAGCCATAGCATGTGCAGTGGCAACCAATACAGATAAAGCTATGCAAACACGGAAAGGCCAAGCCAACAGAAGTCAAGACACCTGCTGGAGACCAGCAGGACACTGTGGGCTCCAGAAGATTTACATCTCATTTAACAACTGCCAGAGCTCTATCAGGTACCTAGCAGAGCTATCTCCAAACTAAAGTAGGGTTGAGAAGGAAAGAGGTAATAACAGGTTGTGTCATATACACAGACACAGAGAGAGAGAGAGAGAGAGAGAGAGAGAGAGAGAGAGAGAGAAACAGAGAGAAACAGAGAGAGATGGAGACAGAGAGAGATTGTAATAATGAATTGTTTCCTTAAAAAAATGTATTAAGAACTATGCAGAGGGCTGGAGAGATGGCCCCGTGGTCAAGAGCACTGACTGCTCTTCCAAAGGTCCTGAGTTCAAATCCCAGCAGCCACATGGTGGCTCACAGCCATCTGCAGTGTAATCGGACTCACTTTCCTGGTGTGTCTGAAGATGCTACAGTGTATTCATATATATAAAATAAATAAATCAAAAGAAAGAAAGAAAGAAAGAAAGAAAGAAAGAAAGAAAGAAAGAAAGAAAGAGAGAGAGAGAGAAAGAACGAACTATGCAGAGTTGCTCAGCTCGACCAGGGAATGGACAAGCACAGAAGTCAATGGCAGTGTGGGAGAAGGTGTGGGGACAGACCTCATGGCTCCAGTGCAAAGTAAAGTTGCTTCTTTTGTGGAGTGACACCAACCTCCCCCTATAAGGCGAAAACACACCATACCCTACCCTGACATGAGGCGCCTACAGCTTGTATGCAGAAATAAAGCAAGGACAGCATCACACACACACACTGCATATGATGCATAGGACACCTGAATTTCACACTAAGCACACACACACACTGCATATGACACACACACTGCATATGACACCTGAATTTCACACTAAGCATGAGGGGTTGGGGGTGGGGAGCTGAAGGACCTACATCAAAACCTCTACACCAGGAATGGGGGGAGAGAAGGCTCTCTCTATGCACTCACTGCTCTTGCAGAGGATCTAGGTTCAATTCCCAATGCCCACATCAAGTGACCCTCAGGTGCCCAAGGGGACCTGAACACACATGCGAATAAACTCACAAAGATACGCACACACATACCCAGATACATTTTAAAAGCCTGCACACAAATGCTCAGAACCACACTCATCGGATTAGATAAGAGACAGGAAAACAGGTAAATGACCTAAAAATTAGCAGATAAATAGACTAATTTTACCGTAGAGTAAAATTGCCTGGATATCTTAAGGAATCAAATTCTGTTTCTCATTAAAATACGGATAAATCCTAAGACACGAAGCAGAAAGAAGCCACATGCAAAAGCCAAAATTAGGATTCCCCGTCCATGAAATGGCCACAACACAACCTTCTAGAAACGGCATTTGTAGAGACAGAAAGTAGATTCTGGGCTGGGAGAGAGAGGTAGAGGAAGGGGGTCAGTGGGACGGGATTACTGGCTTGAGTTACTACACCCAGCTTTGTGGTATCTCTTTGAACCATACGTAAACTGTGTGTTAAATCAATCTTGTTTCAATTAAATCATAACTTACTTTTTAAGAAGACTGCAATAACCCATTGCCGCAGCTACTGACAAATGGAGGGACCGGCACATGTCCCACTCCAGGTTAAACTGTCACAGTGCCGCCAGGCCCATGAAAACAAGAGGCAGATCAATGTGTGCTGATAAGAAACCAGCCCCAGGTGAAAAGCAACGAAGAAGCAGAAGTTATCCGAAATATTTAAAACACACCTGTCACATGAAGGTAGAATATGACCAGGAGACTAAATAAACTACTAATGAGGTGGCCACCCTTAGCTTCAGCTGTAGAGCTTCAGAGTCACCTGGGAAAAGTAATTGCCTCTATCAGATTGTCCTGTGGCCCCGTCTGTGGGACATTTTCTTGATTGCTAATGGAAGTAAAAGGGCCCAGCCCACCGTGGGCAGTGTCTCCCTAGGAAAACTAGCCGAGCAAGCCAGAGATAGCAAGGCAAATCGGTAAGCAGCATTCTACCACCATGGTGTCTCTTCATTTCTGCTTTGAGTTCCTGCCCTGGCTTCCCTCAAAGATGGACTGTAACCTGTAAACTGAAATAAATCTTTTTCTCCCCTATTTGCCGCTGGCCGTGGTATGTATACAGCAACAGAGAACAAGCTAGGTCAGAGCTTATGTAGGATATGGGTGAAGGGTCAGAGTTGAAAGGCACTTGTGAGTTAATTCCCCAGCTTCTAACAGTACTTCATTTTTAAGGCAAGATCTCACTATGTAGCCGGTGAACCCACAATCCTCCTGCCTCAACTCCTAGCACTGCTATTTCAAAAGTACATTATAATTTTTCAATGAAAAGCTATCAGGGGGGCTGCCAAGAGGGCTCCGTGGAAAAAGGCACTTGCCACCAAGCCAGATGACTTAAGTTTGATCCCTAGGCCCCACATGGTAAGAGGAAAGGATCAACTCCTATAAGTTGTCCTCTGCCCTGTGCGTGAATGCTGTAACACACACACACACACACAAAAAAAAAAATAATAATAAAGAAATTACTGTAAAGAAAACTCATGTGAACTTTTTAGTACAGACCTGGGGATATAGCTCATTTGGCAGAGTGCTTGTCTACTATGCACAAGCCCTGGGTTCTATTCCTGGCACAGCATAAAAATAAATACAGCACCTTTAATCCCAGCACTCAGGAGGCAGAGGCAGGCAGATTTCTGAGTTCGAGGCCAGCCTGGTCTACAAAGTGAGTTCCAGGACAGCCAGGGCTATACAGAGAAATCTTGTCTCGAAAAACCAATAAATACATACATACATACATAGTAGTGTTGAGGTACACACCTCTCTCCCCAGCTCAGAGCTAAAAGCAGAGAGATCGTTGGTTGAAAGTCATCCTCAGCTGCATTCCAAATTCCGGGCTAGCCTGGGCTACATGAGACCCTTCTAAAACAAGGGCAGGCAAGATCACCTCAGTGGGTGAAGATGCTTATGGCCAAACCAGATAACCTGAGTTCTGTCCCCAGAATCCAGAATGTAGGAGAGAGCCAACTCCCACAAGTGCCCCACCCTGACCCTCATACAAATGCTATGATCGTGCACTTACCCACATGTGCACACCAAAATGAACAAATAAATAAATTTTAAACAAGCAAACTCATGCTAATTGGTAAGAAATCAAATTAAAGCACACATCTGCAACTGAAAACTGCTACAATCTCCTCAGAACATCCTGGCCAAACAGCCCAGTATAAGGTGATGAGAGAAGGCACAGCAACCGGGACCAGAATTTCATTTGAAGGCTACAAACAGTCACCGATTTTTTTTTTTGTCCTTCCCTGTACCTTTAGACACAGAGCTCCTTGCTGCTGTGGTTTGCAACAAAATAAATAAATCATTAGGCATTTTGCTACTGAGCCCCCAGCCTCCCCAGGCCCTTCGGAAGCCAGACAGCCCACTATCTTTGGGACCAGATGACCCCTGCTGCTGTTTCAATATCAGGACCAAGTTGACCAACTGGGGTTGCTGTAGTTTCACAAGAACTTCCCTGGATCAACTTCCCCCACCTGATCTCAACCTCACCCTGCCCCCACCCACACAAAGTGGAACCAAATGGGGCTGGAGAGACGGCTCAGTGGTTAAGAGCACTGACTGCTCTTCCAGAGGTCCTGAGATCAATTCCCAGCAACCATACAGTGGCTCACACCCATCTGTAATGAGATCTGATGCTCTCTTCTGGAGTGTCTGAAGACAGCTACAGTGTACTCATAGACATAAAATTTAAAAAAAAAATTTTTTTTGAGACATGGTTTCTCTGTGTAGCCCTGGCTGTACTGGAACTCACTCTGTAGACCAGGCTGGCCTCGAACTCAGAAAATCGGCCTGCCTCTACCTCCCAAATGCTGGAACTAAAGGCGTGCGCCACCACGCCCAGCAAAATAAATCTTTCAAAGAATGGACCAAATCAACATTCATCCTGACAGATGTGACAGGTTTAAATAAAGCAGGATGGATGAACAGATGCTACTCTGGTGGGCAGGGCTTATGGACCTCGCTGCCCTGCCCAGCACGTACTTACAGAAGCCTTCGATCTTGTCCGCAGTCTTGCTCCATGCCACCTGCCGAGTCTCCATGATCATCTGTACTGTCCTCCGCTCTGGGGTGGATTTGCGGGCGTTGAACACAGTCATCACCGTCCCCAACTCCAGCGCTCTCTTGATCTGACTCTTCTCATATTCTGGAAGGGTGTCCACGTTGACCATGGTGGTCATTGTCAGCCGCTCCAGGGAGACAGAAGAAGTGGGAGAAATACGGAGGCTGCAGGGGAGGTGGGTGGGATAAAAGAGTGAACTGGCTTTAATTAACTGAGGTGGGTGGGTGTGAGCAGAGTGTCAGTATCAGGAGCTAAGACCTGTTATAGGTGAAGTTATAGGTGGAGGTTCTAGTGCTGAGAGCCCTTGGCCACTTAGAGAGTGCAGGCAGAAGGCGCAGGTTTAAATAAAGTCTGGGTGGAGATGAGGAGGGGGGCTACTGGCCTCCTTGACCCCACCGTTAGACAGACTTTGAATAACCAAGTCTCCACCCTCTCTTCTTGTCCAAATTTGAATAACCAAAGCAGTTCTGACGGGCTCAGTAACCTCTCTCCAGCAGGGTATCTAACCTGCTAGAACCTAGCCATCCATTTATAACAAACAAACAAACAAACAAACAAAATGAGAACTGGTTCCTCTGCATAACAATGAGACCAAAAAGGTAGAAAATGTCCAGGCCTGGCAGCCCCCCCCCCAACAAATCCAAGTGCGGAGGTTTGATAACTGTGGCTTCTCCACACTTCTACTTCCATTCCATCCCTCCTCAAGGGATTCCTAAACCCAGAGGGAAACCCGCAGCCTCCCGTGTACAGCAAAGCAGAGGACCCAAGTGTCTTCGGAGCAGCGCCCTCCTGCGGGCAGTTGGTGCCTAAGTAAGTATTCCAGTCATTGTCTGGACTTTCTCTTACCCCCAAAACAATCGACAAATTCAGAATCCAAGCAATTTTCCCTCTCCCTGGCTTCTCCAAGGAGCTCTCTACTGTACCCTGCTTCTTGCCTGGAGCCCCGGAGATTCTCAGCCCAGCGGCTGGCAGCATTTTAGAACACAAACTCCTTCTCATCACTTCTCAGCTGGAAGCCCCTTAAGCCTGCTGGATGCGGTGTGCACCTGTACCTAGACACCACGCCCTTCGGACCTCATTTCCAGCCATGCAAAGGAAGGTAATGTTACCTACCTCATGAAGACTTTGTAAGACCTAAATAAGATAATCTATCATCCCAGGCCCCTAAAACAAGGACAGGAGCCAGCCGTGGTGATGCATGGAAGTGGGGTGTAGAAATATCAACTCAGGGTCAACCTCAGCTACATAGTAAGTTAGGAGCTACCCTGGGCTACACAAGACAGTATCTCAAAAAAAGTAGGAGAGAAAGAGTGGAGTGGAGAGATGGCTAAGCCGTTAAGAGAATTTGGTGCTCTTGCAGGGGATCAGGATTCTGTCCCCACCCCCCATGTCAGGCAGCTTAAGAGCACCAAACTCCAGCTCCAGGGGGTCTGATACCCTCTGCTAACCTCCTCAGGTACCAGGCACACACATGATAAATATACATACATGCAGGAAAATATTCATATACATTTTTTAAAAGATTTTTCTAAAAATCAACTTAGGGGCTGGAGAGGATGGCTTAGCAGTTAAGAGCACTGGCTGCTCTTCTAGAGGACCCAGGTTCAATTCCTAGCACCCACATGGCAGCTCACAACTGTATTGTTTAACTCCAGTTCCAGGGGATCTGACAAACTCAGACAGACATAGGCAAAAACAAAACCACCAATGTACTAAAATAAATAAATAATATAATATAATTAATTATACTGTATATTATTACATATAACAATATGTAGTAAGTACGAATAAGTAAATAAATAAGATTTTTAAAAAATCAACTAAGAGGGTGCTCAGTGGAACTGTGTGACGACCTCAGCTCCTCCTGCCAGGTCCCACGGTTGTCATTATATCCACCAGGATTGCCAAGCAGCACTGGAGAGCTATCCCACCCAGGCCAAAGAACAGGAAGTGAGAGGCAGGCCTTGGACTAGGACTGTTGGGGCCTCCAACCTGCTCAGTCTCTAGGCAATTTGCTCTGAACCTCAACCCTGTCACTTGCAAAACGAGGACAAAATACCCTGGGGGTATGGGTGGTATGATTTGAGGAACTAAAAGCTGACTGATGGATGCTAACCCAGGGCTTATCTGTCCATCAGCCAGGTGAGTGGAGCTGAGTATCCACTCTGCTGGGACTGGGAACTAGGATGCAAATGTCAGCGAGCAGGGAGAGGCTCAGACCTTGCCCTTTGCTCGAAGGCAGGCAGAGAGGCACCTGGGTGGGAGTGCTGGCCATGGGGAGGCATTGTCACCACCTGTTCCCTGTTTATGGCTTGGTTAGAAATAGCAGTGCAGAGCCAGGTGTAATACCACCCTACCCACTCCTCCCATCCTGCCCTCCCCCCTGCCTTCGCCCCACCTGAGGCCTAAGGGGCTCAGAGAAATCAGCTGAGGAAGGAAGGCTTCTGAGTTCCATCTTGTAAAAAGATGAGGTGGCTGGGGGTGTGGCTCGGTGGACAGAGTGCTTGCCTAGCCTGTTTGATTCTCAGTGCCACATAGAGAGAATTTGGCAGCCATAGTTCGTAAGCCCAACACAAGAGAGAAGGGGGGAAGAGAATCAGAAGTCCAAGGGCATCCACAATTAAGGCCAACTTGAGTCATACTAGACCCTGCGAAATGAGATAAAAACCCACAACAGGGCACCCAGCTATAATCCTAGCACTTGGGGAGGCTGAGGCAGGAGGGTTGCTAAGAATTCAAGGCCAGCCTGGGCTACAGAGTGAAAAGCTGGTAGAGGAACAGTTGTCTAGCCTGGGGAACAGGCTTCAACACAAGCCAGGATGTGACCTCACAAGATACATATACACTTAGCTCTCCTGTCCACGTGGGAGCTACCCATACCAAACACGCTGCTTATATTGACACTATCAGTTAAGAAGGCTAGCCACTGGAGATGAGAGAGAGGAGTTTTCCATTATTGGGGGTACAGAAGCAAAGCCCCCCTGGAAAGTAGCTGTTAATATAAGACATGACATCGGTTTACCCTCAGGTACGTTACAGACCAACAAATGCCTGGGAATACAGCTTAGGGGTAGAGCATTTGCCCAGCAAGAGCCAAGTCCTGAGTTCAATTCCTAGCACCAAGGGAAGAGGGAGAAAAGCCAACAGTTTTAAAAATCAAAATCCATCCAGAGAGGAGGAAATTACATGACCAAGGTCACACATACAGATGGACAATCATATGAGTCTGATCCTTTCAGGGCTTGTTTTTTGTAACTCAGAATGCTGGCAGTATTTGGCCACATGCCAAGAAAACTGGCCAACCCTTTGAAGAGTGGGTAGGGGCACTGGCTTGTCCAAGGTCACACAGCTTACAAAGTGGAAGACCCAGGTCCCCGTTGCACAGTTCTGCACTATACAGAATGCTCCATCCAGAAATCCTCACTGTTCTCACTGTCAGATGCCCAGGAAAGGTTTCCCCCAGCAAGATCCCAAGCCCTGAAGCAACACCACACTGGAAACCGATCTGGACAGGCACCAGGCAGTAGCCAGCTCAGGCAGAGCTCCAAGCTCCAACGTCCAAGGCAGGAAGGTCTCCAGCTGACTTTATTCCCAGAGCAGGGCTCTAGCCATCAAGGTAACTCCCTCTTTGCTTCTGTTTTGTTCTTTCCCAAATTAATGAATTAGCCTGGACTCCCCTTCCCTCCACCCCTTCTATGGGTAACCTGATCAACTCACATACTCAGTACAAACATGGCTGGGGGTGAGGGTGAGAAGGAACTTTTTTTTTTCCACGTTTCTATGTCCTTCACACTTTGAAACCAACTTCTCACACACAAGAACCCCAAAACAGGAAACAGGGACTATCCGTCTCTCGAACACTCTGTGCACACATGGGTCCGTGCTGGATTTCAGCCAAAAACCCAAGGAAGAATTCTACTAGACTTTGGACCAGCTGAACCATTGGGAAGGTCCAATCCAAGAACCAACAATGTCCATCTGTACACGTGGAAGTGAAAACAGGGTTGACTTTTTTTTTTAAGGGCACTGGTAAGCACCTCTAAAGTATAAAGTTGATCCAGCAAGCACTCACGTGCAAAGCGAGATACCCAGAAAGATGCTCACAGGACCATAAAACCAGGCTCCTCATCTCTGGGAAGTGGGGTTGGGGTGGGAGATGAGGGGAGGGCATCCCCTACAGGCCAAGAGTATTGGCACACACCAATCATCCCAGTACTTGGGAGGTGGATGCAGGAAGATCAGAAGTTCAAGGCTAACCTGAACTATATAATGAGACTGTCTCAAAAATTAAAAAAAAAAAAAACTTTAAAATGTACAGAAGCTATGGGAAAGAGTGGATTTATAAATTATCATAAGCCAATTTTGATCTTGGGAGATTTGTGAGCTATTTTGATAAAAATAAAAAAGAAACTCACAAATTAATGAGTTATAATATATAAATGTTATTAGTGCAATATATTAAAAAATTATAAGTATCGAAAACATTGCTTATAAATTCAGAAGAGCCACTGAGAGAGGATGGGACAAGACACTATGGATGGTCCACTCTGTTAGTTGAAACAGAAAAGCCCTTTTGCGGGGACAGGAGAGAGGGTTGCCTATTTTCGAAATTAATTATTTGCAGAAGTTTTCCCACCAGTAACTTCCCACCAACTTCGCCCAGGAAGTGCAAAGGGGTTCCCGCTGGGGCTTCTTCAGAGGACCCCACACACACTGCCTTGCCTGGGAGGCCAAGCACCGAGTAATTTTAAGCATCAATAAAAATCCACAACCAAAATCCCCTGGGGCTGCTACAGTGCTGCCCACAACCGTGCAAAATGGGTAACAGCCCAGGGTTAGTCCCGACCCCAACATCCTGTAAGTGTCCCGCAGAAGCAAAGAGCAGGGGCCATGACCTGTGCCCACCAGGAAGGGCCTTTGCCACCAGGGTCAGGAACTGCAGGGAGTCTCTTTGATGCCCCGGAAAACAGGCTCTGGGCCAGTACGGGACCCAAGAGAGAAACCTGGACTGGGGGTGGGGGGACGGGGATGGGGATAGGGACGGGGACGGGCTCCTCTCTGTGTGCTGTGTCACATAAATGGAACTGAAATTCAAATTTAGGTCTCAGAGAGAAAGCCACCTGTTTCCAGGGCGTGTCGCCCCCTCACCCTGCCAGCCTTTCTCTCACCAGTTCGAGATCAGGGTACGGAAAGGGCCTGTTCCTGACTTTCCAGGTATCAACCTCCTAAGTCCTATCGATACAACCCACCTTCCCTTCGAATTCCGGCTCCCTGCGAGGCAAATGACCCCTTTGAGATCCCCAAACTGAACTGAATTGCGGGAGGGGCGGGTCCCAGAATCGCGTGTGGAGAAAGAGCTGCTCCGCCCCACCCCGAGCCACCTGTGTACTACTGGGAAGTACTGTCCCAAGTTCAAAATCAAGTCCCCGCAAGCAGGGACACGCCTCCCGCGCAGTACTCTCGGTGGCGAGAGTGGAAGGCGGACGCTTCGGCCACCCCAGCACCCGGAGCCGCGTCTCTCATTCAAACCCTAGTTGGCCACTGCTCACCCTGGAGAGGTGGCGCCAGCCCCGGGAGAGGAAGTGGCCGGCGGCTAGGCCGGGCTCTGCTGTCCCTAAGCAGGGTTCCCCAGGGCACACCCGGCCACCTACCCGGCTCGCGCACCCCAGCCCTACCCGTGCCCTCTTGTGCTCCGGCGCAGTCCCCACCCAACGCGGTGCCAGCTCTAGGGTCCCCGCACACGCGCAAGTCCCCGGGGAGCTCCATCCATCCGAGCCACTCACCTGGCGGTACCCCCGGAGCGCAGCCACCCGCACAATCCCTAGGCCTGCCAGCCACGGGTTGGGGGGGACTCAGGGGTCCCTCGTGCAGCAGCTGGGGCCCGGGCAGTCCGGCAGTGCAGGTCTTGCTCAGCCGCGCTCCTTACTTCTGCTTTGGAGGCGGCCGCGCCACGTGACTCCTCGGGGCCGCCCCCCTCAACGCGCCGCCCTGTCCCAAGGCGGGTCCCGACCCAGAGCATCCCAAAAGAGTCATGCCTTGCCCGACCTGAGGCAGCCCCAATACCACCTGTCTGGCCGCGATCTCTTAGCCAAATGAACAGAAATTTCCCAAGAATATCAGAGTTTATGGGGCGCCTACTGCATACAGATACCATGCATGCATTGTCTATCTTCACCCACTCGGGGTTGACAGAGCTGAATTTAGTAGTACATTGTTTCCTACCTTAAATGCCGCAGCCTCAGTTTCCCTCCTGCAAAAACAGTGCCAGGCTCAAAAGTTTGTTTCAAAGAGTAACTGGATACTAGAGAACTGGTGTCTTGGTTTTTAAGTTAGAAGACTGTTTTCTTTAAAACTAGTTGCTTTTTTTCTGGGGAAAAAATATTTTTCACTTAATGGTCCATACCTTTAATCCCATAACTAGAAAGGCAGAATGACCTCTCTGAATTAGTTCAAGGCCAGCCAGGGCTATACGGTGAGATCTGTGCCCGAAAAAAATTAATATTATTTTTAAATTATGTGTGTATGTGTGTGTTTGTGTGAATTCATTTCTGTGAATACAGGTGGCCAGGGAGGCCAGAGCACATAGGATTCTCTGGAGTCACTATTGCTGTGGCTATGTGGGTTGCTGGGAACTGAACTCCATTCTCTGTAGGAGCGATATGTACTCTTAACTGCTAAGCCACCTCTCCATTCTCTCTCTCTCTCTCTCACACACACACACACACACACACACACACACACACACACACACTGCTTTAAGATTTGATTTCAGGGAGCCGGGCGTGTTGGCACACGCCTTTAATCCCAGCACTCGGGAGGCAGAGGCAGGCAGATTTCTGAGTTTGAGGCCAGCCTGGTCTACAGAGTGAGTTCCAGGACAGCCAGGGGAACACAGAGAAACCCTGTCTCGAAAAACCAAACCAAAAAAAAAAAAAAAAAAAAAAAAAGATTTGATTTCAGGCTGGTAATCCCAGCACTTAGGAGGCCCAGGTAGGCAGATTTCTGTGAATTTGAGGCCAGCCTGGTCTACAAGGAGAATTCCAGGGCAGCCAAAGCCATACAGAGAAACCCTGTCCAAAGAAAGAGAGAGGGAGGAGAGGGAGGGAGGGAGGGAGGGAGAGAGGGAGGGAGGGAGGGAGAGAGAGAGAGAGAGAGAGAGAGAGAGAGAGAGAGAGAGAGAGAGAGAACTTGGTTTCTCTTCTGGGTGCCTTTAATCCTAACACTCAGGAGGCAGAGGCAGGTGACTCTGAGTTTGAGGCCAGCCTGGTCTACAGAGGGACTTCCAAGGCACCCAGAGCCACACAGAGAAACCCTGTTTTGAAGGATGGATAAATAAATAAATAAATAAATAAGCAAGCAAGCAAGCAAACAAACAAACAAAGACTTGGTTTTATGTAGCCCATGCTACCTCAAACTTCTAGCAGGGACAACCTTCTGATCCTCCTGCCTCTAACTCCCTGGGGCTGGGTTTACAGGTTTTTGCCACTGTTCCCTGTTTACATTGTGCCCCACCCCAACCCACCCCACCCCCGTAGATGTCTTGCACTAGGCCAGCACTTACCAACCTCATGCTGAGAGCCACCTTACAGCTGTCCCAGCACAGCTGGCCACTGGCTTTGTTTTTGCCACCAGTCACCACCTAAGGGGTATGCATCCCTTCAGACACAGGGTCTCCTTGCAGCTCAATATGTAGACCAGGCTGGCCTGAAACTCACAGAGATCTGCCTCCCTAGTGCTGAGGCTAAAGGCGTGTGCCACCATGCCCGGCTCACACTAAATCACTCATGAAAGAGATCATGATGACATCAAACACGTGAATCACGGACCTCCTCACAGAAATAATGACTATATGACACTTTTGGCATTTTTTAAGGAACTTCAGCTTACATTATCTTTGTGGGATTGGATTCTTGTTTGTTTCCGATGAGCTCTCACTATGTAGCACTGGCTAACCTGAAACTCACTGTGTAGCCCAGGCTGGCCTTAAACTCACAGAGATCCTCCTGCCTCTGCCTCCTGGGTGTTAGAATTACAGTTGTGAGATATCCCATGTGGTTTGGGGTTTTTTTGTTGGTTGGTTGGTTTTGTTTGGGGTGTGTGTGTGTGTGCATGCGTGTGCATGTGTGTGCATGCGTGTGCGTGCGTGTGCATGCGTGTGCATGCGTGTGCATGTGCACCTGGACTACACTGCAGCATCCTCCTCTTCCCTTAGAGATGGGACAGAAGCCTTAGAGAAGCCCTCAGAGAAGGTTCCAGCCTTGATTATGGGGCACCCATCTTTCCATCCACGCACGTGAGATGGCTCAGAGGGTAAAGGCCCTTGCCACTTGTGTTGTGCTCCAGAAACCCACGTGGTGGAAGGAGAGAACTGACCTCAACATAGCTGTCCTTTGACCTCCACAGCTGCGCTGTGACACTCCCAGGCTGCCTTATGAAATAAATAAATGACTAAATAAATAAATAGAATTTAATGCAAAAAAGACTCAAAGTCACTAAACACAAGGGGGTGGGGAGCACGGTAAGTCACAGTTAAGAGAGTCGTACCCGTCTCTTTGCTGTAAAGCACTGGTCCTCAACCTTCCAAATGCTTCAACCTTTAATACAGTCTGTGTTGTGGTGACTCTCCCCTTCCCCCAAACCATAAAATTATTTTTCTTGCTACTTCGTAACTGGAATTTTGCTACTGAATTTTGCTACTGTCGTGAATCACGGTATTAAGAGACAAGCCAGGTATTGGAGACAAGCCAGGTACAGTGGCATACGACTTTAATCCCAGCACTTGGGAGGCAGAGGCAGGCGGGTTTCTAAGTTCGAGGCCAGCCTGGTCTACAAAGTGAGTTCCAGGACAGCCAGGGCTATACAACTGTCTCGAACAACAACAACAAAAAAAAATTTCTGAAGACAGGATTGCCAAAGGGGGTCTGGACCCACAGGTTGAGAACCACTGGAGAAGAGCATGCCAGAGCCCCAGAATATCATGCTTTAACTGAGGAACCGTGTAGCAAGTGGATCACACAGGGGCTGTTGACTTAACAGGCTCAAAGGGTGATGTGCTTGACCCAGCACAAACACACCAGTGAGCCACAGTTGCTTATTGAAGATGGGAAGGGTCTATCAAATGTGGGCATCCTTCCCCCATAGCAGTCAAAATAACTAACTACCTTGCCCCTGGGGCCTCACCCATCTTAGCACACCCCCCCCATCCCTGCCACCAGAAGCAACAAGAAAAACCCAAGTGCCTTTGAGTCTGGTTTCCTTTCCTGGCATTGTTCAAAGTACATAGCCCCTGGGGACAGGCTGAGTCCCAGTTGTTTAGTGTTGGACCTCTGGAAGAGGAAGTGCCACCCAGAACTGGTTTGCAAACCTGGCAGCTGCCACAGCAGGGCCGTCCAGCTCTCTGACACTGAGGCGGAGTAGGGAGGACCTCTGGTTTTGAGGCTCGCCTTGCAGACCTCCAGTTTCTCAAGCCAGGGATTCTGCTGAGACATGGTTGGTTAGGCATTCAACCAACACACGCAGGGCTCTTGAAGTACAGCAGCGACCATCACAGCCCAATCCAATGAGCTCAGAGCGGGTTAGGGCAAAATGCAAAAAGGAGACCTGAGTCAGGTTTCAATCCCTCACATTTGTAAGGCCCTGTAGAAACTGAGGACATGACTGCTCCTTGGTATGGGTGAAGCAAAGGTTTTCATTGTAGATGTGAGAGAGAATAGCCAGAGACATCTGGAAGAGTCCAGAGCAGAGAAAGAAAGAACATGACCCTTTAGAATGGCCCTGGCCATGAGAGAAACAGAGTGCAAGCGTGTGTGTGTGCGTGTGGGTGGGTGGGTGGGTGGGTGGGTAGTATGTGTGTATGTGTGCGTGTGTGGGTGTGCATGGGGCGGGCATAGAGGAAGATTGAGAGGAAGTGGAAGACAGAAAGAGGGAGAGAGACACAGTGGTGGTTTGAATATGGTTGGCCCAGGAGTGGCAGGCACTAGTAGAAGGTGTGGCCTTGTTGGAGGAAGTATGTCACTGTGGGGGTGAGCAATGAGACCCTCCTTCTAACCACATGGGAGTCAGTCTTCTCCCAGCAGCCTTCAGATGAAGATGTAGAACTCTCAGCTCCTGCACCATGCCTGCCTGGACACTGCCAGACTCCCAACCATGATGATAATGGACTGAACCTCTGAACCTGTAAGCCGGCCTCAATTAAATGTTGTCTTTATAAGAGCTGCCTTGACCACAGTGTCTCTTCACAGCAGTAAAACCATAACGAAGACAGCATGAACTCTGAAATGTGTAGCAGGTGCTTTACTTTGGGAGCCTGGAGGCCAGCCCGTGCTTTGGTATGCTAACAGGCACCAGGAATAGCCATTGTCCTTTCTGCCAGTGATGAGGGGGGTGGCTCCATTTGGTAGAGAAGGGGGAACAGGCTTCACAAGTGCCTGAGAGCTACTGGCTTTGTTTAACCACCAAAAATCCTTCTGTAGACCAGGACTGCCTTTTGGAGTTTAGGGGACTGAAGTTTCCGCTGGATAGGAATTGTTGGCTTTTGTAAGCCTATAAGGCTGCTGGGTAGGGGAATGAGTCAGATGAGCAGGCTCTGGGCTGGGCACATCCTAGGAACTCCTCCTGGTTCTACAGGATCCTAGGGATAGGCGACACTGCAATCCTCATTGGAGGGCAGATACAATCAATACACTGGCCTGCTATGCCAAGAGGCAAGCTGCTACATGCGGTCATGACCAATGGCTTACAATCTAGAAAACCTAGATATTTAGTCAGTCATGCTTGCACATACCTGTAATCCTAGCACTCCAGAGTTGAGGCAGCAGAATGATGAGTTCAAAGCCAACCTGGGGTATACACAAAGATCTTCCATGTTTGTTTGCTTGCTTTGTTTTGTTTTGTTAGAAACAAGGTCTCACTATGTAGCCCTAGCTGTCCTGGAACTCACAGTGTTGACGGAACTGGCCTCAAACTTAAGGAGTTCTACCTGTGTCTGTCTCTCAAGTGCTGGGATTAAAGGTGTGAGAACCTTTCTTTACAAATCAAAAAGAAAGGGCTGGAGAGGTGGCTTAGCAGTTAAGATCACTGACTGCTCTCTCAGAGGCCCTGAGGCCCTGAATTCAAATCCCAGCAACCACATGGTGGCTCACAACCATCTGTAATGGGACCTGATGCCCTCTTCTGGTGTGGTGAACTCACAGACATAAAAATAAATACATAAATCTTTAAAACAAGTAAAATAAAATAAAGATGACTTGGCAGGTAAAAATACTTGCCTCTAAGCCTGACCTAAATTCACTTCCTGGGATGCATGTGATGGACGGAGAGAACAATACCCACAAGTTGTCCTTTGACCTACCCACATGAACCATGACACATGCATACCGGTGTACACACATGTACACATATGCACATTCAACAGTGCCTAAAAATCAAAGAGAGGGAGGGGATGTAGCTCAGTTGGTAGAGTGTTTGTCTGGCATACAAGAAGCCCTGGGTTCCACCCCCAGCACTTCATAAACCCAACGTCTTAATTTTTTCCTCCCCTGTGGCTGCGATATTACATCTTGACAAAAGCAACCTAAGAACGTACATGCTCCTATTTGGATCCTTGGTCCTTACCTGGTGGCACTATTTGGGGAAGCCCATGGAACCTTTAAAAGTTGAGGCCTGGCTGGAGGAAGTGTGTCACGAAGGTCAGGCCTTTGAGAGTTATAGGCCGGTTCTGAGTTCTGCCTGCAAGTTGCCTGTGCCCCATGCCTACCCCAGGAGCACCATCACCGTCATCTCCACCAGGATGTTCCCTGGAAGACTGTGCTATGGGCCATAACTGGGTGACATTACTCCTTAGTCTGGGTGCTTGAAATGAGCCCCCCCCCCCATGTAAGGACTGCTGTGGGCGTGTGATCAAACAAGAGAGCTGTTGGTGGGGAGTGGGAAGAGATGGGAAATGACATCACACGTGCAATCCTCAGGGTTTTTGGGTCTCAAGAAGGAGCATGAAGGGGGTCAGAGGAAGAAATCAGCTCAGCCTGTTCCCTCTGCCTGCTTCTTTCATTGTGCAGTGTTGCCATCGGTTATCTTCAATGGTCAACTTGGCAGAAGCTAAAACCACCTGGGAAGAGAATCCCACTGAGAGATCAGGAATACATGGGAACCTGGAACTGAACTCTGGTGGTCTGCAAGAACCCCAGCCCCCCAGGCCAATAAGAGACTGTATCTCAAAAAACAAGGAGCCGGGCAGTGGTGGCGCACGCCTTTAATCCCAGCACTCGGGAGGCAGAGGCAGGCAGATTTCTGAGTTCGAGGCCAGCCTGGTCTACAAAGTGAGTTCCAGGACAGCCATGGCTATACAAAGAAACCCTGTCTCGAAAGAAAAACAAAAAACAAAAAACAAAACAAAAAAAAAACCAAGGTGGCTATCTGAACAGTGGTGGTGCACATCTTTAATCACAGCTCTCGGGAGGCAGAGGCAGGGGGATCTCTGTGAGCTTGAGACCAGGGTGGTCCACGGAGCAAGTTCCAAGCCAGCCAGGGCTACACAGAGAAACCCTGTCTCAGGAAAACAAACAACCAATGAAAAGGTGGCTAGATCCTGAGAGATGATGGCTGAGGTTGGCCTCTGGCCTCTGTATGCATGCACAGACTCAGGAACACACGCGTACACCTCAACGAGAGGGAGGGAGAGCAGAAAGGAACAGAGTCAACCGTGCTCACGGCAGGGAAGATGTGTAACGAGCAGCCAGAAAGCGCAGAGCCTAAAGTCTCTTTGGAAATCAGCTGGGCAGTTTGTAGAAAGCTGTACATACATTATCAGAGGTTCTGGCAACGCCAGCAGTATTTATACAAGAGAAATGTATATATTCATATATATACACACACACATATATACATATATGAATATCCATGAATATATATATATATCCATGAAATATATATGCATTAAATTATATATACATACACATATGTATATGTAAACATATACATGAAATAATCCAAACAGTAATGTCTGCAGGAGTTCTGTGCATTATTGCTGGCAATCATAGGTTCATCCTTCATGTCTCTCAGCTAATGAAGGGCAAACAAGTATTCACACCCAGCAAGGAGAGTGATTGCCAAAGCCCACTGAGGGTGGCCAACAATGCATCATGTGAGACAAAAGGTGCTGTAATCAAGGGGTTACAAACAAACTGTATGAGTCTGGTTTGCTATTTGGTGGGTTTTTGTTTTTGCAGTGCTGGGAACAGAACCCAGAGTCCTAAGTACTAGGTAAGCACTCTGCCACTGGGCCACACCCCCAGTCCCTCACTGGGGGATTCTAGGCAGGGGTCACACCCCCAGTCCCTCACTGGGGGATTCTAGGCAGGGGCCACACCCCCAGTCCCTCACTGGGGGATTCTAGGCAGGGGCCACACCCCCAGTCCCTCACTGGGGGATTCAAGGCAGGGGCCACACCCCCAGTCCCTCACTGGGGGATTCTAGGCAGGGGCCACACTCCCAGTCCCTCACTGGGGGATTCTAGGCAGGGGCCACACTCCCAGTCCCTCACTGGGGGATTCTAGGCAGGGGCCACACTCCCAGTCCCTCACTGGGGGATTCTAGGCAGGGGCCACACCCCCAGTCCCTCACTGGGGGATTCTAGGCAGGGGCCACACTCCCAGTCCCTCACTGGGGGATTCTAGGCAGGGGCCACACTCCCGGTCCCTCACTGGGGGATTCTAGGCAGGGTCCGTGCCTGGGAGCCACATCCTCCAGCTCTGATCCTGTTCTTTATTTTTAAAAATTTTATTTATGTATGTGAGTACACTGTCGTTGTTTTCAGACACACCAGAAGAGGGCATCAGACCCCATTACAAATAAAGATTGTCATGAGTTCAAGGTCAGCCTGGGGTATGTAGTAAGTTGTCAATCTGGTCAGAGCTACATAAACTGATCAGCCAAGAAAAGGGGAATGGACAGGGTTCCCAAAGCAGGATGAGAAGAGGGAGGAAGGCTTCCTAAAGGTGGTGACCTTAATCTGAGCCTGGCAAAGGACAGAGTATGTGGGTTGAGTGGGGTTAAGAGGTGACAAGAGAGTTCCATGAAGCAGGAACAGCAGGCATGTCACACCCTGGGAAGGGACTCAGCGGGGCTGGAACAAAGGGTGTCTGTAGCCAAGGCATGCCATCCAGTAAACCAGACCTTGGGTCCTGCGGGGTCTGCGGAACCTTGCTAAGGCAATTGGGAGCTACAGCAAGCAGCCTTAGAGCAGATTGGCACACTGCACAGAATCCAACCTAGAAAGAATTCTGTAAAGAGAAAGGAGGGTGCCAGCCATGCAGTAAGCAGCAAACACAAACCTGATGCCCGCTGTATGCAAGGGCACTGTTCCAGCAGCTGAGGTCTGAAAAATGGACACAGGCGTGAGGTGTGGCAGCATAGACCTATAACCCAGCAGTTTCGAAGCTGAGTCAGGGCCATAGGCTGAGCTCAGAGTCAGTCTGGACCATAGCGGGGTGTGTGTGTGTGTGTGTGTGTGTGTGTGTGTGTGTGTGTGTAAGAGGTTGGGGAGATGGCTCAGTTAGTGATGTGCTTGCTGTGCAAGCATGAGGATGTGAGTTCAAATCCCCAGAGCCCATGTAAAAGCTGGGTATGGCAACCTGTGCTAAGGCAGGTGAGATAGGAGACTCTTGGTGGCTTACTGACCAGCCATTCTAGCAGAATTGGTGAGTTCCAGGTACAGTAAGAGACCCTTGTCTCAAAGAAAGAAAGAAAGAAAGAAAAAAAGAAAGAAAGAAAGAAAGAAAGAAAGAAAGAAAGAAAGAAAGAAAGAAAGAGGAAAGGGATTGAGTAAGATACTCAATGTGGGGGCTGGAGAGATGGCTCAGCGGTTAAGAGCACTGACTGTTCTTCCAGAGGTCCTGAGTTCAATTCCTAGCAACCACATGGTAGCTCATAACCATCTGTAATGGGATCCGATGCCCTCTTCTGGTGTGTCTGATGACAGACAGCTACAGTGTACTAATATAAATAAATAAGCTTTTAAAAAAATATTTAACATGGACCTCTCCACAAGTACACACATGTGCACACACAGGTGTGTATTCACTACATATACCTACAAGAGGCAGAAGGTCTCCACAAGTACACACATGCACACACAGGTCTATATTCACTACATATACCTACAAGGGGCAGAAAGGTGCACGCGCGCGCACACACACACACACACACACACACACACACACACACAGGGTGAGGGGAGGACTAGCCCTGTAGCTCTTCCATTCTGTCAGGGAAGACAGACCATAACAAGGAAGCTCATACATGAGATACTTATCTCAGGTGAATACAGTGGATGACAAAGGATTCTGGGCACAATGCCATCAAGGCTACTGGACAAGATACCATTTGTCAATCACCGAGCAGCAGGAGGCAGCTGACCCAAGGTCTGCTAGAACAGCTTGGGGCACTGCACCTCCCTCTTCCAGCCCTCTCTGCTGGGGTGAATAACAGCACCAGCCCAAAGCAGAGGGACTGCCTGAGTCAGAACCGGAAAGTTTCCTCTTGGCACTGAAGGTCGTGGCTGTTGCCATCATAAACAGAGCCCGTGTTGACCCAATCACATGGGCTCCAGGACGCACCTGGAAAAGCAAACCTGACTTTCAGATTTAAACCACACAACCCCAAACCAGGGTTAAGTCGGCAAAGCAACTCTCTCTCCATCCTCTCTGCTAGCAGGGCCATACCCTTCTCTGGTCCCTCAGTTAGGACCTTCCTGGGGTGTCACCACCAGTGTCTACAGGAGACATTTCATTATGAATTGAGCCTCTAAGTTAGGTCTAATGTGACTGCCAGCCCACCCACCGCGCCCACTGGGGCATGATGAAATGGAAGCCAGACATAAGATCACCAAGCAGATAAATGAGGGAGAGGAATGTTATTTGACATAAGCTGGACATTCTTAGAGCTGTATCCACACATCACCTTCCACTTCTGTAGTGGTTTTGCAATCACACACCTCTGAAACACTTATTTGTTGGGATAAGTGGGTTCTACCATGTTTGGTTTTTCAATAGAGTCACCTTCTTGTGTTTGGGGCATCAGTTCATAAGAGGACACACCTGGCTAAGGCAGAAGCCAGGCTCTTGCTTTCCCAACTCCCATGCAGCTGAGTTAGCAATGCTCACTTTGCTCCATCACTCAGAAGCACTGGCGCTAGGTTCCTGATCAGAAGCCAGGAAGAGAAGCAAGCGTAAGAAGGCGCACATCTGGAGAAGGTGGGACAGAGCTACCGTCATCTGGAGAGGACAGTAGGACCAAAGGTGATGGCATCCTTAGACCTCCAGAACCTGCCTGGCACCTGTTTTCTTTTTTGACATAGTGTATCTTATATCCCAGGCTAATCCCCATCTGTAGTCCAAGATCACCTCCGCCTTTGCCTCCCAAGTTCTGGGATCACAGTTTCAACCATCACATATGGTTTTGATGAGTCTTGTCCCTGGGGATTAACCCAGGGCTTTGCACATGCTAAAGCCTTTGCTCTAGCAAGTGAGTTACAGCCCGAGTCATTGTTATCTTCTGGAGTTTTTTCTTGTTTGTTTGTTTGTTTTGTTTTGGGGTTTTGTTTTGTTTTGTTTTCCAAGACAGGGTTTCTCTATGTAACCCTGGCTGCCCTAGAACTTGCTCAGTAGCCCTGGCTGTCCTAGAACTTGCTCTGTGGACCAGATTGCCCTTGAACTCACAGGGATCTGTCTGCCTCTGCCTCCCAAGTGCAGGGATCAAAGATGTGAGTCACTCCACTCCACTTTTTTTGTTTTGGTCCATTGCTATCTTTTAAAACATTGTTTTTTTGTAAGACTTCAAACTCCCCCAGCTCTGACTTCTCCCAACTGATGGATACATTGTATTTCAAAAACAATTCTAACTAGGTAAAGAAACCCCTTGCAAAGCCAAGTCTAGGAAGGAACTGCTTAGAGGCAAGCTCTTAGCATAACTGTTACAGAGTTGATGGAGATGTATCAGTCCAAGGCTCTGAGGTTTCAGAAGCCCAAGCCGTTCCCAGTATGAGCCCTCTGCCTGGCAGTTGTTGTCTCAAGATGTAAGCTCTCAGATCCTGTTTCAGCGCCATGCCTGCCTGCCTGCCTGCCTGCTGCCATACTTCGCACCATGATGGTCACGGACTCACCCTCTGATACAGGAATCCCAAATAAACTCTGTCTTCTATAAGTTGCCTTGGTTATAGTGTCTCATCACAATAATAGAAAAGTAATTGAAACACTGTCTCTCCAGCTCCACAAGTTTTGGGGTTTTGTTGTTTGTTTTGGTTTGGTTTTTTGATGGTTTGTTAATTTGGTTGGTTTTTTTTTTTTAAGTTGTTAACAGTAGCTGTCCATAGCTGGAGGCTCAAGACAGAAGAGACAGGACAGACCTTTGAGATTCTGTACCCGATCCTTCTGCCTCCAACACCCAAAATGCAGAGTCTCTGCTGATCACGATACTCAGGATGAATGATGGCTGAGCACACAGCCCTAAACAGGACACTTATTGCCCCCCACGACTCAGGGGACATCAAGAGAGAGAGGGAGCTGGCACAATGTATGAAGAAAGAATGTGGGAGAAGGGCTATGAACTGCCAGCTTCCGGGAATGGAACAGCTATTGCAATCAGTAACTCACTCCAGCCACAGCTGTCTGCCCTGGGGCCAGCACAAGACTGGATGGGTCAAGAGTCAATCAGGGGTCAGGGAAGGACCCATGGGACCATATCCCAGCCCATTCAACTGCTGGTTTCTGGGGATGAGAGAGTCATTGTCTTCCTTTGTAGACCACTGCGGAGCCCACCAGGCTTCAGCGGACCGTTCCAAAGCCAAACCATCACACAGATGGTCCTGGTTAGAGCCCATGGGTCACAAAATGAACAATGGAAATGTGGGAAAGGAGTGTATAGGGAAGAAGGGAGAAGATGAGAGGGGGAGGGGGTTAAGAGAGGTCGGAGTAAGAGTTACCAGAATGCACTATCTACGCGGATGACATCGTCAAAGAACAAATTTGACTTTTAAAAATGTACCTGTAGCTGTCCGCAGTGATGGTGGCTCAGGCTTCAGGGATGAAGCAGAAAGAGCGTAAGTTAGAGGCCAGCCTGGGCTACATAACAAAATGAGGGTTGGTGGGCTAGAGAGATGGCAGTTATAAACCTTGGCTTTTCTTCGAGGGGACCTGGGTTCAATTCCCAGCACTCCCATGATGGCTCATAACCATCTATAACTCCAGTCCCTGGGGGAACTAATGCACTCCTCTTACCTCCATGGGCAGTAGGCATGAACCCCGTACACAGAGACATACATGCAGGCAAAACACTCACATACTTAAAAATGATCAAATATTAAGAGGGTACTGGGATGTAGCTCAGTTGGCAGAGTTCTTGCCTGTCTCACAAATAAATGCCTTAGTTCAGATCTCTAGCACTGAATAAACCCAGAGTTTATTCACACTTGTAATCCCAGCTCTGGAGAGGCAGAGGCAGGAGGATCAGAAATTTAAGGTCATCCTCAGATACAGAAGAAGTTTAAGGCCAGCCTGGGAAACATGAAATACTACCATTCCCCCCAACCACACCCTACCCCCCCCAAAAAAAAAGAAAGAAAAAAATCTAGAGGCTGATAAGAAAGCTCAACACACGAAGGTGCTTACTGCCAAAAGTGATGACTGAGACGCCACACGGGGGAAGGAGAGAACTGGCTCTTACAACTTGCCCTCTGATCTGCACATGTGGCATCTGTAAACACACACACAGACAATATAGACAATTTTTTCTCCAGTTTTTCTAACCAGAGTTTCTCTGTGTAGCCCTGGCTGCCCTGAAACTCGCTCTGTAAACCAGGCTGGCTTCAAACTCATGAGATCTGCCTGCCACCATCTTCCAGCCACTATATAAAAAATTTTTTTTGAATCTATATCTGTGCAGATTTTACCCATCAAAAAATAAAAATATAAGCAAATACACCAAGAAGACAAAGTGGAAAAGGACAGACGGTTGTTAAACACTGGGCAGAAAGGTCTCCAGACAGTGACTCTCCCACCTCGGTCTGAATTTCTGCATTTTCCAAACATCAGTATCTGGATATATGGATGTCAATCATCAGATGAGGTAGCACAGAGAGGAGCCAGAGACCACAGGACCAGGGATGCTTACAAATCACACGTGTGATAAGGGACTCCTGTCAAGAACTCTTTTGTTTGTCTGAGGTGAGTTAGAGTTTTGCTACGTAGATTATGCTGGCCTTGAACTCATGGCAATCCTCCAGCATCGGTCTCCCAGTGTATGGACATGAGTCACCACACTTGGCTTAGAATGAATGTTATAATTAAAAGACAACACAGTTAAATGTGGAAAAAGAATGTGAAGAGATGTTTTCTCACTGAAGAGAGACACATGGCCAAAAAATACACATAAAGATGGGTAGGGGATGGTATACTTAAGTGAGAGGCCACTCCACAGCTGCGAGGCTAGGAAATGTATATATATGTATATGTGTATGATGTATATGTATATGTGTATGATATATATGTCTATGTGTATATATGTGATGTATATGTATTCATATATAATGCATAGGTATAAGTACATGTATATGATGTGTATATGTGTGTATGTATATGAGGTATATATGTGAATGTATATGATGTATATGTATAAGTATATATATATATGATGTGTATATATCTGTGTGTATGTATATGATGTATATGTGTATGTGTATGTATATGTGTATGTATATGATGTGTATGTATAAGTGTATGTACATGGTGTCTATATATGTGTGTATGTATATGATGTATATGATGTATATGTGTATGTATATGATGTGTATATATGTGTATATGTGTATGATGTATATGTATGTATATGATGTAACAAAGTCTTGCTGTGTAGCCCCGCCTGGCCTTGAACTCTCGATTCTCCTCCCTCATCTTCCCAGGTGTAATGATGATAACCATAACCCACCACATTCAAGTAGAATAGCTAACTGGGGGGGGGGGGAAACAGAAGCTGTGCCTGGTGGCTCAGGCCTGTCATCCCAATCACTCTCAAAGCTGAGGCAGAAGGATCACAGCTCACAGCCTGCCTCGGTTACTGAGTAAGTTCAAACAAGGATAGCCTAAAAGGAAGTCTGGGGATACGGCTCAGTGGTAGAGTACTTGTCCAACACACATGATGGATGCCCTAGGTTCGATCCTTGGTTCTATAAAATGGATAGATTAAAAAAAATGTCAAAGTGCTGATGATGCTGCAGTAAGATGATGATATCGCTGTAGAAGCACCTGCTAGATGTTCCAAGGCTAAACACAGACTCCCATGTGACTCAGCCATCCCACTCCTAGGTAAATACCAGAGAAATCAAGGCATGTCCACACAGAGACCTGGGCATGAATAGCTGTGCTATTCGTAGTAGCCAAGACTGGAAAGAACCCAGATGCCCGTTCACTAATGGACAGGTCAATGAGAAGTGGCCTATTCACATAACAGAATATTACTCAGTCATAAAAAGAAAGGAAGTATGCTTCCATACTCTAGCACAGACAGATCGTAACAACATAAAGCTAAAGAAATTAGTCAGGAACAGAAGGTGGTTCCATTTTACATGCAGTGCCAAAATGGTGCCACACACATTTCTCCACAGAGAAAATAGGGTTGGGATTGAAGCAGGAGCCAGAGGATAACACAGAGCTACTACTCAATGAAAAAGGTGTTCTAGCCAGGCGTGGTGGCGCACGCCTTTAATCCTAGCACTTGGGAGGCAAAGGCAGGCGGATTTCTGAGTTCGAGGCCAGCCTGGTTTACAGAGTGAGTTCCAGGACAGCCAGGACTATACAGAGAAACCCTGTCTCAAAAAACAAAAAACAAAAAAAAAAAGAAAAAAGAAAAAAGAAAAAGGTGTTCTGAGTGGTGATGGAAAGGTTCAAAGGCCGTGGTGAGCACATCATGGCCCTGTGAACACGCTAACACATGGAATTATATATACACTTATATGACCACATCATGGAAAAGAATTCCATGAAGCTGTTTTTTAAATGTAGACAAATGAATAAATATGGATGGCTATAACCCTAGCACTTGGAAGGTCAAGGAAGAAGAATCAGGAGTTCAAGGCCACCCTCAGCTACATGGTAAGTTTGAAGCTATCGGTACATGAGACGCTGTCTCAAAACTAAAGAAGACTAGGGAGATAGTTCAGTATATAAAATGTTCCTGCCACAAGAATATGGACCTGTTTGATCCTTGGAACCAGTGTTAAGAGAGAGAGAGAGAGAGAGAGAGAGAGAGAGAGAGAGAGAGAGAGACAAAGAAAGAAATAAGAAAAAACAAAAAAGGAAGAAAACAAAGAAACCAAGAAAGAAGGAAACAAAGAAATAAAGAAAAAAAAGCAAAGAAAGAAACAAAGAAAACAAACAAACAAACAAACAAAACAAAAGCTGGCTACGGTGGTCCAGCTGGTACATTCTTGTAATCCCAGCACTCGGGTGGGGGTGGAGACTGAACAATCCCGGAGCTCACATCAGCCTACTCTGCACATTCCAGGCCAATGAGAGACAGAGTATCACAAAACCAAGATGGATGATGTCCCAAGGAATAATGATGTTTGCCTCTGGCTTCTACACATGCACATGCGCACCACACATACATCTACAACGATGGACACCAACATACTATATACACATACAGACACTAAATAAATGAGTATTTTAAAAGCCTGGATGTAACCAGGAACATAGATGAAATGAGTCCCTACACAGCATGGATGATCCCCAGCGCCACATAAACTAGGCATGCTAGTACACCCGTAATCCCAGGGCTTGGGAGGTAGAGGTAAGAGGATCAGAAGTTCAGGTCATCCTTACCTACACAGTGAATTTAAGAGCAGCCTGGGCTCCAAAAGAGCCTGGTGGAAAAACTTAAAACTGGGGGCTGGGGAGATGGCCCAATAGGGACACATTTGCCTTGCAAACATGAGGAGTTGGGTTTGAACACACTGGGTGTGGTAGCACACACCTTTGATTCCTCTGACTCTAGGAGGCAGAAGCAGAGAGATCTCTGTGAGTTCAGGGCCAACCTGGTCTACATAGCAAGTTTCAGGACAGCCAGGGCTATACAATGAGATTGTCTCAAAAATAAATAAATAAATAAATAAATAAACAAACAAACAAAGCAAAACAGATTTCCAGTACCCACATAACTCATAATGGCAAGACAGGAAACTGAGCTACACAGAGCCCTCTGACTCTGGCCCCAGCATGCTGGGGTGACAGTTGTGGGTTGCCACGCCCAGCTTCATGACTTACTCCTGCTCATTCTACTTAGTACTGTACTATAGGTATCAGCATGTACCTGTTCTTGCCTCTTTATAGGAAGCACTAGGTAGATGGGGGGGGCAGGGGGGTCCACATTCACAAGCTCCACCCCAGGTGCTGTGTCAACCCTCCACTACCAAAACAATCACTACACGGCCACACCTTCCCAGATCCTGATGCTAACATACGGTAAAAAGAAGCAGGCTGCTTTGTGGATTTCCAAATGGACCACTCCCAGCTTGGTGTGAGATAAAAGGAGCAGAGAAGCCAAGGATGGGGAAGGAAGAGCAGGAAGCGGAAGGTAGGGTCAAGTCAGAGAGGCAACAGGGGGCAGGGCAGATACCCCATCCTCTGCACTGTATTACAGTGGCAAACCCAGTCTGAGGTCCTTGAGTCATAGACCAGGCCCAAAGAATAAAACCCTGATGGGTGGGGCTTGAGTTCTTCCTGTAATTACCCGAGTCAGGAAGACAAGGATATGATGGGCATAGCACCCTCATATCAGCCTAATGCTACCTATGGGGAACTGTCCCAGCTCAGTGGGAGCCCAGGCTCAGAAGCAAGCCCACTGCCCAGGCCTCCCTTCCCAGGTTCCAATTACACTTGTACCTCTGAAGGGGCAAAGCACAGTCCTTCACCTGGACCCATCAGTCCTTCTGCCCATCCTTCATCCCGACCGTGGCTGCCCACTTCCTCCTGGCCTCACTTGCTCCTCTATAAACTGGGCTCCCAGAGTGGCTCAGACACTGAATGTGGTCCAGGATGAGAGGGAATCCTCCCGGCCTGAGCCTTGCTAGAACCCCAGGCTGGCCCTCGGGTCCTTAGCTGTCATCTTTAATAGCAGCGTGGGTGGTGGGATGGAGAGAGAAACACCTTGAGAAATCAAAGAGGAAGCCTTGATTCCCTGGGAGGGGCAAAGGCCAATCTCCAAAGAATGTTGTTTGGAGAGATGGGATTCGTGTGCTAAAACCAGTCCCAGGCTCACCCCTGCCCAGAGCCCAGGGACCAGCCTACACTTGTGTCTGAGCGCTGACCCATGGACTATAGGGACTGCACACCTGTGGCACTCATTAGGTCCCACCCCAGAGGAGTGGTAGAGCCAGGGTCTGACCCCATTGTATGTGTCTCTTGATTTCCTACAGTCCTGTCCGCAGTATGGTAGGATGCGATTTTCCACAATGCCTGCCCTGCTTAGCACCCCAAATACTTTGGACATTGGTGGTGCATGTCTTTAATCCCAGCACTTGGGAAGAAGAGACAGGGAGATGAATCTGTGAGTTCAAAGTCAGCCTGGTCTACAGACCTGGTTCCAGACAGTCATAGCCACACAGGGAAACCCTGCAGAAAGAAAGAAAGAAAGAAAGAAAGAAAGAAAGAAAGAAAGAAAGAAAGAAAGAAAGAAAGAAAGAAAGAAAGAAAGAAAGAAAGATGGAAAGGGGGAAGGAAGGAGAGAGAGAAAGAAAGAAAGACAGAAAAGAAAAGAAAGAGAGAGGGTGGAAGATGGAAAGGAGGAAGAAAGGAGAGAGAGAGAGAAAGAGAAAGAAAGAAAGAAAGAAAGAAAGAAAGAAAGAAAGAAAGAAAGAAAGAAAGAAAGAAAACAGTATTCCACTAATCCATTAACTTGGAAGATGTGTGTGAGTGTGTATGTGTGTGTGTGTGTGTGTGTGTGTGCGCGCACATATGTGTCCTATTAAATTGAAATCAAGATAAAGTCAATAATTCTAATAGAACCACAGGATTCAATGAGATAAAAACAGGACTTTAAGCAGGGTGGTGGCTCTAATCCCAGCACTGGGGACGCAGAGACAGGTGGATTTCTGAATTTGAGGCCAGCCTGGTCTACAGAGGGAATTCAACTCCTGCTACGCAGAAAAAGTCTGTCTTGAAAAACAAAAACAAACAAACCCCAATAATTTAAAACATCTCCCAAATAAGTCCAGGGCCAGATAGAATGAGGTCAGAATTTTACCAAACCCTGTAAGAGAACTAACACCAACACTTGTCAAAGTGTGCCAGACAATAGAAACTGAAAGAATATTTCCAATTTCCTTTTTTGTTGTCATTGTTGTTGAAGGCAATATTACCCTGATACCAAAACCAGATAGACTCAAACAGCAAAAGAAAATTATACGCCTGCATCTCTGATGAATATGAAGGCAGAAATTCTTGATAAGACAAACAGAATTCAGGAACGCAACACCATATTATCCATCATGTTCAACTTGGTTTCTTCTCAGACACGTGGGGATGGCTGAAAATACATAAATCAATAAATGTAATCTACCTTCTGAGTTCGAGGCCAGCCTGGTCTACAGAGTGAGTTCCAGGACAGCCAGGGCGATACAGAGAAACCCTGTCTCAAAAAAAAATAATAATAATAAATAAATAAATAAATAAATAAATAAATAAATGTAATCTACCACATAAATAAAAAGAACAAGCACCCATTATCATGTCATTCCATGAAGAAAGGTCTTTTGCCCAATTCCAATGTATCTTCATGATAAAAGTCCATTAGAGCCACTCCCAAGAGTTCTTGAGGCCCCTCTGCTCTGCCAGGGTCACTGCACACAGCCACAGCCACCTCCCTCCTTCCCTCCCTCCACCCAGGGGGAGAGGAAGTGGTCAGAGGCCAGCAAGGGAGAACCTGAAAGAGGACGTGTCCCAACCCCGGCTGCCCCCACCCCGCTGCGGAAGAGTGGACTTGAGCTGGGGTTCCCAGAGTTTCCCCACCAGGAAAGACAGATAGCCCACTGACCTCCACGCTGATGTCCAGGCCTCCAGACCCCAGAGTAGAGGAGGGGGAATGAGAACCCCCAAACAAACACTCAGAACTCTTCAGGCTCGGAGACAGGAGGATGAAGCCCTGAAGAACAGTGAAGACTACGTATGCCTCTGGAGCTGGGGGTTTGAATCCTGGCTGGGGGTTGGAGTGGTATTGACAGAGTACTTTCCGCTCTCAGCTGAGGTGAGAGCCCATGAGGTGCAGACACAGAGCATTCAAGGCATTGGTTGGTATGCAGTCAGAGTTAAACAAATGTCAGCGATGTTATACGCCCGGGAGGGCTCTGGGGTCTGGGGTTCGCAGGTTCTTTTCTTTGTGACCCTGAAGCGAGGGCTCTGCCTGTTTAGAGTATTTCTGGAGAAAAGCAACTGTGAGTGGAGCAAGAATTGTACAACTCCACGTGGGTTGGGGCACATACGTGCCCGGGTGCACATGTGTGCACGTTTAACTGGAGGCTGGAGGTCATACTTGAATGGTACTGTCTGTCATGCTCTACATTTGTTTTTGAGCCAGGCTCTCTTCCTTGAACCTGGAGATCATTGATTCACCTACATACTTCTCTAGGGAGACCTAGGGATCTTCCTGACTCTGCCCCCTCAGTCCTGGGATTATATGCCTATGCCCACACGTTTGGCTTCGCCTCCAACCTCCTTTTTTGGGGGGGGGGGGGTGAGACACCCTCAAGGCCTCACCTCTCCGTGCAATCCTGGCTGGCCTGGAACTTGCTCTGTAACCCATGGCTGGCCTCAAACTTGCAGAGATATACCTGCCTTCCAAGCACTGGAATTTTTGTTTGTTTGTTTGTTTTGTTTTTCGAGACAGGGTTTCTCTGTGTAGCCCTGGCTATCCTGGAACTCACTCTGCAGACCAGGCTGGCCTTGAACTCAGAAATCCGCCTGCCTCTGCCTCCCGAGTGCTGGGATTAAATGCACCACAGCCAGGCGTGGTGGCGCACGCCTTTAATCTCAGCACTTGGGAGGCAGAGGCAGGCAGATTTCTGAGTTCGAGGCCAGCCTGGTCTACAGAGTGAGTTCCAGGACAGCCAGGGCTACACAGAGAAACCCTGTTTCGAAAAACCAAAAAAAAAAAAAGGCATGCACCACTCACTCAGTACTGTGCTTGGCTTCCAGGGACCCAGACTCAGGTCCTAATTCTTGGGCAGCAAACACTACTCAATGAGTTCTCCCTCCAACCTCCAGAAACTCTTAAGAACAAGCATAAATAGCCCCATTATTTGCAGAGATCCATTTTGAGCCCCTTGACTACACAGTATAATCACTAAACATCTCCAGGGCCACATGGGGAGCAGATCCCCGCTGCCTCCCCGGATGGAGTCAGTTTAGTCAAGAGAGAGTGACAGTGGACCAATCTGGACAGGTGCCATGGCACAGCTGTCTGCAGCTCATTATGTCTCTTTGGATGTGGGGACTTAGGAGTCACACTAACGAATCCTACTCAGGAACTCCAAATCCAGACTCACCAGCCACATAAACTACCTTCCCCAGAATGCACCACTCTGGACTACCATTTCCTAGAATGCCAAGAGGTCATCTTGCTGCCCCATTTCTGAACCTGGTGGCTTCTGGGAGTTGAGATCTTTACCTGTACTAGAGGCAGAATCCCCGGGACTCGTGTGGACAAATAGATGTGTTTATAAACCAGGGGACTCTGGGGGACCCAGAGGCACCTTGCATCTCATCTCAGCCTACAGACTGGTTTTATTTGCAGCCACTTCTGGCTCTTGTGGGGCTATAAAAGCTATTACATCATCTTGAGAACAGAAAAACACGCATATTCATCTCTACATACCAGCCCACACTGGGATGCCTTTGGAGTATTCACTTCATAGCCGGCTGTCTGTGGCCAGTGATCCATGAAGAAGAAGTGTCTGGATATCTCAGATGATACAGACTCACGTAGTGTTTTGCTAAGGCAAGACCACTGGGAGGACATGTGATGTTTGGAGAGAGTATAAACAGGACTCAATGGACAGTGACAGTGCGCTTGCATGGTTAGCCTCGCAACATTTTGTTGGGCTCAAAGTATTTGTCTTTGCTGATCTTTGCTTTCTTGAGAGAGGCATTGCAGAGAACTTCTCCTGGTGTCCCAGCTGGTCCTGGTCACTCCTGCTGACTCATGCTGATTTGGGGAAGGCCTAGCGGTTTCTGCTGGATTGTTCCACTGCTGCTGATTCCTGTTTGGTATCCTGACTCTACTGAACTGGATTGCTGGTATCCTGACAAACAGAGATTGGAATCACCCCCCAGGAACTCCTTCTCAGCAGGTCCACATCCCCTTGTCCTATTTACCATCTTTTCTCCCCTACCTTTGGACAGTGGGTTAGAGGGGAGTTGAAGCATTTGAGAAGAACTCTATTAAAAGTAGGAATTAAAAAAAAAAAATCTAAGCCTACAAGTCCAGTCACTCTGGCCAATGTTATTTTGAACACAGCTCTGGGCTACATTTGTCTCCAAGTGCTCCGGAACAGAGTTCAAAGTTGGAAAGACAAGAGGTGATCTAACAGGATAGTCTGCCATAAGAGGTTGCCTGTGGCCAGCAAGGTGACTCAGTGATGTGCAAGCCTGACCACCTGAGTTGGATCCCCAGTGGAAGGACTGACTCCTGCAAGTTGCCCTCTGACCTCCACAGATGCAGTGACATACCTGCCCACACTCACACATGTCATACACACAGTCACAATAATCAAATATAGAATGATCTTTTTTTAAAGAGAGAGAATCCCAGTGGTCAAAAGTTACTGAATAAAGCCACCCTCTTTCCTATGCTCTGGGGCATTGGGTAGTGCTAGGTTATGTGACTGTCCTGTTCAATGAGTGGTAGCTGAAGGAAGAGTGGTTACTGGCTTAGGACAGTGACAATCCACTAAGGTTGGACCCCTGACCTGGGCTCTGCTAGAAGAGGAACCCTTAGCATCCTGACTAGAGAGCCTTTCCTCTCACAGTCCTGGAGTGGCCAGGATGTAAACCCCAGCCATGTGCCTGGGTTCATTACAGCAAGCACTCTGTGGTTCTCACATTCTCTCCTGAAGGTTAACAAAGCAAAGCGACAGGAAGGTTCCAGAATGTTCTTTGAAAAAGCATCCCAATATTGAGATGAAAGTGAGACCTTTTTGCTCGAGGAAACCCAGAATTTTTTCTTCTTTCCTCTTTTCTCCCCAAGCCGCCCAGGCTTGCTTGTAACCCATGCGTATCTCCCATCCTCAGCACTGATAGTCTTCCTATTTGTAGAATACCAAACCATTTTGGAAATTCAGGGTTACAAGTAAGGTGAATCACTCTTCCTGGTAATTGCTTCGTAGAGTGTTTGAACTATCAGACCTGGGGAGATAGCTCAGAGAGAAAGAGTCCTTGCTATGCAAGCATGAAGATCTGAGTTCAAATCCCCAGTCTATATTTTTTGTTTGTTTGTTTGGTTGGTTGGTTGGTTGGTTTTTCGAGACAGGGTTTCTCTGTATAGCCCTGGCTGTCCTGGAACTCACTTTGTAGACCAGGCTGGCCTTGAACTCAGAAATCCGCCTGCCTCTGCCTCCTGAGTGCTGGGATTAAAGGCGTGCGCCACCACGCCCTGCGTGTTTTTTTTTTTTTTAAAAGGCTGGGTTTGGATGCACATGTGCCTCGAAACCCAGCACTTTAGAGGTTGGAGACAGGAGGATACCTATGAGTTCCTGGCTGCCAGTCTAACTCCAGGCTCAGTGAGAGACCCTGTCTTAAGGAAATAAGATACAGAGTGAGCAGGCAGGACAGCTGATGCCATCCTCTGGCCTCCGTGTGAGTGTGTACGAGTGTGCACACACACATACACCTTATTTACACAGTGCTGCTACTACACTAGGGTCTTCTACAGAAGCTAGAGATGTCTTACTGCACACAGGATAAGCATAAAGGTCACATGCCAACATGTGCCTTACATAGAAGGGACATGAACATTTGAGTTTTGGGTATCTGTTGGAGCAATGGGTCCCCATGTTCTCAAAACGTTCTTTAGAGACGGTGCCTCAGGTCCCCTGTGCAGGGACAGCCCATGTATCCTTGAAGGACCCACCTAAGAGAGCTCCCTGACACTCTGGTCACCTTGGCCTTGATTCTCCCACCGCATAGGCCTGCGTCCTCTAGGAACTGGGCACAATGTCCAGGGAAGACTTCAGAACTGGTGTCCAATTACATTCTGCCATCTGGAATCTTCCATGGCTTCTAGCCCCTGCTGGCCAACCCTGGTAATGCAACACCTCCATCCTATCTTTCTACCATTCCATATGCCCCATCAACCCCTGGGGGCTCTGCTTGTTTGAAGGGGCCTTTAGCCTCCAGGCCTTTGGCCACACAGGTCTTTCCACTGGGCCCTAGTCTATGTCAGGGTAGATATCGGGCAATGAATTGCATAAAGAATTGCTAACTAGGAACTGAAAATGTGCTGCCCGCTTTCAGAATCCTTTGAAAAATTCTGGAGACTCCCAGAGAACTTTCTAGAAATGGAGAATTCTCCTGAGCTCTGCCCCAAGGGAAAGCTCTAGCCTGAAGGCCTGAAGCTCAGTTCTGCCTCACTACCTTGTCAGCTGTGTGACTCTGGGCCTATTACTGCCCCTCTCTGGGCCTCTTTCTACTTCTGGAATATGGTCTAGTGGCCCTCACCTCATGGGTTCTCTCTAGGGCAAAGCATAGGGGAACTATAGCTTTGGTTGTGATGGGCCCCAAACTGTCTGGGATCCAGCAGAGTGCTAAAATAATTGAAGGTCAGGCTGGAGAGGTGGCTCATAGGTTAAGAGGTGCTGCTCTTCCAGAGGTCCTGAGTTCAATTCCCAGCAACCACATGGTGGCTCACAACCATCTGTAGTAAAATTGGTACCTTCTGGCCCACAGGCATATATGCAGGCAGAATTATTATGTATTCGTAATAAATTAATAAATAAGTCTTTTTTTTTTATTTGGTTTTTCGAGACAGGGTTTCTCTGTATAGCCCTGGCTGTCCTGGAGCTCACTTTGTAGACCAGGCTGGCCTCGAACTCAGAAATCCGCCTGCCTCTGCCTCCCGAGTGCTGGGATTAAAGGTGTGCGCCACCACGCCCAGCATAAATAAGTCTTTTAAAAAAATAATAATTGGAGGTTTCCCTTTCCCGGTCTAACCCTAAAAGCTGTCACGGCAGGACACGTAGACCATGTGGTATGACTTTCTTCATTGCTGGGCAGTACCACATGGCATCCTGAGGCAGTGCCCCCCCTCCAGGCCCCACCAAGTTCCGCCCTAACTTTCACTTCCCTGTCTGTGGTCTCTGTGCTGGTCCGGTACACGTTCTAAACAGGTACCCTAAAACTCACTGGAGCACCGGCTGTCAATCAGGGTGACTGTGACCCCTAGGTAGGCTTTCTAGACCCAAGTAAGTAAAAACACGCAATCTTTGGGACACGGTGACACAAAAAGACATGAACCATTTATCTGCAATTAAATGAAATGGGCAGCCCATGTCTTGCACGCCAGCTCTATGCCTAGGGGACATCTGCCTGTCTGGAGACACGTCTGTCCCACCTGGTAATGCTTCCAGAGACTGATGTCATTAAGACAAGGGGTCAGGGGGTCCCTTGGTAGAGAACAATCCAGGCACAGGTGCCAGGAATGCTTAGAGCATGGGACCTTGTATCTATCTATATACACCATAGAATTCTTATGACCACACCACAAGGCATGGTGGTCAAGTCAGGGAAACCAAGGCGTGGGTGCCATGCCTCCATTTGTTATAGTCTCGTGCTGTGGTTTCTCTCTGCTAAAGTCAACGCAGAGTCATGTGAGTATCCAGGAAAGGAAGGGTGGAGCCCTCCGGGGTCCCCACAGGTACTGGCGACTCACCACTAGCACTGGATACTGGCTGACCTGCTGGACTGTTACTGATCCGGCCACCAGGGGGCAGCAGAGACTGGGAAGTGCCTGCAAGCCCCGCCTTCACCAACTCCTGATCTAGGAAAGCAACTGAGCTTGTTGCAGTCTTGTAAATTGGGGGGGTGGGGGGGGGCAGGGGACGGGGACACTGGAGGGGTTGGATTCTATTTCCCAGACAGGGGCTCTGGTGGTTTGTTTGTTTGTTTGGCACCATTTCTGTAGTAGTAACCTGAGGGCTGTAAAAATCTACCAACGTGGTATATACACCATGGTGAAAGGAAGGAGGGTGTGATGCACACATCAGATGGGGGCCGGGGAGGGCTCGCTATCTTCCTCTTTGTTTACTTGAGAGTCCCAATGCTGCCAAGACAAGAGAAACCTGCTTTTTATCAAGGAGATGAAAATATTTGAGGAATATAATCTTGCTCTGCATGGATTAGAACTTTACATGAAGGGATACGAGATGGCCCAGTGGGGTAAAGGGGCCTGTGGTCAAGTCTGACAACCTGAGTTAGGTCCCTGGGACCCACATGGTAGGAAAAAAACCCAACTCCCACAAATTGTCCTCTAGCATTCAAGTTACACACACACACACACACACACACACAAACACAAGCAGGCACACGTGCATGCATGCACACAATGAATGAATGAATGAATGAATGAATAAAATAAAAGCATGCACCTTTAATCTCAGGACTTGGGAGATAGAGGCAGACAGATCTGTTTCCGGCCAGCCTGGTCTACAGAGTGAGTTCCAGGATAGCGAGGGCTGAACAAAAAAACCCTGTCTTGAAAAGCAAAAACAAAACAAACAAACAAACAAACAAAATCACATGGAGCATAACTAGTCTTTCTTTCTCTTTCTTTCTCTCTTGTTTGTTGTGCTGTTTTTGTTTTGTTTTGTTTTGTTTTGACTGAGGGTTTCTCTGTGTAGCCTGCCCAGCTAGGGGCTTGCTTTTCAAATGGTCCTGTGGGCGGAACCCAGGGCCTTGTGTCTGGTAGGCACGTGGTCTTGATGGGGGGGGGGGGAGTGCTAGTTCCTGAGTCACAGTGAGTCCACTGTTTCCTTCTTAGGGACACTTTAAAAGACAATTTATATAAAACAGACAATTAAAGAGTTACCAGGCGATCACAGCTGGTCCTGACTTCAAAATATAAAAACGAGAAAGAACAAGGGAGGAGAGATAGACCAACGGGAAGGTCTCCCAATGCTCACGATGGATGAACGCAAGGGCACAGTGTGAGCTGTGGGCCTTCAAGATGGCTCAGCACATCCGGGTGTTTGCCGCCAAGTTTACAACCTGGGCTTAATCCCTGGGACCCCCACGGCAGAAGAAAACCAGCTCCCAGACACTCTCCTCTAAGCTCCGCTTGTACCCTGTGGCACATGTGTGCCTGCATATATATATATATATATACATACACACACAATTATTTGTGTCTACACAATACACAATTTTGGGGTGGGACACGTATAGAGAGTAGAATAATATATAGTCACAAAAAGGACAGCAGTGGTGACCCATGCTACAATAAGGACGACCCTGGAGATAAGTTGGACGCAGAGAGATAAGTCGGACGCAGAGGGTATACATCGTTTGATTCCACTTATCCGAGATCCACGGAGTAACTAAATGGAGCAGTTAGAGACGCACATCAGAAAGACATTGTCAGGCACTGAGAGAGGAGGTTGAAGTAAAGACTTAGTGTGTGTAGAAAAAAGTGATTCAAACAGGGGCTAGGGGTGTAGCTCAGGGTGTGAACTTAGCACATGCAAGGCCCCAGGCTCCATCTCCAGCAATGTCGCGCACACACAAGAAGGTTAACATGCTCCGTTTAGGATATACACACTCTTATCACACTTAGTGGCTCTGGGGAGCGGAGCATGCACACTCCATAACACACGTGTGAAGGTCAGAAGACAATTTACGGGAGTTGGTTCTTTTCCCACACCATAAGGTTCCTGGAGATTGAACTCAAAACATCAGGGTTAGTGGCAAGAGCCCTCAGCCAGTGAGCTGCCTCATTGCCTAGTGTTTGCTAACTGCTTGCAACAGAAACAAAAATGTGTTTCCACAGACAACAGTATGCCACATCTCTTGCTCAGGTAATTTAAAATGTCGGGGGAGGGGTCTCACGCAATCAGGGACCAGAGGTAGTTTGGGGCTTGTCTCAGGTCTTGATGTCCTGGGGAAATAGCTAGTACCTCCAGATGTTTATCTGTTTATCTGGGGGTTTTAAAGGATGTGCACAGATCGACCGACCGACCGACCGACCGACCGACCGGCAGACACTGTGCCTTCAAGAAATAGAAGTGAACTCCTGCCAGGCTGTCCCTGCCTGACCAGGGAGAAGTGTGTCCTGAACAGGGAGAGGTAGCTGTGGTCAAAATGCCTGTTTTCAGGGAGCTAGAAAGCTGGTAGCTGAGGGGGGTGTCACATCAATTTCAGGGTAGAAGCAGATCCCATTCAAAAAGGGGAGATCCTTGAGGCATGCAGGAGTCTGAAGAATGCGTACAGAGGAAGATTGGGGTCGGGGACCCAACTCTTACCTTGTCCCTGCTCCACAGTGATTGTCAAAGCTCATACCGGGGCCAGCACTGGAACAGCAACAAAAAAAGCCACAGTAACCAACCTGGGTCAAGGGTGACAGCAACGGGAATGAGAGTGTCCTTTATCCCCTCACACCGCGCTGGGGAAAACCCAGAGCAGAGCAGGGAAAGAGTGAGAAACAGGTCTGAGGTAGAAGCCTTTTTCAGTAGTCATTAAGAAACTAGAAAGAAGCCGGGGCGTGGTGGCACACGCCTTTAATCCCAGCACTCGGGAGGCAGAGGCAGGCGGATTTCTGAGTTCGAGGCCAGCCTGGTCTACAAAGTGAGTTCCAGGACAGCCAGGGCTACACAGAGAAACCCTGTCTCGAAAGACCAAAAAAAAAAGAAAAAAAAAGAAAGAAAGAAAGAAAGAAAGAAAGAAAGAAAGAAAGAAGCTGGGCAGTAGTGGCANGGAAGGGTGGAGCCCTCCGGGGTCCCCACAGGTACTGGCGACTCACCACTAGCACTGGATACTGGCTGACCTGCTGGACTGTTACTGATCCGGCCACCAGGGGGCAGCAGAGACTGGGAAGTGCCTGCAAGCCCCGCCTTCACCAACTCCTGATCTAGGAAAGCAACTGAGCTTGTTGCAGTCTTGTAAATTGGGGGGGGGGGGGGGGGCAGGGGACGGGGACACTGGAGGGGTTGGATTCTATTTCCCAGACAGGGGCTCTGGTGGTTTGTTTGTTTGTTTGTTTGTTTGGCACCATTTCTGTAGTAGTAACCTGAGGGCTGTAAAAATCTACCAACGTGGTATATACACCATGGTGAAAGGAAGGAGGGTGTGATGCACACATCAGATGGGGGCCGGGGAGGGCTCGCTATCTTCCTCTTTATTTACTTGAGAGTCCCAATGCTGCCAAGACAAGAGAAACCTGCTTTTTATCAAGGAGATGAAAATATTTGAGGAATATAATCTTGCTCTGCATGGATTAGAACTTTACATGAAGGGATACGAGATGGCCCAGTGGGGTAAAGGGGCCTGTGGTTAAGTCTGACAACCTGAGTTAGGTCCCTGGGACCCACATGGTAGGAAAAAAACCCAACTCCCACAAATTGTCCTCTAGCATTCAAGTTACACACACACACACACACACACACACACACACACACACATGCACACACTCACACAAACACAAGCAGGCACACGTGCATGCATGCACACAATGAATGAATGAATGAATGAATGAATAAAATAAAAGCATGCACCTTTAATCTCAGGACTTGGGAGACAGAGGCAGACAGATCTGTTTCCGGCCAGCCTGGTCTACAGAGTGAGTTCCAGGATAGCGAGGGCTGAACAAAAAAACCCTGTCTTGAAAAGCAAAAACAAAACAAACAAACAAACAAACAAAATCACATGGAGCATAACTAGTCTTTCTTTCTCTTTCTTTCTCTCTTGTTTGTTGTGCTGTTTTTGTTTTGTTTTGTTTTGTTTTGACTGAGGGTTTCTCTGTGTAGCCTGCCCAGCTAGGGGCTTGCTTTTCAAATGGTCCTGTGGGCAGAACCCAGGGCCTTGTGTCTGGTAGGCACGTGGTCTTGATGGGGGGGGGGGAGTGCTAGTTCCTGAGTCACAGTGAGTCCACTGTTTCCTTCTTAGGGACACTTTAAAAGACAATTTATATAAAACAGACAATTAAAGAGTTACCAGGCGATCACAGCTGGTCCTGACTTCAAAATATAAAAACGAGAAAGAACAAGGGAGGAGAGATAGACCAACGGGAAGGTCTCCCAATGCTCACGATGGATGAACGCAAGGGCACAGTGTGAGCTGTGGGCCTTCAAGATGGCTCAGCACATCCGGGTGTTTGCCACCAAGTTTACAACCTGGGCTTAATCCCTGGGACCCCCACGGCAGAAGAAGAAAACCAGCTCCCAGACACTCTCCTCTAAGCTCCGCTTGTACCCTGTGGCACATGTGTGCCTGCATATATATATATATATACATACACACACAATTATTTGTGTCTACACAATACACAATTTTGGGGTGGGACATGTATAGAGAGTAGAATAATATATAGTCACAAAAAGGACAGCAGTGGTGACCCATGCTACAATAAGGACGACCCTGGAGATAAGTTGGACGCAGAGAGATAAGTCGGACGCAGAGGGTATACATCGTTTGATTCCACTTATCCGAGATCCACGGAGTAACTAAATGGAGCAGTTAGAGACGCACATCAGAAAGACATTGTCAGGCACTGAGAGAGGAGGTTGAAGTAAAGACTTAGTGTGTGTAGAAAAAAGTGATTCAAACAGGGGCTAGGGGTGTAGCTCAGGGTGTAAACTTAGCACATGCAAGGCCCCAGGCTCCATCTCCAGCAATGTCGCACACACAAGAAGGTTAACATGCTACGTTTAGGATATACACACTCTTATTACACTTAGTGGCTCTGGGGAGCGGAGCATGCACACTCCATAACACACGTGTGAAGGTCAGAAGACAATTTACGGGAGTTGGTTCTTTTCCCACACCATAAGGTTCCTGGAGATTGAACTCAAAACATCAGGGTTAGTGGCAAGAGCCCTCAGCCAGTGAGCTGCCTCATTGCCTAGTGTTTGCTAACTGCTTGCAACAGAAACAAAAATGTGTTTCCACAGACAACAGTATGCCACATCTCTTGCTCAGGTAATTTAAAATGTCGGGGGAGGGGTCTCACGCAATCAGGGACCAGAGGTAGTTTGGGGCTTGTCTCAGGTCTTGATGTCCTGGGGAAATAGCTAGTACCTCTAGATGTTTATCTGTTTATCTGGGGGTTTTAAAGGATGTGCACAGATCGACCGACCGACCGACCGACCGACCGACCGGCAGACACTGTGCCTTCAAGAAATAGAAGTGAACTCCTGCCAGGCTGTTCCTGCCTGACCAGGGAGAAGTGTGTCCTGAACAGGGAGAGGTAGCTGTGGTCAAAATGCCTGTTTTCAGGGAGCTAGAAAGCTGGTAGCTGAGGGGGGTGTCACATCAATTTCAGGGTAGAAGCAGATCCCATTCAAAAAGGGGAGATCCTTGAGGCATGCAGGAGTCTGAAGAATGCGTACAGAGGAAGATTGGGGTCGGGGACCCAACTCTTACCTTGTCCCTGCTCCACAGTGATTGTCAAAGCTCATACCGGGGCCAGCACTGGAACAGCAACAAAAAAAGCCACAGTAACCAACCTGGGTCAAGGGTGACAGCAACGGGAATGGGAGTGTCCTTTATCCCCTCACACTGCGCTGGGGAAAACCCAGAGCAGAGCAGGGAAAGAGTGAGAAACAGGTCTGAGGTAGAAGCCTTTTTCAGTAGTCATTAAGAAACTAGAAAGAAGCCGGGGCGTGGTGGCACATGCCTTTAATCCCAGCACTCGGGAGGCAGAGGCAGGCGGATTTCTGAGTTCGAGGCCAGCCTGGTCTACAAAGTGAGTTCCAGGACAGCCAGGGCTACACAGAGAAACCCTGTCTCGAAAGACCAAAAAAAAAANAAAGAAAGAAAGAAGCTGGGCAGTAGTGGCACATGCCTTTAATCCCAGCACTTGGGAGGCAGAAGCAGGCAGATTTCTGAGTTCGAAGCCAGCCTGGTCTACAGAGTGAGTTCCAGGACAGCCAGGGCAATACAGAGAAACCCTGTCTCAAAAAACAAAAAAGAAAAGAAAAGAAAAGAAACTAGAAAGAAGGCTGGGTGGTGGTAGTGGTGCATGCCTTTGATCACAGCACTCCGGAGGCAGAGACAGGAAGATCTTTGTGAGTTTGAGGCCTACCTGGTCTACAGAGTGAGTTCCAGGACGGCCGGAGCTACACAGACTCGAAACAACAGAAGGAAGCCAGAAAGGACACGACAGAACTGCCTCCTGGGGGCATCAGCTTGTGCTCAGTGTCTACACCTGGAAACTCTTTAGGGCTCTCCTTGAATCATTCCCCTTCATAAGCAACCAGCAGGGGGCAGCGGAGCTCTGGCACTGTCCCTCCCTGACCCTTTCCATCTGCTGGCTGCTGTTTTCTGATACAAGCATGGCCCACAGAAATATTTGTGGAGCCCTCAAATGTGGGGCAGGGCAACGCCCCAGCACTTAACTTCACCCAGCGGAGGAGCCTTGCCCAGGTCTAGCGAGGGAAGAGGGCAGGCAGAAACCTCTTCTCTGCCTCCTCCTCCACCCTTTCCTGTCTCTTTGAGACAAGGTCTCTATAGCTCAGGTTAGCCTCTAACTCACTAAGTAATGGGGAACAACCTTGAACTTCTGATCGACCCTTTTGCCTCCATCCTCCAAGTGCTCGGTTATGGTATGTATCGCCTCACCCAGTTCTATCTGGTACTTGGGAATGAACCCAGGACTTTGTGAATGATAGACCAGCATTCTACCAACTGAGCTATAGACCTAGCCCAGAATTGGTGCTCTTTGCCCTCGGTTGGTCCCTTCTGAAGGAGGAGTTCGGCAGACCACCCAGCTCCTGCAAGGATACTGAGGCTCCGCACTGTAGATTCTAAAGTTACAGCTTCTGGACCCAGGTTCAGTGGGGGATCCAGGTTCTCATCTCACAGAGTTTCCCATCCTTCTATCTTGGAAGCCAATGCAAGAAAGCAGCCACATCTGAGACCCAGGGGTGGGCAGGCAGGGAGCCCTCCTGGTCCTGGCACCCTGACTCCTCCCTGCAGGAAGGACTGTGCTCCTGGCTGAGCTGCAGCCTGTGAGCCTACTCTGACTGCTCTTCTCAGCCTTCCAAGCCTGTGTGTGTGTGTGTGTGTGTGTGTGTTGAAGGGGAGGGGGGGAGTTCTGCAGCAGCTGCCTCCTGTAAGGGAAACTGGGTCTCCATGGTAACATTGACGTCAGGGGCCCAGGTTGGGAATGCGGCCTCCCGCCCCCAGTGGCCAGCTCAGCCCAGCCTCAGCCCTGATCTGCCGCAGCTGGGACCCCGGAGTGCTGAAGTCGCCGGCCTTGCTCTCTGGTCTGACCCATTAGGGGATGCAGGGATGCCAGCGGGCCCTCGACAGGTGCGAGCATCCCGGTGGGCCTTGCTAACTCTCCTCCTTTGCCAGCCCCCATTTTGTCCTCAAAGTGCCCTCAGCTGGCTGCTTGCTTAACAGACCCTGCTTCCAGCTCCATTTATCATCAGCCCCCTCCCACAGCGCATGTGCACTTAATGAGAATGGGGAAGGAGAAGGTGCCAGGAAGGCAAACAATTCCCAGCTTATCATTTAGCGCGCGCCCCACTCTATACCCGACCCCAGTTCATTGTTCTGGGATAAAAACCCAAGAGACCTTAGTTAGCCCTTCCTCTGATGTGCAGAGATCCAGAGGTCTTCCCTCCTGTTTCTCCAGCCCTTCCCAAAAGCCTGGGCCTGCCTAAGGGTGTCCGGACATGCTCTTCTCTCTGCCTGGAAGACTGGTTCATCTCCACTCTGGGGAGTCATTCCCAGAGTCTTCCCGTCTGGGCTTAGGCAGCCTGGGAACCAGTGCCTTTTATCCACTCTCCTCATGGCTGTGTGGTTATCCACTCTCATCATGGCTGCCTCTCATTTAGACTGGGTGGGGCTTGAGGTCACAGGTGCCTTGTGTACAATAGATGTGTATTCTCTCTCTCTCTCTCTCCACACACACACTGGTGAATGAGTTTGGTGAGTAAGGACATTTGACCCCAGGTCTGGCAGTCTGACTTTTTTGTTTTTGTTTTTGTTTTTCGAGACAGGGTTTCTCTGTGTAGCCCTGGCTGTCCTGGAACTCACTCTGTAGACTAGGCTGGCCTGGAACTCAGAGATCCGCCTGCCTCTGCCTCCCAAGTGCTGGGATTAAAGGCGTGCGCCACCACGCCTGGCTTCTTTTCTTTTTTTAAGATTTATTTATTCTATATATGTGACTACACTGTAGCTGTCTTCGGACACACCAGAAGAGGGCATCAGATCCCCATTACAGATGGCTGTGAGCCACCATGTGGTTGATGGGAATTGAACTCAGGGCCTCTGGAAGAGCAGTCAGTCAGTGCTCATAAGAGCTGAGCCATCTCTCCGGCCCCAGGCCTAACATTTTAAGCTCAATCCCCAGGTGCCATATGGTAGAAAGAGAGAACTCCCTTTCACAAGCTCCTCCTTGACCCTGCGCTGCCCCCCCCCCACGTAAATGAACATAATAAAATGAATTTAAATCACACTTTTTGTGTAGTGCTGCGTGGGAATGGGATCCAGGGTCTCCTGCATGTTAGGCAAGGGCTTCACCTGAGCTACACATGGAGAGCCCCACCCCCATACATTCTCACACAGCCTTGACACTCAGTTCACACACACACCAGCCACATACACCTGTGGTCCACACGCTAATGTTTATAGGGTCTCAGACTCACAGAGACACCGCAGTCCATCTCAGACATCTTCATTGTCTCGAATGAAACCTGTTGTGTCAGCACTTGTGCCCCCTCTCCCTGCGCCCCCATGCCCCGGGAACCCTCGATGGGTTCTCTGTCTTAGAAGCCACATGCATGGACTCATCAAACTGTGAGAATGTGAGCCTGTGCCAACACAGGAAGGCTGCTTCCTGCAGTGGCCACTGGGGGGTGGGGGGAGGGGGGGACCACAAGAATTCTGAGGAATCTCTGACTTGACTGCCCCAGGGACACACCTGATTGCTCAAAATGCAAGCTAAAACAAAGGCAACAACAAAACACTGCAGCTTGGGGTTGGGATGTGGCTCAGCGCTAGACAGCTTGCCCAGGATGCTCAAGTAATTAAGTCCCTGCATTTTCCCCAAACTCCAGCCCCACCCTCCAGCCCTGTCTGTTAGAGAGGGCTCACACACCTGAGTCGCCGACTGCTCCGTTGCCCAGCAAGCCAGCACGCCCCACTAACCCAGTATCCATTCAGTTATACCATGCAAATGTGTGGGTCAGATCTGTTTCTCCCTCCTATTGGACACACAGTAGGCTGTCATAGTCATGACTGCCCCATTCTTTGCATTCTTCGACCAGCTGCGCCTAGCATACACAAAGCCACCAATAAAGCCAGTCGTGGTGGTGGACGGCTGCAACCCCAGCACTTGGGAGGTGCAACAATGGGACGAGAAATTCAAGTCTATCCTTGGCTATATGAGAGTCATAGGCTAGCCTGGGCTATAGGGGAAGACTGGAGGGAGGCGGGAGGAGGAGACTCAATCTCCAGCCATTGAGGATCTCGGCTTCTCAGAGTCACTTTCCGGACTCCTGGTTTATAGAAGTCCTAGAACTGGCCGTACCACATCTGCTGAGCCCTTAAAATGTGGATAGCCAAACTCAGGTGCGCTCTAATCCTACACCACAGAGTCTTGAAGCCCCTTAGGAGAAGTAACAGCATGCCCAATGCTTCATTGCTATTTTTACATCGGTTACATGTTGAAAGGAGAATGCTTGTGGATAAAGAGTCACATGATTACAATCGATTCTAGCGAGGCCTGGTGGTTGTGGTACTTTGATAGGTCTGTCTCCCCATAGATTCATGCTCTTGGAGGCTTGGCTCATAGGAAGTGCCACTATTACAAGGTGTGGCCTCACTGGAAGTGCGTCAACATGAGGGCGGGCTTTGACATCTCCTATGCACCCAGGGTGAAATCCCAGTCTCCTCCTGGCTGTCTTCAAATCAAGCTGTAGAACCCTCGGCTTCTCCAGCACCATGTCTGCCTGCACACTGCCATGCTTCCCACCACAAGGATGTGCCAGTCCCAGTTAACTGTTTTACTTTATAAGAGTTGCCTTGAGGGGCTGGAGAGGTGGTGCTCAGCGGTTAGGAGCACTGACTGCTCTTCTGAAAGTCCTGAGTTCAAATCCCAGCAACCACATGGTGGCTCACAGCCATCCGTAATGAGATCTGACACCCTCTTCTGGTGTGTCTGAAGACAGCTACAGTGTACTCACATATAATAAATAAGGGGGCTGGAGAGATGGCTCAGTCGTTGGGAGCACTGACTGCTCTTCCAGAGGACCCAGGTTCCATTCGCAGCACCCACAACTGTCTGTAACTCCTGCTTCACAGATGAATGCAGGCAAAACACCAAATGCACATAAAATAAAAATAAATAAATTAAAAAAAAAAGAGTTGCCTTGGTTACAGTAGTTTCTTCACTGTAATAAAACTGTCACCAAGACAGGTACACCTCAGCACAGTGGAATGCTGAAGCAGGGGCATCTTGAGTTCAAGGCTACCCTGGGCTACATAAGAGACCATTGTCTTTAAAAGGATCCCAGGTCGGTTCCACCTGTTTCCCTTTTGCTGCCCAAAATGTACGTACTGGAAACAGTGCTTCTGAGAATCTTGCTAAGTAGCCCTCCCTATCTAGCTTTGGGCTTAGCGCAATCCTCAGCTTCCTCGGTCAATGACCTCACACCCCACCTAGCAGCTCCCCCAGCAGCCAGGGTGTGTATAGAAGGCAGTGCCCAACCTCATGGAAAACATCCTGTGCCCTGGAGCATTCTGGTTTCCTTCTGGATCCTCAGCTCTTCTCCTCTACACAAATGAGGGGAGGCAGGCCAGCCGGGTGGAGCTGGGCCAGTCTTTTTACCCTTACATGGAGAGCTTTAAAAACAGCCAAGGGTGGGCGGGGCATGGCGGGGCATGGCAGGGCATGGCAGGGCATGGCAGGGCATGGCAGGGCATGGCAGGGCATGGCAGGGCATGGCGGGGCACGCCTTTAATCCCAGCACCCACCTGGGAGGCAGAAGCAGGTTGATTTCTGTGAGTTTGAGGCCAGCTTGGTCTACATAGTGAGTTCCAGGATAGCCAGTGCTGGGTAGAGAGACCCTGCCTCAAAACAAACAACAAACAAATAACAAACAACCCACACAGCCCAGGGGGTCTGTCCCTGGGAGGTGTCCCTTCCATTCTAGCCTCACCATCTTTATACACCACGTGGGCCCTTGTACAGAAAGCATGTCTCTGTTAACAGGTCTCAGGGGCACCATGTGGGCACGCAGCTCCTGGGTCCTCCTGGGCACCATGTGGGCACGCAGCTCCTGGGTCCTCCTGGGCAGCCGTGTGACCAGTGCTTTCAGCCAAGCCCAGGTTCAACACTCTGCCACCCAGGTCCCAAATTCTTGACTTCCAAATAGGACACCCTGCTGATGTCAGAGCTGACTCCACAAAGGCTGTAGCACCTCCCAGTTGAGGGTTCTCCGAGGAGGGTAAGCAGAAGTCATCCAAGGACCTCATTCAAATAGATTGTGGCTGGCATACAGGGAGAGTCCAAGATGTTGCATCCCAGAGGTACCAGCGCTGTTGGTCTTAAGCTATGCACCCTAGCAGCCAGGCTTTTAAAGCAGTGGCCGGGAAACCTGCTGTACAGTAGAACCATCTGACCTTGCGCGTTATCAGGCCCCATCCCAGAGCAGCCGCCTCATTCTCTGAGGGAGCCCAGTCTTTAGTGGGTTCACAGCCCCGTAGGAGACTGCAGTGTGCCGCCAGCCTCAAGAGCGGCATCTGCCTGGAAACTGACACATACAGGAGTGATCTGGGAACCCTGACAAGCACCCAGAGCCTTCGGAGTCTATGGTTGTTCTCACTACCAGCACCGTAGTACAGTTCCCAGATGGACCACAGCAAGGCCATAGAGGCCAACGTCCTCTCAGCTAGAATTAGAGTCAGAGAAGAAAGCCAGCATCTGTTTTGGGATGGTGTCCAAAAAACTGCTAGAATTTTCTGAGAAGTAACCCAAAGCCACCTACCCTACCATGAACATCCAGGCGGCTGTGCATTGCAAACTGAGTCAGTCCTTTTACATCACAGATTTTAATCTTTATTATAGTTCCCCAGTAGGTGGCAGTAGAGAGTCTAAAGCCCCACCAATCCAGAGGCAGCTTCGCAAGGACTGCCTGGCTTCCCATAGGTGTCACCACAGGGCTGAGGAGAGCATTTGCCCTGTCTTGTTTGTAAGGATAGGGTGGTGCACACCTGTAATCTCAGTACCCAGGAGACTGAGGCAGGAGGATCACTGCAGATTCAAGGCCAGCCTAGTCTGCATAGTGATGTCCAGGTCACTCAAGACTATTCTGTAAGACTCAGTCTCAGGCCAGGCAGTGGTGACACACGCCTTTAATCCCAGCACTTGGGAGGCAGAGGCAGGAAGGAGGATTTCTGAGTTTGAGGCCAGCCTGGTCTACAAAGTGAGTTCCAGGACAGCCAGGGCTATACAGAGAAACCCTGTCTCGAAAAAACCTAAAAAAAAAAAGAGACTCATTCTCAGACAACACCACCAAAATACAAGACAAAATCCCCAAAATTACTGCCCTTCAATCAGCTGCACCGTTTTGTATTTAGGGTTGGGGAACATGTCAATATCCTCACCACTCTGAAGGCTGTCAGGAGGAATGGCCAGGCTAGTCCTGAGCTCAAAAGGGCATCAGATATTGTTACGGATGGTTGTGAGCCACCATGTGGTTGCTGGGATTTGAACTCAGAACCTTTGGAAGAGCAGTCAGTGCTTTTAACCGCTGAGCCATCTCTCCAGCCCCTTCTTTCTCTTTTATGACCAAATATCCCATCATCTACATGGGTCTCCTGCACCCTAGGCAAGTGCTTTATTATTGAGCTATACCTCTAGCCCTGGTCTAGACACATTTGGCTGCTTCCTTCTGATGTTAATTCAAAAAGTTGTTATGCGATGTGATACAGGACACTAGTTTGCAGTGGACGGCTTCTTGAGTCTAGCTCTCCATATCACAAAGACCCAGCTGCAGAGTCCACAGGTCTCCTCTTGTCCCCTCTGTGTCCTTAACAAGCCCCTCCAACATAACACCATGGAGCTCTCTGCCATTACAGAGGAGGGCTTGCACCTGCTCAAGGGGCTGGTGAAATGGCTCAGTGGTTAAGAGCACTGACTGCTCTTCTGAAGGTTCTGGGTTCAAATCCCAGCAACCACGTGGTGGCTCACAACCATCTGTAATGATATCTGATGCCCTTTTCTGGTGTGTCTAAAGTCAGCTACAGTGTACTTATATTTAATAATAAATAAATCTTTGGGTCAGAGCAAGCAGGGACTGAGCGAGCGGGGTTGACCAGAGCTAGCAGAGGTTCTAAAAATTCAATTCCCAGCAACTACATGAAGGCTCACAACCATCTGTACAGCTACAGTGCTACAGTGTACTCACATACATAAAATAAATAAATAAACCTTTAACAGCAACCACCACACAGCCTCTGCTATGCCTGGCTCCCTTCACTTGGCATGATATCCCCCCACCCCCCAGTCATTTATGTCACTGTATGGGATGGCTTTCTTGCTTCGTAGAACTGTATGTGAATACACTATTGTGTGTGTGTACTCCGAGTCAGCCTGACATTCGGCTACTCCCATTGTCCATCTGCCCCACGGTGTTTACCTCTGGTGGACATGCTTTGCTGCTAAGTCATGGCACTGTAAACCCTGCCTGCGTGTTGGACGTGTGAGCCCAGTTCTATAGCCGCCGGGAGGCAGAGCTGCCTGGCCACAGTGTGCCTATTTGTTTAGTTTCAGCAGACAGGCTTGCAAGGATGGCTCATCTACTCCAAGCTTCCACCTGCTGAGGCCAAGTTTTCTTAGCTCCTCCTCCCATCAGTGCTGAGAACCAGCTAGCTGGCTCAGACCTTCCTGCCTGGCCAGGCTCCACTCGGACAGGTGACAGCACAGCTCTTGGGTGGCAGTTCTTAGATTGCCCTGGAAGGGGCTCTCCCTCTCACCTGCTTATCTATCTATCTATCTATCTATCTATCTATCTATCTATCTATCTATCTATCTATCATCTATGGTGCAGGAGAGATTATATATATATATATATATATATATATATATATATATATATATATATATATATATATATAATCTATGTGAATACACTGCCGCTGTCTTCAGACACACCAAGAGAGGGCATCAGATTCCATTACAGATGGTTGTGAGCCGCTGGGATTTGAACTCAGGACCTCTGGAAGAGCAGTCAGTGCTCTTACCCACTGAGCCATCCCTCCAGCCCCCGAGAGCACACCTTTTGGTTATATCCCCATGTCCAGGCCTATCCTGCTCCATGGAAGAAACTCAAGCTTCCCTGTCCCCACAGCACATATATCATGTGACCTCGGCTGGGTAGCTCGTCCCTGACCTTTCTACGCATGGGACAAGAGGCCACCCAGGAGAGGAGCTGTGTGTGAGGTAGCCAGGATACTCCTGTCACACAGAGCATCAGGTTGTCTAGGAGGGCAGAGGGAAGGGAAGACAGGGGCATATGATAGATGACCCATCAGCTTAACTCAGGACAGTGGGGATATCCACAGAAGGCCAACAGTTTAGAAAAGGACGGAGATGATTTCTCTGACATGTCTGTGTGTAGACATACGGAGACTGAAGGCCAACATCAAGCCTCCATTTATCCTCTCCACCTTAAGTTTTTGAAACAGGGTCTCAGAACGTGAAACTTAGCTGTTCAGCTGGGCTGGGCAGCCCCCAAGCTCCACAGATCCATCTCCATCATCCTAAGCACTGGGACTACAAGTGTATACATGCCACAGTTCCTGGCTTTGTATATGGATGTTGGGGGTTCAAATCCAGGTTCTCACAATGCTTATCTATCAAGCCTGTTACCCACTAAGTTTTTTGACTTCTCCCACCTTGCTCTAGCTTCGCCACAGGTCTACATAGCCCAGACCAGCCTTGAACTCCAGACCTTCCTGCTTCGGCCTCAAGAACTGGGATGACGGGGGTGTGCACCATCATGCCTGATGATCTCTTAAGAGACTTACCTGGGAAGCAGCAATGGATGGCCAGGTGCTAGGCTAGGACCCACTGCGACCCTCTGAACAGGGTCTTGGGTGTTTCCGATATCACAGAGGGCAGTGACATTGCCCTGACAGAAAGGTGAATGCTTGGGCGGGTTTCCACAGTAGGTGATGGTGCTACTAGCGGGTGCTGGCCAGGGACTCTTTTTTTTTTTTTTCAGATCTCACAAGGAGAGCCATAGATAGGGTAGCCCTGTGTGACAGGTTCAGGCACCATGGTCAAGCATCGAGAGTGAGAAGCCAGTCCTCAGGTGTGTCCTGTCCCCCTCCCTGCATAGGACCTCCCCCCATGCCCCTCTCCATCCCCTCCGCCCCCCACAACCACACAGCAAGGCCAACTTTCATGAGTCACTTACAGTTTATTTTTGCCTGAAAGTATTTCACATCTCTTTGTACACAGCTACGTGACAGTATTTATTATTAACCATCAAGAAAAGCAACATTGCGGGGTGGAAGTGGGGGCGGGGCAGGGGTGGCATGTCGTAGTTCTTCTGGTTTTTTTTTCCTTTTAAATTTTTTCCCTTTTTTTCTTTTTTTTTTATTTTTAATTTTTTTTACTTTATTTTTTTTATTTTTTTATTTTTATTTTTCTGCTTCTGATTCTCTCTGCACCAGGGTGCTGTGAAATACGGAAACCAGGGCCGGGGTTGGAAGAAAGCAACAACAGAAATCAACAGAGAAAGAAACACAAATCAGAACTCACTCCACACACACACACAGGCACACGCACAGAAGAAAACTGCCACAGAAAGGGAATTAAGACCGAGACTCGAACCCAAAGTCTCTGTGTTTGTTTTTTTAGTTTTTGTTTTGTTTTTTGTTTTGTTTTGTTTTTTTGTGTGTGTGTTTTTTTTTCTTTTATAAAAAAATTAGGGCATAGTTGGGGTTGGGGTGGGTAATAAAGTTTACCTGGCAAAATATAAAACAACCGAAGCATGGTCTCCATTGAATAAGATTAAATAGATATAAAACAATTAATATCGACTGGTAGGGGGTCTGGTTTGGAGGCTGGGGGGGGGGGATTTGTGCTAAACCAACATAAAGAGGGCTGGAGTCACGGGGAAAGAGAGGAGGACTCCCAAAAGAATTGTCAAAGGGCTGTTTCTGTGCAGTGAAAAGGCTTGGTAAGAAAAAGCCAAGTGTCTGTAAAAATAAATGAGGTTGGTCTGCCTCGGGACACGATGGGAAGGGGATGCCACAGTGACCAAGTCTGTGGGGGGAAGGTGTAGACAGTCAGGTGAGGTCGGGCTGGGTGACATAGCTCTTCTCTCCCAAGAGACCATGCAAAGAAGTGGGCGTGGGGCATGCGTTAGTAAACCACAGGAGGCTGGGGGGGTGGGGGGAAAGGCCACAGGTTGCAAGTCTCAGTAGGGGACAGGGACAGCTTAAAAGGGGGTAAGGGACAACAGCAGGACCTTGGAGGACCAACTCTCCTATGGGGTATACAGGGAGGGAAGGTCAGGGCCCTCCCAGAGTCACAGAAGCAGAGGAGGAGAGGTGTGAGCTACATCAGGGAGCATCTATCTCTTTCCTCCTCTTCCCTCCCACCTTGACCCCCACCCACAAGGAAGCGGGAGACATCTGGAAATAATACAAGAGTAGCGAGTGGGCAGACTGACTGACCAGGAGAGCATTAGCATACAAGAGTCCCAAGAAAAAAAAAGCAATTAAGTTTCCAAAGGTCTTTTTTTTTTCCCCCTGTTGTTTGTTTCCTTAAAAAACAAAAACAAAACAAGAAACGGACCACTAGCACTAACCCGACACTGACTGGTCCAGACAGTACTACACGCCACTGGGGGTGGGGGTGGGGGTGGGGGCAGGGTGGGGAGGGCAGGCGAGGAGGGAGGGCGGGCCGGTCAAAGACTTCATAAATAAGAGCGGGTCCCAGACTCGCAATTTGTCAACGTTTCTTAAATAGGTGCGTTATTTAAATCTTATGTACAACAAGAACCACTTTGCATAGCGATGGTGGGAGACACAGGACAATGGGGTGACATGACTGGGTTATTCCTGTCCCAATGGTAGGGGCGAGATCTCAGCTCGGTGCACCTCCAGGAAGAAAGCGTCCTCCTTCTGGCCCGAGTAGACAGCATCAGGCTGGATGAATGCCCCTCCCACCCCCCCAAGGTATCACACAACAAAAGGCAAAGAAAATCCACAAAGGGATCCCCCCGCCCACCCCTCCCCTGCCCTCCCTCCCCGCTGTTCTTCCTCTTGTTGCCACCAAGGCTGCTTTTGATCAAGGTCAAAGGTTCCAATATGAAGCTCTAAGAATTAGGGGGGGGTGTTGGGTGTGCTGAGGATTCCCCACCCCTCCCCCCTCCGCCCCCCCAAGACTCCCCCATCTATCCCGCAGCCAGGTGCTGGGACCACCCCGGGACCCACTGCTCTGCTCTACGGCTATTAGTCAAGAGTCGGGTTATTTTTTTTGTTTCTTTTTTTTTTTTTGTCTTTGTTTCTTTTTTGTTTTGTTTTGTGCGAGCCCATCCTGTGCACAGAGGCTTCACCAGGCTTCAGTGTAGCGAACATCAACCTCCTTTAGGTTAGGAAGCTTGGCCTGTGGATGATAAAAAGGTACCTAGTCAAATACCAGCCAGTGTCTCCTACCACCCACATCCTGTCCACTATGAGGCTGTGGGCTCTCAGGGCTCTGGAAGGGGCTGGGCTGGTGACCTTAAACGGAGTCCAGGGGCACAGGTGGCCTCAGAGACATCACCCAGAGTAGATACAATTTTTATTGCCTTGTGAGACTGGACTACACATCTGATGTCCTGAGCCTTGTTTTTTGGTGATCACAGCTAAACTGAGTCCTGTCTCTGGCTCCCAGGTGGCATTTAGGATTAACCATAACATTCTGGGAAAAGCCCTGAGCACCACGAAATAGACTAGACTTCCGTAGGTCCCTTCCCATTGTTAACAGAATAGTCAGAGTGGGTGAGGGACAGAACACACCAGCAGCCAGCTTGGGCTGCTCTTAGGTTCCTCTATTCTTAAACGGCAGCATGGTTCCTCTCACCTGATACTTTCATTACATTTGTTTATTTGAGACAGAGCTTCATGCAGCCCAGGCTGGCCCCAAACAGGTATAAAGCTAAAGATGACCCCTCACTTCTAATCCTTCTGTCTTCAGCTCCGAGTGATGGAGTATGCATTACCTCATCGGGTTTATATGGTACTGGGCGTGGGACAAAGGCCAATCAACTTGCAAGACTCTTCTTAGCTCCTCTTTTTTGTTCCTGCTGGTAGACTAGCCTCTCAAGAGCTGGCTCATTCCTTCACTGTAAAGTGCTGCCTGGGACTCATTACTGGTTTCCTGCCTCTATTTCCTGCCTTCCCAACACACCTTCGTACCCGCCAGTACCATTCAATAATACGCAACGCATCTCCACCACACATGTGTACACGCACACGTGCCTGCTCATTGTCTCTGTCCTGTGCCTAACTATCCTCAGTCTTCAGTGGCCTTCCCTGCCCAGATAGAAATGGCAAGCTGGGTGGGCCTGTGGTCACCAGTACAAAGCTGAGAAATATCTTTAAGTCACGCTTGCCAGTTAGGAGGCCGTACAGAAAGCTACAGGAAGCCTGCACAGCGAACCATGTAGGTTTATCAGAGCAGGGGGCAGGTGGTCTCAGAGACATAGAAAGTGGCAGAAGTCTGGCATTTAGCACAAACATCCTTTAACAGTCAGGTTGGCTCCAGATGCCCCAGGAGAGGAAAGATGGAGGTTGGTCAAAGGCTAGTATTACGGAGCCTGCACCATGTCCCTCTGGGGCATAAAAAATAAGCAAAGGGCTGGTAAGACTGCTCAGAAGGCAAAGGTGTTAGCTGTGCAAACCTAGTGACCTGTCCTGGACACACACACACACACACACACATACACACACACACACACACACACACACACACACACACACACACACACACACACGGCAGGGGAGGGAGGAGAGCAAGCAATAACTTTTAAAAAAAAGACAGTAGGAACTAAAGAGGTCAGCCATTGCTGCCAGCACCCACGTCAGATGGCTCTCAACCACCTATAACTCCAGCTCCACAGAATCTGATGCCCTCTGAGTATACCCCCACACATGTGACGCCCCCCTCTCCCTCTCTCTCTTTGAAAAGAAACATAAAGGAAAGTGAGTTTTCCTCAAAAGCAGTCTTTCCCACTTAATTCCAGGGGCTCTGTGGTTTTGGGGGGACTTGAGTGCAGGACACCCCGAGAGCTATGCTTCTCAAACTGCCCAGGTGCCCTCGGTGTGTTTGTGTGTAAACACACAGATGTAGCTAGCTATGTGTCCTGGGACCACATGTCTTCCAAACCTGGCCCAAATGCTGTGAGCACTGGTCTGCAGAGGCATCTTAAGTGTGCCTAGCTCTACAGGGGTGGGCCCCACTGCTGCCCACTAAGTCCTGTGCCTTCTGGCATTCAGTGACAAACTTCTCTGGTGACAACACATGGCAGCTGCTGTTTGGTACAGAAAGACTGGGCTGGACTGCAGAGTGAACCATCAAAGCACAAAGCAGGTGGCCTCAGAGACACAGGAAGTGGCATAAGTCTGCCCACTGGGCTCAGTAGGTGCTTTGTCTAGACCTGGAGCAGAGAGCAAGCCCAGCTATGGGAAGACCAAAGATGGCAGTTGGTAGTAGCTGCAAGGGCCACTGTGAGACCCCAATGAAGGTGGGGACCCTGACCAAGGGCTTATGGGGACCCTCTGACAGCGGCTTCCGGGATACTAGGGTGTCTCGGGGACCCAAAGCAGGAAGTGCTGAAGGCCCTGCCTCCACCTCCCTAAGAAGCACGTGTCCTCTGATGGACACATGCCGGCTGCCACACTTATGCTCTCCTCTGTGCCCCAGCCTAGTGAACACACGGCCTGCTTCTACCCTGACTCCCGCTCCCACAGTCCATCTTCCAGACAGCTAAGGTCTTAAAGCTAGGACTTGGTACTCCCTCCAAGAGCCCCCAGGGTTGTTTCTGACACTGGCTAACACCTAGTCCTTCTGTGACGCATGAGGACCCCCATCAGTTCCCCTGCTCTCACTTTCCAGCCAGGCTTACTATGGCCAGGGCCTGCCCATCTTCTCTGCTTCGGAGCCTTTGCTTAGATATACCAACCTCCCTCTCACTCTGGACACCCCAGGCTTTTTATCCTTTGGGTTCAACATTATGTGGTTTCTTCTTTGGAAGGAATGGTGGATGGTCCTTGGTTTCCAATGCCATATAGATTCCCACTTGTAGGCTGTCAACCCCGGCTGGTTTTGCCCCCCCCGCCCCAACCCCCGTTTTCCCTCCCCATCTCTGTTTGCTCCTGGTATGCCAGGCACTGTGCGGGAGAAGTATCTCCAATGGTGATTAGGGAAGGAGGGGTGGACAGGCCAGGGAGGGAAGAAAGGGGCCAGCATTACCTTCAGATCCTCGTAGGTGTCAGCCGAGAGCTTGGTGCTGTTCATATTTAAACTGCAAAGACTCTTCATGGCTGGGCGGGTAAGCATAGACAGATAGACAGACAGACAGACAGACAGACAGACAGTGAGCCTGCATGAAAGACTAAGGCAGAATGGGGGACACTTAAGTCAACTCTCAGTGGGAATGTGTGAGGGACTTGGGATGGTGTGAGTCCAGCTATCATGACCAACAGGTAGCCCACCTCACGCTCTGGGGTCTTTTCTTGGTCCCTGACCTCTGACCTTCTCTTCCTTTCCTGGGGATCTTGGATGCTCCCTGGTACCTGTTGGCTCACATCTTTGACTTTTGGTCTCAAGAGCAAACCTCAAGGTAGGGTTCACTACGGAGCCACACAGGTGCTTGCTGCAGACATATCCAAGTGCTTCTGCAGAGACCCCCGAGGGGACCGACAAGTGGCGATTCTACAGTGTTGACTCAAAGCCCTCCCCCTCCCACCTGCGGATGCCTCCCAGAGAGTAGGCTCAATATTGTTCATTTCCTCCATATCAGAGGTCCCAACATGGAGAACCAAGCAGGCCACAGACTTGCAATGTCACAGTCACATCTGTGGTCTACTGTCACACTCTCTGCCACCTCCCGAGAGTCTGCCTGGCCATTTCACAGTTGAGCCAGAGGCCTCCTGTCTAAGCTATCAGGTTAGAAAACAGGGAAACTGGAACATGCAGATTCCCAGGATCAACCCCCACAGCCTCCTTATCAGCTCTGTGAAACCAGCACCCCAGCCCCTCCCCTCAGGCTCCTGTGACTAAATGCATTTCAAGACAGCTCCAGGAGCACCTGGGGACCCAGTAGCACACAGCTGTACTTCTGCACAGCTAGCAAAACTAGAGTTGCTAGGGTGTGTGTGTGTATGTGTGTGTGTGTGTGTGTGTGTGTGTGTGGTGTACCCCAGAGAACTTTCCTTGCAAGTGGTTTAAGGTAGCTGGAGGGAGGCCCAGGCTAATCTCATAGACTTTCACACTTCCTCTAGACTCTAGTTCCCTGAGGATGGGTCACCCCTCTGCTTGTTCTCAGCACCTGGTCTGGCCTGTGCCGACATCCAAGAGGACTGCTACAAAATAGTTCTCAATGAACTTGTCCCTTCCCAGGGTGCCCATCCTGCTGCAAGAGCCGGGTACTCACAGCTGAGGGCCAGCAAGCCCGCGTCGGTGACTGGGGTCTCACACAGGTTCAGCACTTGGAGCATAGTGAGGTGTTCCGACAGGAGCCGCAGGCCGGCGTCTCCAAACTGTGGGGGTACATGGGTACTTAGCTTCTCCTGGCCTAGAGCAGGGGGACCTCAGGCTGGGGACAGGAGTGTGTGTGGTGTGTGTGTGTGTGTGTGTGTGTGTGTGTGTGTGTGTAGTGGGGGTGGGGGGAGATCAGGCTATGAGGTCAAAGCCTTCTTTTCAAAGAGTTTCAGATCTAGTTGATGGCAGGGACATAGGGACATAGGCCAGGCAAGGGTCTCTCTGTGAGTATGTGGCCTAAGGCGCCTATGCCTGAGGTAGCGCTTGAGGGGTCTTTTCCAGAAACAGAGGAATCTGTGTATTCCAAAGAGCTAGGTTGGTGTACAAAGCTGGGACCCTAGCAGGCTCTTAGAGAATATTCACGCGTATACCTCTCAGTAGCAAGCTGGAGAGGCATGTAGTGAACTGAGGTAAACTCAGCCCCGTGTCTCCCAACTCAGGAGTCTGTGCAGGAACTACCCTGGGCTTCAGTGCTCCTGACTAGGAAATGGGCACAAGGCCACCAACCTCCTCTTGTCTGGGAGGGAGTGGGTTAGGGTTGTGTGTGGAGAGCAAGTGGCTGGGCCCATGGACTCTGGGGTAGGAAAGGACAAGTAGAGGGGGTGAGGAAGAGGGCGGGTGGGGCAGGCACCTGCGTGGACCACAGATTGAGCTGCTTGAGGGAAGGCAGTTTGATGAGGTGCTCGGCGCAGGCACTGGTGACGTTGGTGAAGGCCAAGCTGAGGTTCTCCAGGTTTCCAAAGGAGCCAGAGCTCAGCAGGCGGGCCAGGTCCGCATCCTGCAGTGGGTGGCATGATCTCATGACCTCAGGGCAGGCTGGGGTCTCTATCAAGTGGGCCTTGTCCCTCTGCCTTGTCTGCAGCCAACTCCGGCTCTGACCACCCTGAGGGCTTCGAGTTCCTCAGAAGCTGTGGGGTGGTGGCTCAGCCTTCAATGTGACTCACAGGTTTGAGTCACAGCTGGGTTGTAACCCAAGGCCACCACCCTCCCAAGCAGAGCATGCACATGCACATGCGTGGTATGTGTGTGCTCGTGTGTGCTGTATGCGGGCACACCCTCTCATGTGAAGAGCTGGCCGCCACCCTCAGCTCCAAGCCGGCAGAGAGCCACACATACCGATTGCCCTGGACTGTCTTTGACTTTTAGCTGTCCCCTCAATTACAACTAATTTCCCAGCACTCTTTGCAGCTAAATATGGCCAGGTACTGAATATGGACAGCCAGACCAAAAAAACCAAAACAAAACGGAACTTCTAAGAAGGCTCTCCAAGGGAAGGGCGAGCTGTTCCCTGCCGCTTCCTCCTTTCCTGCTGGCTGGGATGGAGACACAGAGGCTGGACCCTGAGCAGGCTTCCTGGTCCATGAGGAGGAAGCCGTGCCTTGAGGACAGGGGGGTAGCAAGAAATCAGATCCCCAAAGACTTCAGGAAACGGAAAATGGTGAGCAGACCAGACCGTAAAGGGTTGTTAAAAAAAAAACAATCAAACAAAGTTCAGTGCCCAGTTGCTATTGTTACCATGGTTACTGGCAACCCCTAGGCAATACTGCTGATGTCACCAGCAAGCTTTGGAGCTAGAGACTCACGCAGGCTAAATGGGTGCTCTACCTGCGAGCTGTAACCCCAGCCTCCGCAGTATCAACAGAAAGCTTTACTGTAACATCTTGATTCGGCTTGATTTCCATTTCTGCCCCTTCAGTCCTTTTACCTTCTAGAAGAGCTGGACCTATCTCCTTGTCCCACGGGAGACATCTGTGCTCTCCCCTCCCCACTCTGCGCATCTCGCCCTACCTCACTCCACCCCACCGAGACTAAAACCTCCTTACCGTGGACTTGGAGGGCAGCGTTAGCCTGGTAGGTCCGCCTTTCCTTTGCTGCAAAAGAAATAAGACCAGTTGAGAAACATGTCCGCTCTGTCACTAGCCTCATGAAGCCATGGCTACTTCTTCAGGCAGAAGACGCCACGCTGGCCACAGCACAGTAGTATGTGACACCGAAACACTGGCAGAGCTGGACATGTAGATGCTCTGATGGGAGGCGATGTCACCCGTCCAGTTCTTAGGGTAAGTGGCACCCACTTCCACCCAGAGTCCTGACAGGCGATGGGGGCTGTCTCATGCTCTGAGGATGGCGGTCAGTTAGAACTCACCAGCTCCTTCAGCTCCCGCTGCCGGTCGCACAGCTGTTCATACATGCGCTTGCCCACGTCTGTGCTCTCCAGTGTGGAGATGATCTGCAGTTGGGTGTCGTTGTTGTCGATGATATTGTATTCCAGCATCAAACACAGGATCTGCCAGGAGTCATGGAGAGTGTGTCAGGGAACGGCCTGCCTCAGGACCTTGGCGTATGCCGTTTCTGAAGTTTGGCGATTTCTGCTTTGGTCCCAGGCTAACATCTTAATCCTACCTCCGGGGAAACTTAGGGGTTTTTCCAGCGGGCCTGTTCCTTCTTGTAAGGTGGAGCCCTGTTCACACACCCTTGACTGATGGATGGGCAGCTTGGTGACTGATCTCTAGAGGGCAGAGTGTGGCAAGGTGGTGCTCCCCAATTCTGACAGCTGTTATAAAACCCTACTGCTCAATTGACAGGAGCTCTGGGAGTGTGTTGGCATTGGGGGACTTCAGAGCAGTGAGAAGTTGGGGAACAGAGGAACAGTTAGAAGTGACATGGGCTTGTGCTCTTGACAACTTGAGCAGTGACCCCCAAATCCCACAAAGCAGAGAGAGGGTGGGGCTGCCTCAGTCCTCCAGTTGGAGAAAGAAGTCTTATTAAGGACCCCATGGGCTCCAACTCCCTTGCAAACTCTAGGAGACTCCAAGGAAAAATAGCCCAGGAGAGCCTGGCTACCCGTGGTCTGTTATGTGCTCTATGTGCAGACAGTTGCTATACAGTACTAGATAACCAGAACAGAAACTTCTAGATGGCTGTGATCAACACTCGCTAGATCCCAACTGCAATGAACCAGCAGCAGCCTGAGAAAGGCTGCCGCACACCCAGGAGACTACAACCACACCTGCCTGCCCCTCTGCCCACACTGCCTGCCCCTTACACACATGCCATGCAATGGTACACTGGGTACCAGGGCCTTACCTCTGCCATGGTCTGGTTCCCTCTCAGGGCCAGGAGCATACAGGGCCCCAGCTTGTTTTCTGCCAGTGAGAGCAGAAACTTTTTGGTCTTGTAACAGGAGCCCATGAGAATGTGCACCTGGGAGGCGAGAAGACTCGGGTGAAGCCACCATGATCCTACTGCGGTGCTATAACCCTCAGCCCCCGAGGCCCCCTGCCCTCCACCCCCGGTGGGCAGGAACAGGTGGAAAACCAGGAAAACAGTGACCCTGCTTGTGCCAACTGCCTTGTCTCCAGTGACGACCAGACCATTCCCTATGGAAAGTGACGAGGACGTTATGTTGAATGACATCTGGCATACATGAGACTACACTGGGATGGGGTGCAGGCATCAGGCACAGTCACCCAGGCAGGCAAGACGGTGGCTGCTGGAGTTGTCCAGAGGAACAGAGGACTAGCATTAAAGGCTTCAGAAATAAAGCAGATAAGGACAAGTGTGCTGCAGATGGTGGTGCTGACAGATGCAGACCTGTGGACCGGCATGCCGGGACGCTCTGAGTCAAGGTGTTAACACTCACAGTCTATTTTACTACAGTAACAAACAAACAAACAGTCCCTTTTCCCAGCTCCTCTCAGGGGCGACTGGTAGGTAGTAGGCCTGTATGTTTCTAGCATTGAGGGTACTGGGTGGAAATTTCTAAGCAGTTCTTGCTAGGTGCGGGACGAGGGGCCTGATTCACATGGCAGTTGGGCTGTTCTGTGCTCTGCTTTCTCTGTGATACCAAACCAAAAGCTGTTTCGAGAGATCACCCACCCAGCAAAACCTGCTCCCTGCTCAGATATTCTGGGAATGGTGTATTGTCTGTCTGTCTGTCTGTCTGTCTGTCTGTCTGTCTTGTATTTAGAGGTGATGCCATATGAGCAAGGGCTCCCCAACTTGTCAACAGAGGCGGGGGAGCCCAAACATCTTCTGGAAGAGACAGCCTAATCCAAGGACCACTTCTTGCCATGTGTCTCCATGGAAACAACACACTTGCATCCCTGAGGCTGCCTGCTTCCTTCCCTGTCTATGTATTCTTCTGCTCCATCATTAACAACTCTGGCATACAAACGAAATCACTCTGGCGGGAGCTCACTCCCTGAGTCCTCTCTCACACTGAGTCCCTGCATGAAGGGGTGGGGGAGACTCCACGCATTGCCATGGTGAAACTGTGACATCAGAGGAAGCCAGAGAGGCGATGACAAGCAAGACGTGGCGTAAACAGGCGGCTCAGCGTGTTTCTAGGTACACAGGACATTCAGAAAGCAGGTCCAGGGGAGCAGGCGAGGGGCTTGGAGCAGATGCGTAAGGAAAGGGAGCTAAAAATAAGGCCCTTGAGGTGGTGTCTGAGAGAACACGCCTATCTATCGTCATTGTACAGATCTCTCTGCCAAATTCACTGTGGTAGCTGTTTACTCTGCAAACCAGTCCCTAAGAGAGAGAGAGAAAATAAGCTGAGCCAAGTTGGGGTCAAGGAGTCCCTGGGTGGCTTAGTGCGTATCTCACAATTGCTACCTGCAGTGCCCTGGCGAAGCCTCTTTGTCTGGTTTTACCTCTGAGGAAGATGGCGCCTAGACAGGCAAGTCGGCACGTAAGGCCAACTAGTGGAAGACTGGGCAGGGACCCCAGGCCCAGGTCTAGAGGATGCCTGCATTTTCTCCACATCACATGACCCCAGAAGAATGTGTGAATGCAGTTGGGTATGTCAGGGAACAGAGTGCATCCGCGTCCCTCTGCTACAGAAGAAGCCACTACCCCGAGACAGTAATCTGGTCTACAAAGAAGTAAAGAAGTGTTGTCAAGCAAGCCACTAGACTTCTCTGGGCTCTTGAGGCCCAGGTGTGATTCAAGAGAGCTGAGCACAGGACTTAGCTGACACAAAGCTCTGTTCTCAACCTATAGGTTACAACCCCTTTGGTGGGGGGGTCAAACAACCCCTTTAATAGGGGTCACATCAGATATCCTGTATACCAGATATTCACATTACGATTCATAAGAGCAGCAAAATTACAGTTACGAAGTAGCCATGAAATAATTTTATGGTTGGGGGTCACCATGACATGAGGAACTGTGTTAAGGGGTCACAGCATCAGGAAGGTTGAGAACCACTGCTCTATGGGAAGACGCCACTGAGGATGTTTTAGTGACCTCAATACCATGCTCTGAGGTGGGGATGACAACCTTGAGTCTGGCTCCCAAGCCACTCAGTATGAGGACTGGCCAAGCAGGTGGCTATGGAGTACCTTGTGCCAAGATGGATCTGTCCCTTGCACAGAACATCACCATAGCAACCAAGTCTGATCAATGACTTGTACACACACGTGTACTCCCACAGAGACAGGGCTGTGGCTTTGTAGGGCAGAGCACCCCCAAAACAGGCTGTGTCTCTATCTGCTTTCTGTTTCGTCCTGGGTAGGTCACTTCCTCTCTCTGCACTTCCCAGAGCAGGTAGGTGACAGGCTCTTGGCCCAGGTACAAAGGGATTAGTGAGTGACACTCTCTGTAGTGGTTTGAATATGTTTAACCCAGGGGGTGGCACTATTTGGAGATGTGTTCTTGGAGTAGCTGTGTCCCTGTGAACATGGGCTTTAAGACCCTCATCCTTAGGCCGGGCGTGGTGGCGCACGCCTTTAATCCCAGCACTCGGGAGGCAGAGGCAGGTGGATTTCTGAGTTCGAGGCCAGCCTGGTCTACAAAGTGAGTTCCAGGACAGCCAGGGCTATACAGAGAAACCCTGTCTCGAAAAACCAAAAAAAAAAAAAAAGACCCTCATCCTAGCGGCCTGGAAGTCAGGACAGCAACCTTCAGATGAAGATGTAGAACGTGGGGCTGAAGAGATGGCTCAGCGGTTAAGAGCACTACTGACTACTCTCCCGAAGGTCATGAGTTCAAATCCACACAACCGACACAGTGGCTCACAAGCATCTGTAATGAGATCTGACGACCTCTTCTGGTGTGTCTGAAGACAGCTACAGTGTTCTTTGATATAATAATAAATAAATCTTTAAGTCGGAGCGAGTGGGGCCGACTGTAGAGAGCAGAGGTCCTGCATTCAAATTCCCGGCAACCATATGATGGCTCATAACCATGTACCCATATACATAAAAGAAATTAAAAAAAAAAAAAAGATGTAGAACTCTTAACTCCTCCAGCACCATGCTGGCCTGGATGCTGCCATGTTCCTGCCTTGATGATAATGGACTGAACCTCTGAACCTGCAAGCCAGTCCCAATTAAATGTTGTCTTTATAAGAGCTGCCTTGGTCATGGTTGTCTGTTAACAGCAGTAAAACCCTAATTAAGGTACTTTCCCTCTTCATGGCTGGCACTATGCTGTCCAGAAGACTTGCAGGCAGGCCACAGTGGGCTGGCTGTTGTGTACCCCAGGATGGACCAGCCCGACAACCACCAGAAGCTTCCTGTGGGGGGACCCTACATACCATGCTGGCAAAGAGCTCCCCATCATCATCACAGGCCACCCCTCCAGGGCTGTAGAGCTGAAACCAGCCATCCTTGCCTGCCCGCACGCTCAGCAGACACGAGTGGACCTGTGGGCAGAGGGGACAGACACACTGTCAGTTCTAAACAGTCTCAGGTATGAAGGTAGCGTGAACGGTGTCCAAGCCAGGCAGCCAGCAAATGCATGAACTTCCTTTAGCTTCCCAAGGAAGCCTCCACATTGCCAAGTCCAGTCATGTGTCTTCAATTCCCTAGGACAGTCCTGAGGCCTAACTGGGAAATACTCACACATGCCCACATATACACACCCACACCTACCCCCCCCCACCCAACAGTGATCACACACATGCACACACCTATACACATTCACACCTACCCACTGTGATCTCACATATACACACACCCACACCTACCCACTGTGATCCCACACATGCACACATACAGACATATACACAACCACTGTGATCCCACACACGCATACGCACATACACATTCACACCTACCCACTGTGAACCGCCTCCATAAATACACCCACGTCTATCCACTGTGATCCCACACATGCACATATATATACACAGCTTCAGGCTTAAGGACAACGGAGACCACAGATGGTGACATTTCCTCATTAGCCTTTCTGCTTTCTCCCAACTGTATCTGAATATGGTTTGTAAAACCTGTGATGGAGCTAGAACTTTCTAGAATAAGGTTTTCCATAGCAGCCTGGAGACCGTAGAAGAAGCAGGAAGGATGCTTATAACACATGGTCTTGGTTCGACCATGATCCGGGGATCTCGAATTTTGAGGGTTAGTGGGGGCCTGCCTTGTAGGCAAACAAGAAGGTCTGGGGATGGTTTCCCTACAGCATTTAGACTTGGGGCTTGAGAGACTGGGTCACAGGTCATGAATGTATGCTTCTGTGCGGGGCCAGTGTGCCCTTACCACCACAGCCAATTATGTGGTATGGGACGTTAATGACTTAACTTCCATTCCCAACTCTGAGAGGGCTACGCAGGGGGGGATATCGGTAATTCTTTTTTAGTTTTTTTTTTTTTTTTGTCTTTTCGAGACAGGGTTTCTCTGTATAGCTCTGGCTGTCCTGGAACTCACTTTGTAGACCAGGCTGGCCTCGAACTCAGAAATCCGCCTGCCTCTGCCTCCTGAGTGCTGGGATTAAAGGCGTGCGCCACCACGCCCGGCCTCTTTTTTAGTTTTTTGAGATAGAGTTTCAGTTTCTTTTGGCTATCCTGGAATTAGTTCTATAGACCAGGCTGTCCTTGAACTCAGAGTTCTGCCTGCTCTATCTCTCAAGTACCGGGACTAAAGGTGTGTGCCACCACTGCTTGGCTTGGCTTGGGGCGGGGCTGGGGGGGTGATTCTGAAGTCAGGAAGGTATAAGAATGGCTTCCCCTTGGGCTTGTAAGGATTAACAGGGAACTTGCGTGAGCCTGGTGTGGGGCAGGAGCTTCATCTGCCCTTGGTTTTCTGAGGCTCAGAGCTTTTGTGAGAGCTCCGAGTTCAGCAACTGACTCCTTCCTTGGCCCAGGGACCCCCCACACTAGCAGCACAAACACAGGACCACAACGTTGACCGGAAGCTGGTTGGGCATTCCATGGAGGATTCAGTGAACCTGAAGCCATGTGACACAGGGACACTGTCATGTGACACAGGGACACTGTCTGCCGGTCTCTGCTAACCAAAATGAAGTCTAAGAGGCGCCACACAGGGAAAAGAGGCTGTGTCTGCACATGGGCTGGAACCTGTATAGTCCGTACTGAGAATCTGGTGACTCAGTGGCCGCTGCAAGGAGACCTGGGAGTCCCCTCCCCCCAAACTCTTTTCCCTACTGTAGAAAGAAAGGCTCACTGCACTGAGGAATGGGTCAGTGTTTGCTTAGGTCCCATTCCCGATAAACAAGTGTGTGTGTGGGGGGGAATAGTAAAAAAGACAAGGCTTACTTCCTGTCTTGGATCTTCTGCAAACCTCTGAATCACGTACTTCAGTTCCCTGGAAGGAAGAGGGCGGGTCATTTGCAGGCCCAAGTGGACAGGGAGGGGTAGGGGAGGGATGGAAGAGGAGCCAGGAGCAGGTGGGGGTAGATGAGGCGAGGCACATGGGAGACATTCTAGCAGGGTTTGGATGTGTGACACAGGGGACCGCTCAGGTGGTGCCTCTGCAAGCCGCCAAAAATGCATGTGGACCAGAGAATAGGCAGGAGGCTGGCGGTGGCAGGGGCGTGGTGGCAGGGGCGTGGTGGTGACCGGGCACAAGGTGCACTCACAGTGGGAGAAGGTGGGGTGGGTGCCTCTGCCATACTCACTTTGTGAACTTCTCGTGGGCGAGAGCTCTGCACCAAAAGCAAGGAGACAGGCAGTTAGAGGCCTTGGCTGCCCAACCATCCCGTTTCCTCCCGAGCCATCTAGACTTTAGCTCTGACTCGAAGAATGTAGAGAAAAGTGACAAAGAAACTCGGGTATCCGATGCGCCCCTCCTTTGACAAGGTGAGGATCACAGTCACATGAACAGCCTGAGCCACCGGTGTCCCCAGAGTCAACACCAGGCCCACACCTGTCATGCAGAAGTGCCTGAACGTGCTGAGGCACACATGGGCTCCAGGGACCCAGGTGTGTTTGTTAATTGTTCCACAATTAAGGCGAGGCTGCAGTAATTACCAGCGCACATTGCCAGGCAATCAGGGACCATTCTTCCAAGTGAATTGCATCATGGGCCAATGTCAAGCAGGTCCCAGGGCCTGTGGGGACAGCTGCTGTAACCAATGATGCCACAGACAGAGAAGGCTCTGAGGAGTCAGATTTCTCCGGTCTCCATTCTTGGGAGCCCTGAGGGAACTAGCCGGCCAGCAAATGGGGCAATTACTGGGTGTAATGTCCCCCTCCGAGGAGCTGCATTCATAAACACAAGCTCACTAATGGGCTCTGCAGAGAGCCCCAAGTGCCTCCCAAGGCCCAATCTGTCAAAACAGACCTGCAGGCATGTGAGGCCCGTGGCTGAGCTGAGACTCTCTGTAGGTTGTGATCCTACACACAGCGATGCATCTTCCCGTGATGAATTCTCCCATGCCAGTATGAGAGTGGGGTGAAATGGTCCTTTCTGGCCACGCTCAGAGTGTTGTTAGCTAACAGCCATTAAGTCTCAGTACGCACAGCTAGCCTTCCCTTGCACAGCCCTGAAATGGCTCCACATGCAGTTTCTTTCTTTCTTTCTTTCTTTCTTTCTTTCTTTCTTTCTTTCTTTCTTTCTTTCTTTCTTTCGGTTTTTCAAGACAGGGTTTCTCTGTATAGCTCTGGCTGTCCTGGAACTCACTTTGTAGACCAGGCTGGCCTCGAACTCAGAAATCCACCTGCCTCTGCCTCCTGAGTGCTGGGATTAAAGGCGTGCGCCACCACGCCCGGCTGTTTCTTTTCTTTTTGCTTGTTGGTCCTTCTTGGTGCTTGGAGATCAACTCCAGGGCGTCGCACATGCTAGGTGCACACTCTGCCACCAGAGTACCACCCTAGCCTTTCCTCCCTCTTTCCTGCCTGCCTTTTGCAGATAGGGTTTTGTTATGTAGTTCAGGGTAGCCCAAAACTGGAATTATAAGCAACAGTTCTTAACCTGTGTATTGCGATCCTGGGGGGTGGGGGGGGGGAGGATTGGGAGTGGGGAGGAGTCAAAAGACCCTTTCATAGGAGCCGCATATCAGATATTGACATTACGCTTCATAGCAGTAGCAAAATTACAATTATGGAGTAGCCACAAAAAGTAACTGTATGGTTGGAGTCACCACAACATGATGAACTGTATTAAAGGGTTGCAACATTAGGAAGGTTGAGAACTAGTGAGCTATATTAGGTACGTGCCGCCATGCCTAGCACAATGGTGATATTAACTAATGTCAATTTTTACTGGTCCCCAGGGAATGGGGGGCATTAATGTCTTCATGTGCTGTATAATAAAAACCATTAATGTGACTACAGGACAGGCATGGTAGAGATGGCTCGGGCCTTGTCTGAGTTTAATGAGTCCCCGCGTCGCTGTCACGAGACCTGAGGCTGTTCCTATCACAGACTTGGTTTTTCAGAGAGGCCCTGAGCTGGGCCACATCTCTGTCTTGGCTGTGGGTCTTGCCATCCTCCTCAGCCCCACTTCTCCATGACCCTGTAAGCCCCTTAAAATGGCATCACCTTATCCTGTGGTTCCCTTCCCATTTGGGCAGGTTCTGGTGGGACTTACTCTTTGGGGAATGGAATGGGTTGAAGCAAGCTGGCCAGAGACGGTCTCCAGTCATCATAGTCGGACCTAGAATGAGAGAGGCACCTGGTGAGGGGCGGGGGCGTTCAGCAGGGATGGGATTTCCACTTGCTATCCCGTAAGATACAAGTGTCTGGGGTTAGCACACAGTATGGACTCCGTCTCAGAGACGGCAGAGATAGCACAGCATGAGCCAACCAAGAACACCCCACACTTCCAAACAGCCAGGGGACTACAAGCCAGCTCCCCAGGACCCCACATCCTCCTTGCTCTGAACTCAGACTTTATCTGCCTCTGTTCATGACCCTTTGAGGCTTCACAGAGGGCGAGGGCCTACTCTAGGTTTCCAATCCCTAAATCCAGGTTGATGTCTAAGCCACTTATAACCTCAGAGTGGCACACATCTGGAGAGAGAGCCTTTTTAAGGAATCGTAACACAGGGCCACTAGGTTGGGCCCTGAAGCAATTCAAATGACACGAGAAATGTGTGCACAGAAAAGACCCTGAGAGGACAAAGAGAAAGAAAGGGCACCGGGGCCCGACAGCCCTGCCCCACCTGCACCCATCTCCTCAGAACTGTGATTCCAGCCACGTAACCTGCCTGTGGAGGCGTCTCAGCAGTATAAGCACGCCTGTCCCTCTTGTCTGTGACTGACCAGACTCAAGGGGAAATCTACAGACTGATTCAAGAAAACAAACCACCAAAGCAACAAAACCACAATTTGGACCGTTGTCCCTAGCGACCAGGATGCTTTTGTTTTTTGTGTTTTGTTTTCTTTTTAGACAGGCTGATGAGGTGACTCTTATGGGTAAAGGTGAACATTCCCAAATGTCCCCAAATCTGACAAACTGAGTTCAAGTCTCAGAATATACATGATGGGAGATGAGAACTGATCCCTGCAGGCTATTCCCTGACCTCTGTATGTATGCTATGGCATCTGAATGCTCATCTTACACACACACACACACACACACACACACACACACTGCAGGCTGTTCCCTGACCTCTGTATGTATGCTATGGCATCTGAATGCTCATCTTACACACACACACANCTCTCTCTCTCTCTCTCTCTCTCTCTCTCTCTCTCTCTCTCTCTCACACACACACACACACACACACACACACACACACACACACACACAGGCAAAGTCTCATGTAGCCTAGTCTGGCCTTTTGATACATAGCTGAAGATGGCCCTGAACTTCTGATCTTCTTGCTTCCTGGTTCCAAGTGCTGGGATTACAGGCCTAGGCCACCATGCCGTGTCCACATGGAGGGTGACATAATCCAAGGGTTTCAGCATGCTAGGCAAACATCCTCCCAACACACAGACACTCCTTCCCTTGCTGTTAGACCCCACCTCTATTTTTCCACTTGACCCTGCTGGCAGTCACAATATAATACTGAAAAAAGGCTGTGATGTATTTCTTCAGCATTTCCTACACACATGCATTATGCTGAGAGCTCTGTATCTCCACTTGTTTGCTCCTTGCAAACACACAACACAGTAAACAGGACCCTTGCCATTTAAACAGAACAGGAGATGCAAGGCGCAGAGAGGTTAAGCAGACGGTTGGAGCTAACACAGTCCTAACTGAGCCACGGCCTTCAGGCTTCTGACTCCAGACCCTTGGGTCTTCCTGGAGCTAACTGACTCCTGTCAAGACCTTACCAAAAGCAGACATCTGTGTGGTAGGGAGCTTGTACCTCAAGCAGAGACATAGGGAGGGCCACGTGTGCTTCCCTCCTGGGAGGTGCACCGTCAGGCCCTGGGAAGAGGCTGCTCTGTGGCTGGCTGAGGAGGACTGCAGAGGGAAGACATCACAGGGGGTCGGAGTGAGGGGATTTCAACAAGGTCTCAGTCTGATGACGGGTGGAACCTCCCTCCCCCTGCGTGGGAAAGCTTCCAGAGAACTGTGGGAGAAACCTTGGCTCAGGGGATGCTTTGTGACTCCCTACCCATCTCAGCTGGTTGTTGACGTGTGGCTTAGGAACTCCTAAAGCCATGACCTACATACATTCCCAACCCCTCGCACCTACACTGTATTTATACCCAAGTCTCCAACACCCTGGGTTTGAGGGCTTCGCTGAAGGGCAAACCTCAAGATAGCCTGTTCCCAGATCTCAAGGTTCATGGGTTCCGCTGCTGGATGAATGAATGGCTGGCCCTGAGTTTTATGCCATGTTATTGGTCCACTTTTACATTCAGAATTCAGGCTTCCTGTCATTAATCTGCACGAATGAGGGGTCCACAATTATCTTTCCTTCTTGTTCTTCCAGTCCTGCTCATTCTGTTTTTGATTTTGAGATAAGGATCTCAGGTAGCCCAGGCTAGCCCCAAAGTTGCTACATAGGTGAAGATGACCCTGAACTCCTTGGTCCTCTTGCCTCCACTTGTCAAGTGTTGAGTTTACAGGCATGTTCCACCATGCTTGGTGTATGCAGTGATAAGAGCGGACACTGGAACTCTGTGAACGTAAAGCTCACTACCGAGTCACACCAGCCCAACCCTTCTGGTCCTAACACCGCTGACCTCACGTCTGCCTGTGTGTCCTGCCCATCTACCTGGGCTTCCCACAGAAACAAAGCCTGCTGGTTTTCAACCCCCAAAACAAATGCTTGCTTCAAACAAACTATGACTTAGATAACCCTTGGCCCTGGACTATTCCCGACATACCGCCCTCCAAATGAACCCACGATAAAGACTTCAGGACCCAGATCACACACCCTGGAAAGGTTCTGAGGAAAGGCCCAGAGGCTGGACAAAAACATGAGAAAGAATTGCCAGAAGAGTCTGGTGGTACCAGATAAGTCTGAGCAGTGTTATGGCTAACGTCTAGGCACGCACTGTGCCCCATACCGGGCTCAAATTTGTTCACGTCATCTCCGGAACACCCACATAAAGAGGAGGGACAGGATGTTTGGGTTCAGGTAGCCAGAGGTGAGAGGGGCATGACAGGGCTCTAGCCTGCTGCACTGTGGCAACCAAAGGTCTCCAAGTTCAGAGGCTGCAGGGATACATGCTAGAATGTGACTATTCCCTTTAGTTTCTTCCCAGGGGTCGGTGGGGGTGGGGGTCATCCATTTTTTTGCAGCTAGAGTTGCCTTGCCATGACGAGATCACCTCCACCCTTTACTGACTCGTGGTCTCCAGCACACTGAAACAAGTGACTTCCTATGCAGCGTTAACTGTGTGCCACGTGGGGGTCTTCCAAGACCCCCCTGGTCAGTGGGTGTCACTGTCACTGAGTTATAAACGCAAATGCTTGAAAGGTCGGCATCTCAGCCTGGATCCCAGGTCAGAGCTGAGCCTTGAACCCAGGTTCCTGGCTCCTGTCAATGTTCTGTTTGTAACCTTAGTGTTGTGGTGGTAGGATCACTGAAGTTTGCTGCCTGCCAGCCTAGCTCCAGATTTAGTGAGACCCAGTCTCAGGAAACAAGGCAGAGAGGGACAGAGCAGAATGCCCACTGTCTTCCTCTCGACTTTACATATGCGCATGAAACACACACATATCACACACATACAAAACAGTACGATCTATTCTCTGTAGAAAGGTTATTAGAGAACTCAAAAGAGCTTCAAACACTCAACTCAGAACGCGATGGGGGGTGGTGGGGGTGGATATGCACTTCCTGGGGACCTCAGAAGCAGGGGCGCCTCTCCCTCCTCACCTTAGCTACTTTCTTCCTGGATGGATGGAAGTGTATCCCTCTGTCATGGTTTCCTATACTATACCCTACTACACCTTGCTCTTGATGTCGCGGCTTTGGATACCCGGTGCACCTCATATTTTGAGAGACAGGATGAGAAAAACAGCTGCGACCTTTGGCTTCAAGCACAGACTCTGGCTTAGCATCAATGTGCAGTAAATGCTTAAAGAAAAGGTGAATGGGGCTGGAGAGATGGTTCAGTGGTTAAGAGCACTGGCTGCTCTTGCAGAGGACCCAGGTTCAATTCCAGCATCCACATGGCAGCTCACGGCAGCTCACTACTGTCTGTAACTCCCATTCCAGGGGATCCAACACCCTTATACAGACACACATGCAGGCAAAATACCAATGCACATGAAATAAAAATTTAATAATAAAAAGGAGAATATGTGGATGGATAGACAGGGTGGATGGCTAGATGATGTATGGATAATGGACAGATGGATGGATAGACAGATGTGTAGATGGATGGATGATGGATGGATGGATGGATTATGGCTGACTGGCTGCTGGCTGGCTAGATGGGTGGATGATGGACGTATGGATGAATAGATGGACAGATGTATGGATGGACAAGGACCCTGAAAAAAACCCTAGGCACTCCATACTGCAGATCTCAAGCTGGTCTTGGCTAACTTGGCCTACTCCAGGCCAACCCAAAGTGGATCAATTCTGATGTGCCTTTGGAATACATCCCTTCTTAAGGGTCTCCAGGCTTGTGTTGACTTTTTTTTTTTTTTTTTGCTTTTTCGAGACAGGGTTTCTCTGTGTAGCCTTGCTGTCCTGGAACTCACTTTGTAGACCAGGCTGGCCTCGAACTCAGAGATCCGCCTGCCTCTGCCTCCCAAGTGCTGGGATTAAAGGCATGCGCCACCATGCCCGGCTTTGTGTTGACTTTTTAGGTGTTACATTCTATCGATGTAGAAGCCTGCCTTGGGGAACTTGTAACTGATAAGGGCGAAGCACTGACTGGCCACAAGAACATTCTCCCTGCAGCCAGTGGTGCCCAGAGTTCTTTCTTCACTCTCACAAGGTCCTGTGAAGGGATGTCTCAATTCCACAGCGTATCATCTTCTTTCCATTTTCCTTTTAACGGCTTTCTTGAGACAAGGACTGTTTATAGCCCTGGCTGTCCTGGAACACACTATATAGACCAAGTTGGTCTTGAATTCATAGACCAGCCTGCCCCTGCTTCCCGAATACTGGGACTAAAAGTCTGCATCTGCACTCCTGGCTCCATCTTCTCTTTCTTAGCTCTCGTCTGGATTGTACTTCACTATAGTTCACTCTCACCAAGAACCACAGTACAAGGGGGAAATCCTCCCATTACAGAACTCTCATAGAAGCCCTCCACAGAGGATACAAGACAAGGCGGCTGAGGCCTAGGGGAGACAGAGCACTGTCTTGTGTTACTCAATAGATAAAGCCTTGTCTGTTAGACACCTGTTTCTCGGCACTCTTGTGCCTGCTGAATGCCATGGTGTTCTTTCCCTAAGTTGTCAAGAAGTTAGCAATGTACCTGACCCTGACCCTGACCCTTAGGACAGGAAACACTACGCTATGACTGGTACGTCCCACACACTGGGTGTCCATCTGTGTGGAAGTGTCTGCTCTGGGCTGGAGCTGGGTTGAACTCTGAGAGCCCACATGACCAGTTTACTTCACAGATTAGTTAGTGGCACCTGAGGGCCATACACCCAGATCCACCACACCTAAACCTGCTTTCCTGATGCACAACACACAGGAGCCCTCTATACTGCAGGGGGTTGTTGAGGTCTAGCAGATCTGAGGGCCTAGAGACTAGAGACCCAATATCAAGCTTGGTGGGACCCTTCCTGGCTCATCAGACCTTCCTTCCTTCCTTTCTTTTCTCTCTTTCTCTCTCTCTCTTTCTTTCTTTCTTTCTTTCTTTCTTTCTTTCTTTCTTTCTTTCTTTCTTTCTTTCTTTCTTTCTTTCGAGACAGGGTTTCTCTGTATAGCCCTTGCTGACCTGAACTCACTCTGTAGACCAGGCTGGCCTCGAACTCAGAAATCCGCCTGCTTCTGCCTCCCAAGTGCTGGGATTAAAGGCGTGTACCACCACTGCCTGGCTTCATCAGACTATTCTTAACCCGGACTTGGCCTCTGACCCCTGACCCTGGGAGCTGCAGCACGCAGGAGGTCTGGCCAAGCAGGAAGGAGTACTCAATCATGAACGTTTGTAAGGGAGTTAACTTCTACAGTGGTGTGATGTCTCTCAGGCCTGCAAAGAACCCAGATGGCAAGAGGCCTGTGGCCCATGGGAAACAGCCCAAGGCAGGCAGCTCTGGCCTGGAAGGCTGCTACCAGGAAATGTAGCTTGCAGAAATCCATAGCCAAGAGCCCAGGGAGGGTCGGAGTGCTGCGGGTTTGGCCAGGAAAGAAACCGAGACTTCTCCCTGGCCTTATGGAATCCCAGATCCGAGCTCAGTTCTCAGATGCTTGGAATGGATTCTGGAATTTTTTTTTCCTTTGGCCGTAGGATCTGTAGATTGAGTTATACCCCACCTTGGCCTCAGCTGAGGGCCACAAGAGTCTGGCAGATTTTTAGCCGGTCCCCTAGTCCTTTCAAGGGCAACAGAAAGCACAGATAGATGACTGCTGCCTCCACAGACTCCCTCAACTACAGGAGGGAGTATGTCACAGATCAATAAGTGCCACCTGGGGGACATGTACCCAGTTCTGTGTGTCACCATGTGTAACATGTATACACATCCAACTTTAGACCCCATGGTCCTTATCTGGGAACACAGAGGACATCAACATGCCCCACTCCCCTGTTCTGGTTTACAAGTCAGGTGGCTGGAAACACCTCCACCCTCTGAACCCTAACTCAAGTTGCCATGTACCCATGACTGAGGACAAGGGTTAAACGGCTGGTGACGTTGCAGGATGCTGGAGAACCCTGACCCAAACTCCCAGACACACTTGCTTTTTGATTTGTTTTTGAGACAGGGTCTCATTCAGTAGCTCACGCTGACCTAGGACCCACTATATAAGACCCAGGTTGTCCTTGAACTGGTAGTCATCCTCTTGCCTTAGCTTCCCTAGTACGGGGACACACCTGCATCCGCACAGTTTGCACCTAACTGGAGCATGCGCATATGCCCCCTATAGGACTCAGGAGCATGTGCACAGGCGCGTGCACGCCCCTCCCCCCCAGGACTCAGGCTGGCAGCAGGATGGGCCTCCCAAATCCCGCCCTCCCCACAGTGGGTTCCAGGGTACTCACAGCAGTTTGAGGATCTCCACGTGGCAGCCGAGCGTGCGGCCGGCCTGGGGGCCCAGCTCGATGCTCATGGTCCCACAGGCTGGGCTGACCATCAGACAGTCAATAAGGTTGGGCTCGCTGTCATTGCCCGTGCTGGCGGTCAGCGCCGGCTTGGCAGTGCTGGTGCGCTCCACCTCCACGTGGACCTCGCTGGAGGCCACGACCACCGACTTCAGCCGTGGCTCAGACAATGTGGCTTCCTGAGACACCAGGTCAGGGCTGGGGTGCAGCAGGCGCAGAGGTAAGGTGGGCTTCCGGTCGCATGGCTGCTGGCAGCCGTTTCGGATCTCTTTCAGGCTGGGGGAGTTGTCTCGGCTGGACGGGGAGAAGAGAAACGGCAAAGTGTGGGTGGGGGTCAGCCCTGGCAGCCTGAAGGGGCAGCGCTGAGCAGAGATTAATGAGTCGCTCTACACTTGGGGTGCTGAGGCATGAGGATGACTGCCCAAGTTTCAGGCTAGTCAGGGCTACCTAGTGGGTCTTTTGTTTCAGAAAAGCAAACTGAAAACACACAACAACATCAGCGGCAAAACCAACCAAACAACAAAGCAGAAGGTCATTGGTGAGACAAGCCCCATCTCCTGAGAGCTCATGCATCCGTTTCCCTAAAACCTCTGTAACAGGGCCACAATAAAGTAGGACTGTCATAAAGTCCATTTGGAAAAAAAGAAGCGGAGGCCTGGGTTGGGGTACTCGGCTCAGTATGAGGAACACAGGATCTGGGGTCCAGACCCGGCTTCCCATCTCCATAACCTACCACAGACCAGCACAGTAGGATACTTGCTCAATGACTAAACACAGACATCCCTGTAGCAAGGCCACCGCTCTCTGTGACAGACACCTAGTACCTGGTACCAACCAGGGATCCTTTCTGATACACCTGTGACACCCAAGGAGTCCAGTCCTGCTCCCATTTATTTCCAGAGGTGAAGTTGTCCCTCCTACCTTGATGCCACCATGTTCCTCAGGTGACATTCCCCATTTTATTGTCTGCCCTAGCCAGGTGAGAGAACATAGTATCTACTTTCCTCCTGGGAGCCCACAGCCCACTTCTATTCTAACAAGCCTGGAATCTCCAGGGGTCTTTTCAGGGCTGACTTTTAAACTCTGGCATCTTCGATTGTCTGGAGGTATGATGCTTGTGCCCGGTGTCATGTGGTATCACAAGGTGGTGACTGGGGAACTGGCTTTTTGGCCACCGCTGCTTAGAAAATGTAAAGCCAAACACTGATGTTTGGAGCTTTTTTTTTTCCCCCCAGCAGGACTTAACAGAGCCTTGACCTGAGAAAGCCCCTTTCAAAATTACCCCTAATTCCTAGGACAGCATCCTCAGGTATGGTAGCAGGACCAATAGGTTCTAAGGTTGGCTGGTGCCAGTGTCTCTCTGGGTACCAGGTTTCACACAGGTGCTTAGAGATATCATCTCCTAGGAACCCGTGAGACAGACTCCACGGGGTTAAGTGATCTCCTGGATGTAACAGCTCAGGAATCCAAGTAGCTGGATCTGAAGCTAGCTCACTGCTCTTGGGACTAAATACTACCAAGCAAGCTGTCTTTTTTTTTTTTCTCCCCTTGTTCCGGCCAGCCCCGTTCGCTCTGGCTACCCCCCCCCATACGGCCCCACTCGCTCCGGCTGGTCCCGCTTGCTCCAGTCAGCCCTGCTCGCTCTGATCGGCTCCAACAAGCTGTCTTTTAAGGTCCCAAGACTCCCAGGTTTCTCCTCCAGGAAGCCCCCTTTGGTTTCCTCTTTCTGTCATGGACACACTCCTGCCTCAACTCCAAAGCTATAGCTGTTCTACTCCAGTGGACACTAGGACATTCCCCCAAATCAGTGAACTTTTCAAACACCCAAATTCAAGGAGTTCATCAGCTCTAGGGCAGGCCGATAGAAGCAGGGGCAGGGCTTCCACAAGACTGAGCACAGCATAAGAGGTGACCAGAAACAGGTGCTTACTGGGCTGGCAAGATGGTTCAATAGGTAGGAAGGTTTGCACCTAAGCCAGACAACCTGAGTTCGATCCTTAGGTAAAGGTCAGAAGGATTCTTTTAAGTTGTTCTCTGACCATGTGAGCCTCTCCACAATAAATAAGGCAAGTAAATGAATGTAAAGTGCTTTAAAAAATTAAGAGAGGCAGGGCAGTGGTGGTACACACCTCTAATCCCAGCATTTAGGAGGCAGAGGCAGGCGGATTTCTGAGTTTGAGACCAGCCTGGTCTACAGAGTGAGTTCCAGGACAGCCAGGGCTACACAGGGAAACCCTTTCTCAAAAAAAACCAAAAAGAAAAAAAGAAAGAGCTACTTGGCCAGGTCCCTCAAACCTGTCACGTGTGCCGTGTCCCCAAAGAGAAGCAAGCATGTTCACTGTGTACTGGTATGCAGGGCTGGGCCTCGCACCGGTGATCCATGATGTGGCAGCTCCGGGGCCATGTGCAAAACTTGGGAAGAGACTCAGGGAAGGCCTGAATCCATTTTGCACCTGCCGTGAGCCAGGGCTGAGCTCACCCACTGAGGGCGCTCAATCAACACATTTTGGCTCTGCCCGGGTAAAGCAATCACTTGCTTCTATAAACCTATGAACTCCACAGTGGGTGGAAGCGGCGTGTGGTCCGAGAGATCCGCCTGTGGATCGCCATGGGCTCAGACCTCATTTGCTCCTCTATACTCTGCTCCGAGTTTGCCTCTGCTGGGGTCGAGGGGTGGATTTTCAAGGCCTCTTGGCCCTGTTCGGTGATTTTCCAGACAGCCACGTTAACCTGGGTCAGGCTGTCTGTTCTTTCAAGTGTGGGAACATCGTGTGCTCACCGGGAGTGGTGCAGAGAGGCCTGGCGGACACTGAGAGGGATTGGCCAATGCGCCAAAAAGAAACAACTTGGCAGAACCGGGTCTGGATGAAAGGGGGAGCCATGCCATCAGCTGGGACCCCCCCAGCTCGAGGGTTCCCAGGGGCTCAGCTGTGCACTCCTGGGAGCCAAGGCCAGTAGTCTGTGTGGGAGGAAGGATGACCTCTCTTATCTTCCTCGTGCCTTCATCTTGACAGTCCCTCATGACTGAGGCCCTGAAGCCCATCTCTCACCCTGTGGCAGTCACAGCAGGGTGGTGGCTGGAAGCTCAATCCCATGACAACCCTCCCCTACTTAAAATGTCTGTTGGCTCGTCCATGCTCGCAGAAAACATAACCTAGGCCAGCCTCCTCTATAAGCGTGCCCTCCTGGTCAGCATCTGGGACCCACACCCATATGTTGAAGCTACATTTATTTTATTCATGTGGTGTGTGTGTGTGTGTGTGTGTGTGTGTGTGTGTGTGGTATACAGTGGGCATATCTGTTTGTATACATGTGGATGCATGCATGTAGTGGAGAGAGGTTGATGGTGGATGTCTTCCTTGGTTGCTCTCCACCTTATCTACGGAGGCAGAGTCTCTCAGCTGAACCCAGAATTTGTCCCTTTCCCTAGGCTGGCTGGCTAGCCAGCTTGCTCTGGCAAATCTATTGCATGGGCTAGAATTATAAATGGCTACCAAGCCTGCTTACAAAAGCTTTTATGTGGGTTCTAGGGATGTGAACTCTGGTCCTCACACTTGGATGGCAAGCACTTAATCTGCTGAGCTCAATCTGCTATCAACGCTGGCCCCGGGGAGTCCCTTCCTCTTCAGCTTCTCTGTCTCTGGTCATTCCCTGGGGTCCTGTGCTGCAGGGGACCCTCTGTCCACGAGTAGACCCTGGGCAGTTTAAGCAAGCAGACTCCTGAATCCCCAGCCGATAAGGCCCGCATGGAACTTCGGCAGGCTGAGTGATTCTGCAGCAGGCGTTTGGGGAACATGGATGGAAAAAAATGCAGTGGTCACCAGCAACCCTGTCACCACTGGGCCACTGCACACCCTGTTCTCTCTGCCTGGAGGCTCCTCTTCCTGATTCCTGTCTCCCTAAGTCTGGTGGGTCTTCAATAGCATCCCCCTGAAGGGCCCTTCTAACTTCCTATTGGCAAGAGTTCTATTAGCTCTAGCCCGGGAATGCCAAACACCACCAAGACCAATTAATTCAGAAGGGCACTGGGGAGGCCTGGGTATTCAGTCCTCTTTTCTTTTTTTTCAAAGTTGAATAGACCCTGTATTGTGCTGGCAAAGTCCAACAGCCACGTCTCCAAGACAAAGGCGCTCTAATCTGTAGTGTCAAGTCAGCTGCCTTGGTGTCAATCCCACCGAATTTGACCTCTGGCTTCACAGGTGATGTCACCAGCACCTGTGGGATGGGAAGGGATGTATATCTCAAGACAGACAGGAGCTGTCTTCCTATAGGAAGCAGAGCCCTGGGATCCAGAAACTCTTTCAAAAGCAAGGACAAGGTTGGTCACTTTATTGAGAGGTCTCCCCCTCAATGTCAGGACCAAGACTGAGGGGGTGGAAGACCAACCGTCCTCTCTCATGCCTAGAAACATCCTACCTAGAAACATCCCTTATCTGTCACAGCCCCATCCTTCTCTGCTTGCTGGTTTTAGTAGCTCCATACACCCAAGGTCAGAGATGCCCAAAGGCACTAGGGCCTTTCTGTTGTGAGAATACTTCATTCAGTACATACTGTTCCTCACTCCCTGCTCCCCTACAGCTAGCTCTACCAGTGCCTAGACAGCAGGGGACCCTCAGAGCTAGGCAGCATTTCAACTGAAGAACCAGGCAGCAGCTGCAGCACCTTGCCCTGCGTGACCTACAATACTACAGGAAGTAGCTCACAGATCAATGGCACCTGTGTCCCTCCGTATCCCCGAAACAGCCTTAACCAGAACAGATGGGTCTGGATCAAACCTTGGTGGATGGGTAAAGAGACATGCAACTGAGTGAGTCACACCTAGTTTCCTGGGTCAGGGGGGTCTCAGCTTCACGCAGTAGTCACTCGCTTCCACCTAAATCCTAGGCTCTGAGCCTCCCTCCTCACCCCCCACCCCCAAGGAAAACACCCACAGTAACCTCCTTCTGGTCCCCTCACTACTTGGTTTTACTACGTGCATGGCCTGTCTCCCACCTGACAGGCTCTGGTGTAGTCAGGAATCTATGAGTCCCCTAAGAACATTTGCCTCAGGAGGGGGTGGGGTGGGGGGGTGAACACAGGCACAATACCATCACTCCCTAGCTCTGAAAACTAGACTCTTCTGCGGCAGGCCCTCCAGAGAAAAGCGGACAGGCCGTTCATCATGACCCAAGACCCCAGTGGCAAGGCTGGAAGATGCCGTAACACCCCCTCCCCCATGCACACGTAAGTACACACATTACATATCCCCTCCCCCATGCACATGTAAGTACACACATTACATATCCCCTCCCCCATGCACATGTAAGTACACACATTACATATCCCCTCCCCTATAAGTTCTCACTACACAGCCTTAAACCTCTCATCCTCCTGCCTTAACTTCCAGGCTGCTATAAAATCACACACACACACACACTTGGCACGTCTGAGCAGCTGTTTGTCCCACCCCTTCAGAGTGTAACCCTACCCCACAGTGGGCAGCCTTCAGCATAGGATCCCAGTAGCTAGAGCCCAGGTGCCTGTGCCCTTGTGGCTTCTGAGGCTGGGCATCATGCTCTCTTCTCAGCCCTAACCAGGGGCTGGGTCCACAACCATGGCCATTTGCAGAGAGGGGTGACAGTCTATCCTCTTCAGCGACACATTCCCGCGGCAGGGTGGTACTGTGCTCCCATCCAGCACACGAGCACTGACCTGTTGATGAACTCTTCATAGCACGAGTATATGGCAGCCAGGCACACAGCCACGAGATTAGGCAGGACCCGGGGATGTGGGCAGTGCCCTGTGGGGCCATGCATGCTGAAAGAGAGGACAGGGAAGGTGAGGAGGCTTGTGGAGCAGCTGTTGGCTGGAGGTGGAGTTGGGGAGGTGGTCCAGGTGGAAGGCCATCTCTTCTGCCAGCCCTCTTGAGGGCAGGTGGAGAGCCTGTGCCATGTGACTGGTGACTCAGGCCTGAAGCCCCAGCAGCCAAGAGGGGTGCCAGCTCAGTGGCCTAGCCAACTGCTTAGACTCTACCCCTACGCCCTGAGCTGTGTGAAGAGTGACAGACTCTCCCCAGCTAGAGGCAGAAGATCAAATCTAGTTCAGACCATGCAGCACACGGTGGCTCTGTCCTGGGACAGCTCCATTTGCATAGGTATTTCTGAAATGACTATTCACGATGGTTTTACTCTTAGAAGTTAAAAAACAATGTCATTTCAGGTCACCTTAGCTGAGCCCAGGGCCAGCGATATCACAGAGCCCTTAGTACATGTGACCATACTGTTTGTTATGGAGGCCTCTGTGTCATGGTTGTTTATCTGTAAAATGGGCTGAGCTGTGTGTCTAGGATGACATACGGAACCTCTCTAGGAAACTGCCATCCTGCCTGCTGTCACTGAGACAGGCCTGTCTTGCTCTGACACCACCAACCAGAGTCGGGGCTAGAAGAGTGTGTGTGTGTGTGTGTGTGTGTGTGTGTGTGTGTGTGTGTGTGTGTTTAATACCAGGTCCTCCTGAACAACCTGCCTGAGTGTGGTCATGTGTTGTGGGATTGCAGTGGGCACAGGTCACAAATCTGAGTTCTGTAACTGACTCAGGCTGGATTTGAACTTGTGATGTAGCCAAAGATGGCTTTGGACCTCTGATTCTCCTGCCTCCATTTACCAAGTGCGGGGACCACAGGACTGCATGAATCCTCAGGCTTCAAGCATGTTAGGCAATCTGCCTGCTGCCATATCCCCAACCTTTAAGGCAGGTTTTCTTCAAACATAGGAGAAACTAGTACACTTTTGCTCCCTGGGACTGCCATAGTCATTGGACTGAATGGGTACCAGATATCTCATCTTACAGATAAGGAAACTGGGGCACAAGGAGAACATCTGAAAAGGACACAGGCCAAGGTGAGAAGGCAACACTGCTCTTGTCCCTGGGTCCTTGCTCCACCCTAAATACCCACAGTCCCCTGGGGAAGGGGCCACAGTGAAAGGAACACGGTTGAAGAGTTCCCCTTCCCCGCGCTAAGGGCTCCTTCATGTGCTATTTGCATAACCATCTCGCAGGGATATCAGAGGAAGCGGGAACACGGAGGTGCGGTGACAGGCTCATGGTCACACAACAAGCAGGTAGCTGGGACCATGCCAGGCTGGGAGAGTCCGGTGGAGTGCCTCTTGGAAGGTGAGACACAGTTCTCCCCTGAGTGTCATAAACCAGGTAGTGTGGGACAGGGAGATAGGAGGGGGTGGCTGGCCGGGTAGGTGAGACACACCTTTGTATGAACTTTTTTACCACCTCCATGCCTGCGTTGAGCTCATTCAAGGCAAGAATGTACTCCTGGGTGAAGAGCCTCAGCCTTGGGCATTTCCCAAAGTCCTGGAGAGAGAACAAAGGCAGAGACATGGAGACACGGCCAAAGGGGGGCTGGAGAAGGGAGACGTCACGCATGAACTCACACCTCTAATGATTCTCTGGGGACGGGTCCTGGCTCGGGCTGCATGTTTCCACTTCATGGACCTGCCGGCAGGCAGAGGTCATTCATCAAGACTAGATCTGTCCTTGAGTGGCAGATGCTCCACCTGGCCTCTTGTCACCCCAGCAATCTATAAGCTCTTTTGACGTAGCCACCCGAATTGATTCCCTGACCTGGCATCTAAGGTAGCCAGCACTCAGAGAGACTCCAGTGTAGAATTATATAGTGAGATGGGAAACTCATCTCTTTGGGTTGGGAACAGGTAAGGTGGCTCTGGGCAAGCGTAGCTCCTTAGAACCCTGTCATAGACACTGAGGGGACAGCAGCTTCCTCCTGAGTTGGGATGAGCCCAGACACAGTCCCTCAGGGGCTTCTTTTGGTTTGTCAGACCTCAGACACCCCTAGACTCTGGTGCAAGTCTGAAAGTGCATCTGAAGATGACAATGACAAACCACCCTCGTCGGCATAGCAGGGAGCAAGGAATGATGGCACACACCTGTGATCCTAGCTCTTGAGAGGCCGAGGCAAGAAATTCATGAGTCTGTGGCCAGCCTAGGCTACGCAGTGAGCCCTCCCTACGTTCAGATGAGGATGCTAGTGGAAACTGGAAGGCGACTCGGGCATCAGGCGTGGGCGTGCAGGAGGCAGCCAGCGTGTAAGAACACAGCCAGGGAAGGGCCGTGTGGTTGCGTCATTGAAGATGGGGAAGCAGGGGGGGGGGCGGCTGAAGTAATGAAGAGGAAGATGGCCACTTAAAAAAAAGGTAGTGCTCCCTGCCTGGGGGACAGCTGCAGCTAGAGCTCACAGGCGTCCATTTGTGGCTGCACTTGAGGCTTAATTATGGGCCCCGAGCAAGGACAAAGGGATTCTTCTTGCTCTAGCAGAGTGGCATTCTCTGAGACTGACATCAGCAGGTGTGGGCAAACAAAGCCCACAGGAAGTTCAAGCCAAGTGGGCATGACCCGGAGTGGCCCAGGGTCTTCTCCTGGCCTGGCCTGGCCTGAAGAAATGGGCAATAAAGTAAGAGGAAGCGCTTTTAGGACGAGCCCAAAGTGCTATCCAACTGTGCTCATTCACATGTTCAGTGAGGGATGGAATGCTGACGGCTGTAAGGTACCAGCCCTGACTGGTCTGCCTTCCGCTGGTGTATGTATCGTCTGGGCACCAAGAGAGAGAGGAAGATACACGGTGCTCCAGCTCTGGGAAAATGTATCTGGCCAGCAGGATGTCACATGGGTAACACTTGAACTCATCCTGCCCCACACAATGGGACCCCCTTGAAGAATCACCTTGCAGGCTCAATGGCAACGCTCTGGATTTGATGCCCAGCGTAGGAGTAGGGTAGGTTTTACTTACAGGGTGTTCTTTAAGATTGTTCATTTACACAGGTGAAGAACAGAACTCAAGAGAGGCACTTTAGAAGCATGCAGACATACCCTCATGTACACTGTGGGCATACACACATACACACACTCAGCTAGGCATGGAGTCCTGGCAGGATAGGAGGTTCTGAAATACTTCATCTTGCCTTCCCATCTAGGAAGATGCCCATAGCGCCCCACTCTGGCCACTGTTCTGTGGCTCCTGCTCTTTACCCTGCCTCCTGCCTGCACTCCCTAGTCAACCTGTGTGTGGCCAAGACCCTCCCAGAGCTCTGCACTGAGCCCGGGCTTGCTGTGGTCAGACCGTCAAACAGGCAGCGGCACAGTTCAGTGCTAAGAACACATGCAAAGTACTGGGTTTTTTTATTTGTGTGTGTGTTCCTATCCTTGCAGGTGTGGAGTGACCTGTCATTTCAGCGTGCCACCCCTAAGCCATCTCTAGGTGTACTTCTTCCATCGAGGAGAAAAATGTCTCTTTGAATTCTTTTTTTTTTTTTTTTTTTTAAAGATTTATTTTATTTTATTATATGTAAGTACACTGTAGCTGTCCTCAGACATTCCAGAAGAGGGAGCCAGATCTCATTACAGATGGTTGTGAGCCACCATGTGGTTGCTGGGATTTGAACTTATCACCTTCGGAAGAGCAGTCGGGTGCTCTTACCCGCTGAGCCATCTCACCAGCTCCCTGAATTCTTTTTTTTTTTTTTTTTTTTTTTTTTTTTTTTTTTTTTTTTTTTTTTTTTTTTTTTTTTTTTTTTTTTTTTTTTTTTTTTGTCTCTTTGAATTCTTAATGGCACCATGATGTTTGGTTCCAAGAAGGCGCCCTAGTAAATCTCCGGAAACACATGTGTTATTTTCAGGCAGTGTCCGTGTTTGTAGGCCTGTGGTCAGCCCAGCAGGTCTTGCTCCCCAAGTCTCTCCATATAGTACTAAGAGAGGAAAAAAAAAAAAAAAAACCATTTGCCACTCTCACATTAAGTGCCTCGGACGCTGAATGCCAGGTCCTTAAAGGAGATGATGATTAAGTTCTGTCTTTATGTTTTCAGAAATGAACTAACCTTCCGGTTGGATTTCCATCACTTCCCCATAATGTGTGTGCCCCCTGCCACCTCTGCTTTTCCGTGACAGGCTCTCATGTAGAGCAAGCTGACCTTTAATTCATTATGTAGTTGAGGGCGACCTTGAATTGAGTCGCCTGCCTTCACCTCCCCAGGGCTAGGACTGTAAGGTCCATTACCCACTTTTGTTTACGTGGTGCTGGAGACAGAACTTGGGGTCTCACGCATGCTGGACAAGCATACTACTACCTGAGTGACACTTTCAGACCCTGAAATGTCCTTTGTCTGTTTTAGGGTCCTGTTTGGATAGAGTTGAACGGTATGCTATTTCCTAAGGATGGACTGAGGTAAAACAACGAATTTATGGAATTCTTAGGCAAATGGATGTATCTGGAGGATATCATCCCGAGTGAGATAACCCAATCACAAAAGAAGTCACTTGATATGCACTCACTGATAAGTGGATATTAGCTCAGAAACCTAGAATACCCAAGATACAATTTGCAAAACATAAGAAAATCAAGAAGAAGGAAGACCAATGCGTGAACACTTCATCCCTCCCTAGAATAGGGAACAAAATACCCATGGAAGGAGTTACAGAGACAGTTTGGAGCTGAGGCAAAAGGATGGACCATCCAGAGACTGCACCACCTGGGGGTCCATCCCATAATCAGCCACCAAATGCAGACACTATTGCATATGCCAGCAAGATTTTGCTGGAAGGACCCTGATATAGCTGTTTCTTGTGAGGCCATGCTAGTGCCTGGCAAATACAGAAGTGGATGCTCACAGTCATCTATAGGATGGAACACAGGGCCCCCAATGGAGAGAAAGCACCCAAGGAGCTGAAGGGATCTGCAACCCTATAGGTGGAACAACAATATGAATTAACCAGTACCCCCAGAGCTCCTGTCTCTAGCTGCATATGTAGCAGAAGATGGCCTAGTCCGCCATTATTGGGAAGAGAGGCCCCTTGGTCTTGCAAACTTTATATGCCCCACTACAGGGGAATGCCAGGGTCAAAAAGTGGGAGTGAGTGGGCAGGGGAGCAGGGCCAGGGTGGGGGGGTAATAGGGGACTTTTGGGATAGCATTTGAAATGTAAATGAAGAAAACATCTAATAAAAAAGGATGGACTGAGATGACCAGCTACGGGGAGAAAGATCCCCCGGGTGAGGTTCCAGAAGTCACCACTCTGAGGTTGACATTTATACTCAGCTGAGGCCACAACTGCTGAAGACCTTCTCAACTTTGAGCTGCTCTCACCTCCCGCCCCCACCACACCCTTCAGAAGGAAGTCACTGAGCCCAGGCTATTCTCTGAGAATGAAGCGTCCCACCCTACAACCTGGAGAGCAGAGTACTGCCTGTATCCCATAGTGGAGACCATGCAATTGAAGCTGTGTCCCCAGTAACAACATTTATTTTGACCTACTGGGAAGAGAGAGATTTTGCTGTCTGCTTGACCGGAAGCAGTCCTGAAGGGCAGGCCGCACAGGCTCTTAGCTTCTGAAACTGCCACTGGCCACACCCATCCACCCACCGACGGCTGTCCCAGTACTTACCATATTATGTTTAAGGATCCTCTGAACCACCGGTGTGAACACCTCAATGACCACCATAGACCTGGGCCGCTCTCTGCAGTGCTGGGGAGGAAAGGGGTGCAGTCAGTGAAGTCTAGGGGAGCCCCAGCCGAGGCCCGCTGCTTCCAGAGGCCACAGAATGGTAGCAAGTATGGTTTTCTTTGCTGAATGATGCAGCTTGCTTAGGGAAACCTTAGGCTTTAGAACAGACTTAGGCTCAGGGCAAAACTGCCAAGCAGGGATGTACTCCAGCCTCCCCAGCTGTCTGCCAACTGCGCACAGTACCACAATACACTGTTTGCAAGTATTTATTAGCTCACACCAACATGTCCCAGGGTCCTTAGTCCAAAGTTTACACTAGGTGCCCCTTCTAGGGGTCTGGACCCAAGGTTAAGGGTTCAAATCACCATGACAGTAGCCTCAAGGTCTGTGTGGCTAGCACCCTGTCCCTCCCTGAGCCTTTGCAACCACTGAGCTCTGAGCCTTCCTAGCAGCCTGGTTCTCCGAGAGCTGTATAGTCAGGTTAACAGGTGCTGACCGAAATGCAGAGCCCTCAAGGAATAGGTTTTTTTTTTTTTTTTTTTTACATAATGTTTTTAGTGTGCCCATTCTGACAATTTCCTCCTTACAATGTCACGTCAGCACTCACAAGTTTGGGGTCTTGGAGCGTTTTGGACTTCAGATTTGGGGACTACGGATGCTCACCCCGTGGCTGAGATCCCAAAGGCCTGTGTAGTATGGTGTCCTCACAGGTAAGTCACAGACTGTGAGGGGAGTGTTCCCTCAGGCTTCATGTCCCCTCCTTTTTGTAACAGGGCTTCACTTAGCAGTCCAGGCTGTGCTGGAAATGAAGGTCCTCGGGCTTTAGTCTCCACACAGCCCGGATTATAGGTGTGCGCTACCACAGATGGCTGCTCGTTTCTTTGTCATGCTAAGTAAGAGTCTTGGGACAGGGCTGGAGAGATGGCTCAGCGGTAAGAGCACCCAACTGCTCTTCCGAAGGTGATAAGTTCAAATCCCAGCATCCACGTAACGAGATCTGGCGCCCTCTTCTGGAGTGTCTGAAGACAGCTACAGTGTACTTACATACATATAATAAATAAAATAAATTAAAAAAAAAAAAAAAGGGTCTTGGGACCTGGGGAGATGACTTAGAAAAGTGCTTGCTGGGTCTCATCACTAGAACCCATGTTAAAACAAACAAACAAACAAACAAAAACAGGCATGGGCTGGAGAGATGGCTCAGCGATTAAGAGCGTTGACTGCTCCTCCAGAGGTACTGAGTTCAATTCCCAGCACCCACACGGTGGCTTGTAACCATCTGTAATGGGATCAGGTACCCTCTTCTAGTGTGTCTGCAGACAGCTATAGTGTACTCATAGATAGATAGATAGATAGATAGATAGATAGATAGATAGATAAAATGCTTGTCTCCCCAACACTGGGGAGACAGGGAGACAGGAGGGGCCTCACCGGGCAGCTAGCTTAGCCAGTTAGCAAGCTCCAGGACAGTGAAGAAACCCTGTGTCAAAATACAAAATCTGCCTGAAGAAAGGCTCCTGAGGTTGTCCTCTGAATTGTGTATATGAGTGCACACGTAGTCATGCACACACATACATGTGAGTGCACACACAGTCATGCACACACATACATGTGAGTGCACACACAGTCATGCACACACATACATGCAGAGATTCCACTGCATGGGCAGACCACAGTTAACTAAGGATCATCTTGACTGCTTCAAGATTCTGTCAGCACATCTGTGGGTGGATTTCGGTTTCTAACGCAACTTGATGAAAACTAGAGGTTTGTTTTTTTAAATTAGAGTAAGTTTAAAAAAAAAAAAAAGGACAAGATAGAATCTTTTGTTGTTTTTTGTTTGCTCTTATGTTTAGGACCATTTCAGAAATGGTTATGTTCTGCCTCCAATCTCATTCCCTTATGTAAGATTCAGCAGGCCTGTCTGATAAGCTGGAGAACATTCTAGATGTGGGGCAGCCTCTGACTTTTCAGCAGCTGCTATCAGCCTCCTGCAGGGGTCCACAAGCCAAGCTTGCCTCTTCCTTGTCACCGTGGAGCCCCTCATACTCGAATTTTTTAAGAAAGGGTCTCATGTAGCCCAGGCTGGTCTGGAATTTTCTGTGTAGCCAAGGCTGGCCTCAATACCCCGATTCTCCTGTCTTCATCTCTTGACGGCTGGGAATTAACAGGTGTGAGCCGACACACCGATGGACACCAAATAAAAAGCTTCAGTGGGTCTATGCTAGGTACGCATTCTACAACTATGCCTTGAACTAGGCCTTCCTCGGGGCAGACAAGCTAGCTCTCTTGGCCCAGTAGCCTTGCCCCACTGACATGCTTGTACATATGAGCCCCGTGGCCCAGAACAAGTTCCATTTGCAACTCTAAGTGAGGTTAATGGACCTGGAGAGAAAGAGCCCAGGGCTTCTCTGGTAAACCAGAGCAGCAAAATTTCCTCAAACCTTAGTGTCTGAGATCTGGAAGTCCAGCAGGAAGGGCTTTCTTAGACAGCTCAGATAGGCTCAGAAAGGCTCCAGGGGCTGGTAAGGAAGGAGGGCTTTGTAGCAATGAAGGTCCTCTACCAGGGCTTAGCCACCTAGCCTGAAGCCCCATGGCCCTGGCCAGTTTCTTATCTCTTCCATTTAAATCCCAGCAGGGACTGCCCAGGTTCTATTTTTCTCCTACTTTACTTTATGCTAGCAGGGACCCCAGAGAAAGACTTACTTGGGCAGTAGGGGTGGGGGGTGCTAGTGGGGTTGCTTAGCAAGTAAGGGTGTTTGCCATGAAGCCTGACAACCTGAGTTGGATCCCTAAAACCCACAAGGTTAAAGGAGTGCACAGACCCTAACGTTATCCTATAACCTCCATACACTCACCATGGCTTATGTGTGCACGAGTGTACAGAGTCAGCAAATAAATCATTTAAATGACTTTAACAAAGGCCAAGTTTTCTGGAATAAACATTTGTTAACTAGGGAGCTGGGAGAAAGGCCTGGGCTCCCTTACTCCATCTGCCTGGGAGTGGACACTGAGCGCTGGGGCAGAGGATGCTCTCCTGTGTGTGCTTGTTCTCCTGCTTGGACCAGAGGGTCCATCGCCTATACCACGTGGAGAAAAGGGCTTCTGTGCTGGGTCCTAAACTGCCCCCCTGGGTGCCTGCCACGGGCTGCCCGATGTGTGCGTCACTGGGAAACGTCTCTTTATAGGAGAAGCAGAACCAAACAGAACATAGTCTTGACCCATTTTCCAATGTCTCCAAGAGGCAGCATGGGGTTCTAGAGGGGAGCAGGGATCCCCGTGGTACCCAAGGGAACCAAGGAAGGAGAGAGCACAAAGAAAATTAGTCTGCAGGGCTACAGCATGGCAGATCCGTGGAGGTGAAAGACGCAAGTGTGTGTCTTTCTACGCGCCGTGTGTCTTTCTAAGGATATCAAGTTCTAGAGTAAACACACATGCACACACATGCGCTAACACTCTCGAGCGTGCTTGAGCACGTGTACACACACATACACACACACACAGAGAGAGAGAGAGAGAGAGAGAGAGAGAGAGAGAGAGAGAGAGAGAACGCGCAAAGGACAGGCAGATCTGTGTGCTGGTCCAGCCCCTAAGCTGCTGAGCTGTGCTTTCTGGGAAGGCCCTGTCCCCTGGTGTGCCTGGGTATGTTGCAGACAAACTCTGCTGGGAGGTTGGCATCAGGTCCCTGGGCATTCTGCCCTGCTCTGTGGCTCCTCCAAGCTGACCTGGCACATGCTGCCAGTTTCCCTTGTCCAGGGAAAGCCCTGCAGCCGGGCCCCTACCCTGGGCCAGTCAGCGCTCAGAGGAGCCTCAGCTAAGAATAACCCAGCTCTGACGTCAGGAATCTAGAAGACTGGCTGCAAACTGCCTCCCAAGACAGCCAGGAATAGTCCACAGAGAAGCCAGACGCCTGCTTCTTCCTCAGCCTGTCTGGCAGAGGACAGCAGCCTCAAGGATGGGCACCTGTGCGCCTTCTGCCTGCATCTGGGACCCTGACCAGGCTGGCAGGTAGGCTTGGCATGCAGCCAGGGCATTCAGAGCCACCTAGCAAGCACACTGAGGTGGCAGTGGCCTCTGGTAGCCCACTGCAGTGATACCATACCTTGCAGAAGAATTCGCAGAGATCTGGGGGTGGGTGGTTGTTTTCTAGCAGAGGTGCAATTGCCTACAAGAAAATGAACAGCCATCAGTCAGCAGGATGGGGTGGGGATAGGGGTAGGGTGGGAGGGAGGGAGGAGTGTAGTCTGCAGAAGAGAGCTACTCGCAAAGAAATGAAAATATCCCTCTACTGTCTGCTGGCTAGAACGCCTTTTCTAAAGTTCAGACTGGAGCTCCAGAGTACAGGAGGTCTCCAGGCTAGACCCACAGTGAGACATCTAACTTTAGGGGCTTTGTGCCTAGCTGGCATTTATCCAAACCACCTTCAAGCCCACAACTTCTGACTGATCAGCAGGACATCTCATTGGGCGAACGCAATGCTATTTCAATAAGGGATCTTGGCACCTTCTATGTTTCTAGCTCTGTGAGGAGCTGGGCTCCTGGCAGCAAATGTAAAGGATGGGCATCCAGGCTGGGCAGAGTCCCGGCTGAGATTCTGATCTTGCCCCTTCTTACTAACGAGACCACTGGAACAGGTAGCCTTGTCTCAAATGATCCTTCAACCTGCCCTCCGAAAAGTGGGGTCCAAAGAGTCTCTGCAAGCATCTGATGTACAGTCACCAACAAGTGGGGTTCCTGTCCTGTGTACCACAGAAGGCCCAGCACAGCTACAGCCCTGCCTAGTGAAATATAAGCAGCCGCCCCCTTGCACGTGACAACCCAACAGCCTCTAAACACACTTCAGTCCATATTATAGAAGGGTGGGATACCCCCTCACTCCTGCAGCAACTGCTTAGAAAGTGCCCTCGGGGACTGCTGTGGGACACTAGGGGACTGCTGTGGGACACTAGGGGCTTGCTGGTTTTAGAGGTATCACGGAAAAGACTGTCTAAAGGAGATAAGCCAAGTCCAGGAATCATCCCAGCTGCTCAGGAAGGCAAGACAGGGGAACTGGCATTGGAGGGCTGGCCTGCTTTACAGAGGGAGTTCCAGGACAGCCTGGGCAACAGTATTGAGACCTTATCTTCAAATAATGAGTAACAACAGAAGAGTGCTGTCATACAGCATGGTGTGTGTGTGTGTGTGTGTGTGTGTGTGTGTGTGTGTGTTTACACAGTATGTGTGAGGCCCTGAGAGGGGCCAAGTCCCAAAGGGGAGCATGGGCAAGGGATCAAGAGGTGGAGACTGTGGGTGACCAGGTACTCAGTGGGCTGACCTCTGAGATAAAGTCATTTCAACAGAGTGATCACAGGTGACACCTTCAATTTCAACTGACACAAAACCAAAGATGTTTGGAAGAAGGAAAAAAAAATATCACCTTGTTATTCTGGTCCCATTTCTATTGCTGGGCAGTCCCAAGAAACTCAGGTCAAGGGTTCCCGGCCCACTGCAAGGCAAGTCCCCACCCCGATAAAATGACAGCATTCGCAATAAGCGAATTGTGCCTTGGTGAGACCTGTGCCGTCCTGTGTGGCTAGAACTGTGTGGCTTGTCCACGTGCAGGGAGTTCCTACCGACCCACTGAGAATGGGAGTCTGAGCTTGGAGAGGCGGGGGAAGCACCAGACCAGGGTGCACAGAGAGCCGGCAGCAGAACCGGGACTCAGAGCCACTCTGGTGACCTTATGTTTGGGTTACTGTTCATTCTGCGCATCACCAAGGAACGGAAGAGAGTCTGGGGACAATGACTACATTGAAGGAGAGACTGGGTAACGAGGGACAGCACAAAATGAAAGACAGCGGTAACCCTCCCAGTGACCTGAGCAGCCAGGACACCCTTTCCTCTGCCTCCTGGAAGCAGACTATGCCCAGTTCTCTACTCCAGGGCCAGGCGACCCAGCATGGCCCTGCTGGTTAAACAAAGGAAGGTTTCAGGCCACAGTGGCAGCAACAGGATGGGAGTGCCCTTCTCTGCTCATGAGGCACTTCCCTAGCTCTACTCGGGTACCAGAGCAGGGCAGGCCAGGCCAGGGCAGGGTGTAGTCCCCTTGGGTTGGGTCCCCCTAGTTCCTATCAGGCCTTCTTCCTAATGGATGTGAATTATATTGTGGGGTGGGGAGAGCTAGTTTGGCACTGACAGCAGCTGTTAAGTGCTCTATCCAAGTCATTCCTTCACTGATCCTTAGGCCCACAGGGACTCCTCCAGGCCTTTGCTGGTCATAAAGTGATGACTGTATTCAAACGCATTGATAGAAACCAATAAGCGGGCTTCCATTTTTGTGGAATCTTTCTGGAAGCCGTGCCCTTGGCTTGGCGTGTTAGGTAGGACGGCTCATGGTGAATCCTGAGCAGCCCATGAGAAAAGAACCAAACTGGCATTTTGCAGACCCTGGAGCGTTGAAGCCACCGGACCGGAAAGTTCAGCAGTTAAAGAAAAGGAACAAGCACATCCAACTGGAAGCCCTGGGATCGCCATGAGTACCGCTCATAGAATCAACTGGAAGCCCTCGGATCGCCATGAGTGCCGCTCATAGAATCAACTGGAAGCCCTGGGATCGCCATGAATGCCGTTCATAGAATCATGAACTTAAAACCATGGCCAGACCTGGTGAGGTGCTTGCAGAGTTAAGGGATTGCTGTGCAATCTTGGTGATCCAATTTTGGTCCCAGGACCCCATACAGAAGGGACACCTGAATTGGTTCTACAGGGTTGTCTGTTGATCTACACACACACACACACACACACACACACACACACACCATAACACACAATAAGTAAATAAACACTGAGAGGTTTTGGTCATTATTTGAGTCATGTAACTCAACACATGGCTCCTGAGCGCCAACCCTGCAGATGACAAAGCTGTGTCACCATGTCACAACCGTGTGGCTTTAACCTCGGTGCTTTTGAATAAATGATTTGCTCTTCCCTGGGTGCCTTTGCTCATATGGCAAACTCCTACTGATGCTTCAAAGCCCGGCTCAGATGTCACCACCCTGAGAAGCTACCTCTCTGGCCCTGCCTCCCGGGTTCTGTCACTGCACACTATATATACCTCTATGGTGCAGTGACTGTGACTCGTCTTCCCACAACCGATGAGCTCAGGGCAGCAGGGCCGTTTCTACCATGTGTGGACTCAGGTAAGAGCTGGGCCTACAATACACGTCGTCAGTCTCTACCATTGTCTGGATAGCCTTCTGGGCTCTGCGAAAAATGGAGGACTCCCTCTATCAGCAGGGTATTCCCTCTCTGACCTCGTCTGACCCCCACACCTCTGCCTGTGGAACGTCGTGTAGCCTTGGTGAGATTATAGGTTCAGCTTCCTTTCTCCCAGTAAGAACCCATTCAGCTAGCACCTGGGATTCTAGAAGTGCCTCATGCTAATGAGGCACCTCAGGTACCTGAGCCTTCAGGCAATGACCTTTGCCCATCCTGGATATTCCTAATCACCTTTTCCCAAAACACATAACCCTTGATTCACCCAAGTACAGCTGATCTGTCTCTCCAAAGCTGTTCCCAGCATGTCGTTATTACTGTCTTAAAACCCAGTCCATGAGCTAAACCCTACATCCTCGTGGGCCAGTGGCCAGTGACCCCAAGAAGAAGGGAGACCCAAAACTGGTGCAATCCCATTTCTCTCTTCCCCATAAGTGGCTCAGAACTTAAAATTGCCCAGGAAAAATATTTCAAACCCAAAAGTGCTTAGAACATTGTTGAATTCTGAGAAATACTAGCCTACTGTATGTACCAGAGGGGTGCAATCCTGGTTTTACACGCAGTAGATTAATTAGGGGCAAGAAAGAGCAGGTTTACCTGCCCAGTGTCAGGGTAACGGAGACCTGCTTGCAGTGAACCCCAAAGACTAATCGTCATGGGGATCGGGGCTCTGCAGTCAAGGGGGGGGGGCAGCCAAGTGACTCAAGCCCTGTGGCTGTGGCGCATGCACACTGTGCTCTGGGAAGAATCTTGTCTGGGCACGAGGCTGGGGCTTGGGGTAGGGGATGTCAGGCAACTTACCACAATGATGTTCTCGTGCTCCTGAGTGGTCAGGTTTGTGTTCTAAACAATTGGGTGGAGAAAGAAGGAAAACACGATCAACAAAAATGGACATTTGGTCCCAGGGATCCACAGCACTGCGGACTGTTTCCAGTGCTCCCAACTCTCACCTCCATCCACACGCAGTGATCACTTTCTTCACTCAACATACCAGGGCAACTCTGGGACGGGGCAGGAGAAGTGGCTTATTACGTAACATAGCCCAGACTGGCCTGTGGGCATGTCTGTAAGGGACTATGGAGATTTGATTGTTGATTGATGCAGGAGGGCACAGCCCACTATGAGCGGCACCATGCCCTACACAGCTGGTCTTGAGCTGTATAAGATTGCTGAACATGGACAGGCAAACAGCTTTCCTCCATGGTGTCTGCTTCAAGTTCCTGCCCTGACTTCCCTCAGTGACTGACTGTGACTTGTAAGTGGAAGTAAACTCCTTCATTTCCTAAGTTACTTTTGGTCAGGGTGGTGTTTTTTTTTTTTTTTTTTTTTTTTTTTTTTCCCACAACAGGAAGAAAATCAGAACAGAGGGTAAAAGGAAAACTGAGCTTCCCGCCCACGTCTCACAACTCTGAAGCCTGTGGTGACTCATGTCTTGATGAGACTCCGTTACTACTTTGGCAAATGGGGGTTCTAATACCAGCATCTCCTGGGACTATGGTCTGAGGATTCTGACTGAGTTTTAACAACACTCCTTAGAACCAGAGGGCAGGCTCATAACACAGAAGAAATCAGACCTTTTGTGAGTTCACATTTGGTGCCAGGTAAACCTTTTATTTTAGATCAGTGTTATTTCAGTGGTTCTCAAGGTAAGCTCCCAAGGAACATGGGTGTACCATGAGTGCCCCTCCGATGTTCCAGCTAAATTCGCATCTGAGCAACAGACCTCTGAAACAAAACTAGGTTAATAACCTTGTCTTGTTTTGTTTCTCTCCTCCTGGATCTGGAATCTGTTAAACTAGCTGTGTTACTTATTGCCTTCCTGCAAGCGTGTGAAGAAATGGCAAGAAGCATGGGAAATTTCAAAGCACTTGCCGTTCTCTTTGACGCCAGGCTACCGTGTCTCTTCTGACGGACCCAGGCTGTCACCGGAGTCCACTTGCATTTCGTAACAGCCACATTTGGAGCTGAGAGCAGCTCCTGATTTGATTAGAGCTGGCCCAATGTGGGGACCTTGCCCCTACCATCACAACAGGCCAATGGGGAGTAGGAGCATTGAGCAGCTAGCTCTGCACTAGCTAAGGCTAAAGGACACCTGCCTTGGCACCAGTGATGAGGGGTACAGGAAACGGAGACAAAGGCTGTAAGCACCGAGCAGGGGCCGCCCACCATCTTGAGGATAAAGTACAAACAGAGCGTGCTTCTTTGACTATAATACCATTTTTTTCCTTCTGTGGGGCCTGTTTCTAGAGGACTCTTAAAAATGCTAGTCACTTTTGAGTCACCGCAGATGAAAGCCGGCTCTGCTCTTCCCTTACGGTGGCAGTGAGCTTTTAGAACTTCAAACAATTTGTTTTCCTCTCGGTACACCAATTACATTTCATTTTTTTACTTTAAAAACTTTCTCTGCTACGTCCGCCCGTCTGTCCGTCCATCCGTCCATCCATCCAGTGAGCTTTTAGAGCTTCAAACAAGTTGCTTTCCATGTGATATACTGATTCTGCTTCGTTTTTTACTTTGAAAACTTTCTCTGCTACATCCATCCATCTAACCATCCATCCACCCATCCATCCATCTATCCATCCATCCACCCATCCATCCATCCATCCATCCATCCATCCGTCCGTCCGTCCGTCTAGTACGTGGGATGCAGCCACATCAAAGCCAATCAGGTGGCGGTCAGAGGACAATCCACAGGATTTGTTTTTCTCTTTCTGCCCTGTGGATTCTGGGGACTTAACTTGGGTCATCAGGCTGGGCCACAAAAGCCTTTATTCCTCTGTGCTGTGTCACCAGCCCCTGCTTTATGACAACAGGTTTGTTTTCTTGACTACCTGCTGACTGATTGAGTTACTTGGAGCTGATCACAGAGCAGCCACTGACCCGATGCACAAGGAAACGGTGTTGGAGTGGTGACCTGAACCTCCGCCTGGCCTGAGTCCAAAGCTTTTATTTCTTTACGGAGTTATATCATCCAACCCTGGGGCAGTTCCCTATGCTGGGCTGTGTGGGCACCCATACATCTCTCTGAGAAGGCTTGTTGTGAACATCCCGTTTGCCGGACAGGGAGACGTCTCCCCTGCATAAGATTTTGTTGGTTTGGGGTTTTTAAAAGATGCATTTATTCTATGGGTATCAGTGTTTTGTCTGCATGTATGTGTAGGTACATACAGTTGTGAGCTGCTGCTTAGGGGCTGGGAACTGAACCTGGGTCCTCTGTAAGAGCAGCAAGTGCTCTTAACCACAGAGGCATCCTGAACCATGTCTCTTTTGTCTGATTTTATTTTCCCCAGACACGGTCTCATGTACCCCAGACTGGCTGGGAACTCACTTGTCACCAAGGAAAATACTTAATTCTTGATCTTTGGCCACCACCTCTCAAGAATTGGGATTACAGGTGTGCCCTACCTCAGCCAGCCGGCTCTCTAATATATGCCTATGAAGGCATCAGTGTCTCAGAATGTGAGCCTAGCTAACGGGTGAGCCTGGGAGCCGTCCCTAGCTGGCCACATGGCTCAGTGTTTTAACAAAGCTACTAACTACTTATGAAAGCTAATTTTCACTAGCGACTTGGTAGAATCTAAAATCACCATGGAAACACAAACCTGGACTTCCCAGTGAGAGATTTTCTAAATGTGGGTTAATTGAGGTAAGAGACCCACACCCTAAATGGGCAGCACCATCTCTGGGATGGGGAAGAGGGCCTACCACAGGCCAATAGTAGAGACCTTCTACCTTCCTGGGACAGCCCATTATGCTGGAACTGAAGGGCTGAACAATGTCACATCCAGATGTAAGAGTCAGGTGGTCCTGGAGTAAAGGTTCTAGGCCAATATAGACTTGTCTTTTGCGTCCCTGGATTGTTTATGAGTGTGGACAGCAAGGTCTCATATTGAGTGGAATATGTACAAAAAAGAGGTCCCTGCTGCTATGCCTGCCCCACCGTGAACGCACCTCCTAACTGTGAGCCAAGACAAACACTTCCTGAAGTCCGACCAATGGTAAAACACGAGATTGGAAATCTATCTGCCTGGCTTCTCAAAGGCAAGCCTCCTTCCCTCATTCTGTGTAAAAAGCCTGAAGTCAGGCTGGGAACTGGGCAGGTAGCCCCAACATTTTGAGCCTTTACTATGATTCACACCAGAACACGGCCCTCTACAGAGTGGAGCTTTCCCAAAGCTATGTATCTACCCTGCTTGCCTGTCTGCTAGCCAGCTCTTCCAGGGGAGGGGCTCCTAGCACTCTACATCAAAGAGGACCTGAGTCCTGGAGCCACAAGGTGTTGGCCAGCCTCGGACAGCATTGAAGGGTTGACGGGAGCATGCAGGAGCTTGCACAGGAGTGCACTGGGACACAGGGAATGGAACTCTCCAGAGAGGGGGATGGAGACATCACTTGGGTGGTGACTGTGACTATTTTAAATAGGGAGCCGGCAACCCTAACATCCCCAGTGGCCAGCCAGGCACATAAACGAGATCAACGTGGCTATTTAGGGTGCAAGACACAGTGCAGAGGGCAACACACAGATCCCAGGGGTGACAGTGGGGTTTGGGGCTACCCCCCCAACTCACTTGCGTCTGACTCAATTCATCTCCATGTAACCATTAGCAACTGGCACACACTCTAGCACAAGGCCGACTGGCCAAGTGGATGATGCTGGCCTTTCCCGGGACAGGATGCTAAATAACCGTAAGTGCCCCGACATAGCCAGATTTTTTTCCGTCTTTAAAGAGAACCTGGAAACGGCCATTGTGCTGAAGTCCAATTACTATTTTTTTAAACCTTTTTGCCTTGTTCTATTGTTTGACAGTTTCATATACGTGCGACAATTTCCTGCTGCCACCTGCATCACACACTCAAAGTACGTTTTTTTTTTTAAAACCTCAAGCAAGGCAAACGATGCGTATGGCTGAGGGTGCGTGGGACGAGATGCTGCCCTAGCTACACAGAGCAGAATGGAAAGGTTCATCTAGGGCAGTGGTTCTCGATCTGTGGGGTTTGACCCCCGGAGTAGGGGGGTGTCACAAAATAGACCTGTCACAGGGGTCACCTAAAACCACTGGAAAACATATTTACATTGTGATTCAGAACAGTGAAACTACAGTTAAGAAACAGCAATGAAAATAACTGAATGGCTGTGAGGGGTAGTGGGGGGTTGTCACCATAACACGAGGGACTGTATTAAAGGGTCAAAGTGTCAGGAAGGGTGAGACCCACTGCTTTGGGGCTTTAGAGGTCCGCAGAATTGGCACTTGACCCTGGAAGCTACAGTGGCTGCTGTCAGAGCCACTACCCAAGATGCGTGTTTGACCTAGGGCTTAGCAAAAGTGACAGTCCCCTACGCCTCCAGACAAGTTTAAGGCCAACTAGAACTGTCAAGCCCCAGTCTCGATGCCCTCCATGGTTTGGTGAGAAACGTTAGTAACCACTGCAGGATGGCACACCACGGGTAGGTAGATTTCTCCTGCTCACTAAGATGGGGCTGAATACAAGATGGAAGTAAAAACAGACAACCTAGAAGAGAGGGGGCCTCGTCCGGCTGGAGGGTTGTGGTGCATCTTACCTCGGAGAGCAGTTTTGAGACGATTTCCAGCGGGGCCTGGTTGATAGAATCATCCTGCAGAGGCGACGTGAGGGCCATGTCCACCAGTGTCCGTATCTCCTTCAAGACAACCTCCCAGCGGCTCGGGTTACTCAGGACTTTCTTGTATTTGTAAATCTTTTTCTGGGTGGAGAGAGAGAGGGGGGTGAGGGTGGGAATGCATCACCGACTTAGCAAACCGAGATGACCAAAGGACGCATTTCTGGCTGGGGTGAAAAGGGCCTGGGAAGTTGTCAACCTGGCCTGAGCTCTCCCCAAAAGGAAATGGATACATGAAGAAAGGAACAGACTCCATCCAAGGTCAAGGGTGCGTCTGCAGACAGGCAGGCTCCGAACGCCGCCCCGCCGGAACAGAACGGCAGTTTCCCGCCCTGTTCCCAATGACACATAATAAGGAATTAGGAAACTGTTCTTTTACACGGGGTCCTCGGCCAAACTCAGTCCCCAAGTCGCCAAGCACAGTAAGAACAGAAATGTTCCCGGCCCACAGAAGGCTTTCTATGAGCCGAGTTTCTTCTGCCTAGGCGGATCCTATGAGGTCTCTTGGCAAGTGCCATTCAGGCAAAGCGCTGGATGGTCAGGATGAAGGCCAGAATTCAGCTGCAGCCAGGTGGGGAGCGAGCCCAGGAGGAAACCAGGCGAGGAAAACAGAGGCATGCTCACCTCACTCAGTGCTGCCTCCAAACCCGAATGGAGGGCAGGGCTGTGGCCTCCTGGATTTGAGGCACCCTTCTTAGTTCCGCCTCTCTGACATCATGGAAACATAGTCCATGGAGGGCGGCGGTCCAAGCCAATTGCTCCCCTCCCATCTCTGTCTCTGTGGCTGCCTCCCTGGCCCCATGCCGCCCTGGCTTGCTGGGACTCTCAACAGAATGAACTTCATCACTTAAACTCCTCGCTCCTGCGGGATCTTAAGAGTCAGGGCATCCCATACCAGCAGCTAACGGAGGTGACATGCTACAACCTCTGAGCCAAACACTGAAGGAGGAGAGGGGAAGGGAGAAAGGGGGGGGGTCTCACTGATAACCCAGGCTCAAACTGAAGGCCACTGGGGTCTTCCTGGGACATTTCTTAATTAAGAATTATACAACAGTCTTATGACCTGGGCTCAAAAGGAAGCATGTGGAGGCCATATACCAGCCCAAACGGATGGGGATGGAACCAGGGTGAGGATGACTCCTTTAAGAAACCATTTCACCTTTAGGGCTCTAGGTCCCACATCTCTAGGCAGAGAAATTCATCCCAGTCTCAGAGGGACCCATATCAATCTTAGGTCCTCATAGTTAATTTTCTTTATGAGGTCACACCAAAAAAAAATCACAGCAGAGCCAATGTGAATGAAGCTCTGACACGTAATTTGTCTCTTTGGACAAAAAGAGCACACTTCTCTCTCTCTCTTATCACGCATTCTCTGCTTTCCTGGTGCTACCTGCATTGTACGCATAAGACTTGTATCTATAGGATGTCTTTCTGTCTTGTTGTGGTAGGGTATCAAGCAACTTAGGGTGGTGTGGAACTCACCGTGCTGTCCATGTGCCTCCACCTCACAAGTGCTGGGATTACAGATGAGCGCCAGTGCACCCACCTACCCGTGGTGTCTTTAAATTCTTCCCTCTCATCCATTCACTCGAGTTCCTTCATTGGCCTACCAGCCCCATCACCCCCCCCCAGCGCCCCCTCTTGACCTCACTGCTCTGTGCTGGAGCCTCCGTTTTCCACAGCGCTCCTTGACTCACCAAGACTGGCACTGGCTACAGCACAGGGTAGAAGAGAACTGGACCGGGTATAGATTTGCACATTCTGAGGACAGAAGAGGCATGACAAGTTCTGCTGGGGCCCGAGCACCCCTGTGACCATTAAATCGGCTGCGACGACGAAGAGGGTGCTCAGGAGTGTGTCCCTAACTCCCTTACTTCAGTGACAAAATATACCCTGATCCCAACAGGCTGTTTTGAACCCATCACTTGTGCCTCTCTGGCTGCTGGTGTCTGACCCCCACCTCCATCCGCTGAGCTCCAGTTTCACGGATTTCAATGTGTACTAGAGAACCATGTCCTTGTCAAGAGATATTTATTTATTTATTTATTTATTTATTTGTCATCACGATCACCAGGACAATGCATCCATCCTCAGGGCAAACCCACAGCAGACTCCCCTTGTGCTCCGTGGAAGCTCTCAACGTGGAACCATTCTGGTGGCCAGCTGCAAGCTATTATGTTTGGAAGAATTACTTATTCCTCTAAAGATGATAGGCACTCATTTTAAAGAAAATTGAAACCATACCGAAAAGCACAAAGAGGAGAAGAAGAAAGAAAAAAAACCCTCAAAAATCCTATAATCCAGAAATAGCCACTGTTAATATATGCGGCAAACATGGTACCACCCCCCTCCCCCCATGTAGACTCTGCAAACATGGCTGGCTGTGGTGGTACATGACTGCAACCCAATACTCAATTGGGAAATGCCTGCAGGGTGAGCATGAAGACCTGAGCTCAGATCCCCACCACATAGAAAAGCTAAGTGTGGTGGTATGTGCCTATGATCCCAGCACTTGGGAAGTGGACAGGCGGGTCTTTGGGGCTCACTGGCCAGCTAGACTTAGCTGAATCAGTGAGCTCCAGCCACAGGGAGAGATCCTGTCTCAAACACACACACACACACACACACACACACACACACACACACACACACGCGCGCTGCACACTGATACACTCAAAGCCATCATGGGCTACAAAAGGAGACCCTATTTCAAACAAGACCTCTGCAAAACATAACCAGCCTACGAGGTGGGCAGCCAGGACAGTTCTAAGAACAGACGCCAAAGGGCGGGGATTCTCAACCTGTGGGATTCAAACCAGTCTTTTCATAGATGATCACATATCAGATATCCTGAACATCAGATATTTAAATTATTACTCATCATAGTAGCAACATTACAATTAGGAAGTAGCAATGAAATAATTCTATGATGGGGGGTTCAGGGGTCACCACAACATGAGAACTGGAATTAAAGGGATGCAGCATTAGGTAGGTGGAGAACCACTACCATTGAGACAGACAGGAAGGAGTTAGAGGCAAGCAGGACCTATCTATCTTCAGTGCCTGAGCAACTAGCTTCAGAGACCAATTCCTTGCCTTCGGTGACCTGGCCTTGGTACTGACTGATGGTCCCCCTGTTGGAGCTGAGGGATGGTTGTTGTATAATCAGGACACTTGCTTCAGAGACAGTGTCCTTCAGAGACACGATGCCAAGGCTAACAGCATTCACTTAACTTCGGATAGGGGCAGACACAGTGTTAGCTAGGTTCTGATGAGCACTGCTGTAAAACCCTGGGAGCTGGAGTCTTCGCCCAAGGTTAGACCACCCTGCGAGCAGCCTCTCAGCCACTTGGACCGAGTTCAAATAACTTCTGATTGGCAGATTGATGAAAAGGAACAGAGCAGAGAGTGAGAAAGAGACAGAGAGACCCTTCTCCTCCTCGGCCATCTGAAGGCAAGATGGCTCTCCAGCAGTTCTACTGGAGTCGCCTGGGGAAGTTCTGCCGGGGTTCTCACTCTTGCGTCATCTGTACTAATGGCCACAGTCTGATCTAAAAATATGGGCTGAACAAGAGCCAACCTTGTGTTTCCACCAGCATGCAAAGGACACGGGCTTCCTTAAGTTGGGCTAAGCAACCTTGAATAAATTGATCATCGATCTACCTGGTGAAACATATCATGCTTATCTCTGTACATTACAAAAAAGGGGGGGGGGGTTGGAGGGATGGCTTAGCGGTTAAGAGCACTGACTATTCTTCCAGAGGTCCTGAGTTCAAATCCCAGCAACCACATGGTGGTTCACAACCATCTATAATGGGAATGGATGCCCTCTTCTGGTGTGTCTGAAGACAGCTACAGCATACTCATAAACAAACAAACAAACAAACAAACAAATAAATCTTTTTTCTTTCTTAAAAACCCCAAACTTTAAGACCTTGTGGGGTGCAGAGGTTGTGGGGGTGAGGTGGGTACCTTCTAACTTGATGATATGGAAACCTGACGATGTCATCTATGCGGGCGGACAGCAGAAAGCCAGTACTACTGGGGGCTCTCAGACACAGGCAGACTCACCTGGAATACAGGAGTACAGGTCTGCAGGCTCCCTCTATTCTAACATGTCTGTCTGCCCAAGCGGAGATGTTCTCAAGGCCATAAGCATTCAACGGTGCCCATGGTGAGCAGCCTGCAAAAGCAGATGGCGCTGGGAGTGGGACAGAGTGGCCGTAGCATCTGCTGCAGGACTGCTGGAATCCTGACTCACAACACGGTCCCAGCCAGGAGGCAGGGAGTAACCAGGCTAGATCCAGGTAGCCATGAAGAATCAAATTGGCCCAGCATCAAAACTGGCTGCAGAGTCTCTAAAGGTCTCACCCTTAGTATCATGTCCCTCGGGACCAGCAGCATCAAGGGGACAGGCAAGATGGGTCAGCCGAGAGACACTGAAGGTGTCAAGGACGCTTGGTGGCAGGTAAGAGCCAGGAATAAACCCACGGGCTGGACATCAGTGAATAGTGGGTGTGACACATGAGCGGGCCTGGGTTGGGAAGAACATCCAGGGTTCCAGGTCCTTAGCCACAGCCACACCCCAGGTGACACGTTAGCATCATCCCAGGAACTCTGATGAGCTCAGCAGGCAATGAGTCATGGTGGGGCTAAGATGAGGCTACTTCTAGAATCCTGGCTCTCTGGTGGTAACACAGTCTTCCCACTGAGCCTGCCCTGCCATAAACCATGAGTCCTTGACCTGAGCTGGGGAAGAGGGGATGGGGGTCCTGGAGCTGTCATGTGACTGGGCACATGACTGATGTTATAAAGGTAGCTTGATACTGACTTAGTGTGGGGCTGGCAATATGCAGCCTGTGTTCAAACCCAGCCTTGGCTGTTTGTACATAATGACAGCCCCCCAAAAATGGCCCTATGGGTTTTCCAAGAGTTGTAAAATCCAAAGCAAACAGAATATGCAACAGAAACTGAGTGAGTGTGGCTCTCGGAGCCCCAAAGAGCTGCCATCTGCCCCTCCATCAACAGTGCTTTTGCCAAGCTGTGAATCATGACTCAGCTCCCAGTTTGGGAGAAGACACGTGAAAAGATGTGTACAGCTGGCCGTGGTGGCATACACCTGTCATGCCAACATGGGGGGTGGGGTAGGGAGCAGAAACTCCTCTGCTATGTAAGAGTTCAAGCCCAGCCTGGACTACCTGAGTCTGTGTATTAAACAAACAAAAAACCACCACCAACAAAAAACAAAACAAACAAACAAAAATGGGGGGCGGTTCACGGTTACAAGCTACTGGGGAAATACACATTTCAATGGTACAGAAATACCATTTCATGTCCACTGGGATGGCTGTGATGGAAAAGACAGACAATACCAAGTGTCGGCAAGGATGTGGTTGAACCAAACTTAGTGCACTGCTCTTGGGGGCGGGGGTGGGGTAGAGTAGGTAAAAATGGTCAGTTACCTGGCTAAACCATTCAACAGTCCTTCCTTCCCACCCTCTTGTCCCTGGGGATCAAACCCAGCATGAGTTCCTACCACTGAGCTGTGCCCCTGCCTATCTGACAGTCTGAAAATGCTAAGCATGCACTCACTACATGGCTCAGTAATTGTTAACACTCCCCTTCCCCCTCAAGAGGGAAAGTCAAGTCGCACAGAATCAAATACAAGAGTTTCCCCCAAGACAAGATCAATCACCTTCTAAGAAGTAACTCAGGGCTGAACAGGATGTGGTAGAGCCCTGGACAAGCAGAAAGAATGAATGGATCATGTGACAGCCGGGTCACTTCATGGCCACTGTGCCTCCTGACAGAAGTCAGATATAAGGCATGAACTGTACGATTCCTTTTAAGGAACTGAAATTCCTAAAAGAAAAAGTCCATTTACAGACAGAAAGTGAACCAGCCAATGCGAGGACTGTGTGTGGGGGGGAGGGGTGGCAGTGGGGATTTGCACAGGGCATCTTTACGGTGGTAGCCATGTCCTGAAACCAGATTGGGGTTAACAGTTTGTCAGGCCTGTAACTTTACTAAAATCATCAAGTAGTATACTTAATGACGGCAAAATTTAATAGCATATAACTTGTACCTCAAATGAGCCATTTTAAAATATATGAAATCCCATTCTAGGAAGACTGAGGTGGGCAGGCAAAGCCAAAAGTGGTGTGGCACGTTAAGAGGATGGGTTTTGCAATAAGCAGACTTCAGCTCAAGTCTCAGCTTTGTTTCTACCATCTACCCATTCATCTGACCATTGGCTCTTCTGTAAAAAAATATTCTTATTTTATGCACCTTGGTGTTCCGCCTGCGTGTGTGTGCATGTGTGCGTGTGGGTGTAGGTGTCCCCTGGAACTGGAGACAGTTGTAAGTTGCCATGTGGGTGCTGGGATTTGAAGCCAGGCCCTTAGGAAGAGCATCCAGTGCTCCTAACCACTGAGCCATCTATCCAGCCCCTGACAATCATGCACCTATCATCCATCCATCCATCCATCTATCCATCTATCATTATCCATCCATCCATCTATCCATCATCATTCATCCATGTATGCATCCATCCATTCACCTATCCATCCATCAATCCATCCATCCATCCATCCACACATCCATCTTCCTATCTACCATCTACTTACCCATTCACCCTCCATTCATCTACCCATTCCTCTACTTATCCATCCATATCCATCTACCCATTTCCCTACTCATTCACCGATCCATCTCCCTCCCACTTATCTATCCATCTTTCACCCAAAAGTTTAGCTACTTATCCATCCGATCCTCACCCACCCACTTTCTGGCTTATCCATCCTTCACCTGTCTATTCACTGCCCATCTGCCCACTTACCCACCACCCACCTACTCACTACACACCCAACTAAGATCACATGAAGCCTTCCTTCTCCTATAACCTGCCCAGCACTGTGCTACGCCCTAAGGAGACTGGGGTAAGAAGAGTAGACAGGCCCTGGGATTTACAACCTATTGTTTGTAGTTCCTCATCTGCCCAGCAATAAAAGAATAACTACTTCCAAAGGTTTGCTGAGCCTGCCCAGGAAACAACAGGCAATGAAGCATTTCATCTATTTCCTGGCCACACAACAACTGTCGATAATATCACCTACCAAGTCCTAGGAGGGAGTGGTCCAGAGCAGGCAAGACTAAGAAAGGCTCTCAGCATCTGTGGCAAAGCCGCACCAGCCAACAATAAACAGAACCAGCAGGCAGAGCCTCCTGTTTCCCCTCTGGCAGAGCCAGTCACTCCATGGCTGTCCTCACCCTCTCTTGCTTGTCAGGGAAGGGATGTTACCTGGGCAACACCAGCCATCTCTCTGGAAACTGTTCCTGCGGTGGAAGCAGGAACAAGACACTGGGGTTTCTCGAGCCTCTTAGCTCTTCCACAGGAGACTGGCTGTCATCAGGTGGGTGTCCCTCACCGGGAGGTGTGGCTCGGAATGTACTGGAAACGCTCTTCCCAAGGATTGGGAGGGGGCCCCACAAGCTCGGCTGCCTGCTGCAGCCTCTGAGGCTTGCGTGCACGCAAGTACGCATGCTCCTTGTCACTTGTCACGGGTACTCTGAGGAGCTGCAGAGGGAGGGGGGAGATGTCCCTGAGGAGATGGAACCAAGCTAGCTAGGGGAGGATGGCTCTGACACTTTATTTCTAGGGCTGGCATGGAGCTGCTTGGCCTGTCTGAAAGCTACTGGACCCAGGGGGCTCCTGACAGTCAACTTAATTACAAGAAAACTTAAGTGGAAGCCCAGCTCTTCCGCCACACATGTCTCTCTCTGCAGCTGCTAGAGCCTGCTAGACAGAGCACACTGTTGTCACCATGGAAGGAACTATGGGGCAGTGCTATGCCCGCACTGTCATGCCCAAGGTCCAGCTCATCTGCTGCTCGACAGGGCATATAGCTCTGTGCTTGGCACAAGGACGGCCTCTACCTGCCTCCTTCCATAGGGGACATGAGGTTCTATAAGCCCCCAGCTAGTGGCTGTGTCCAAACTTGACCCTGCAACCTGACACTGCCACCTACAAAGTTCACATGAGAACCTACACATACACACACACACACACACTAGCCCTTTATAATGTTTTGCGTTGGGTCACATACAAAGCAATCCTCTTGCATATAAGTTATGGGGTGCAGGTTGAACAGGCCTGAACAGGGACCCCACCTTGGGCTTTTCCTCTAAGGTGTTGGTTTCACAGTGAAATATCTCTTGCGGGTTCATGTGTTTGAACACCTGGTCCCCAGCGGCTGGTGCAGTTCTGAGAGGTGGCGGGACCTTCTCCGTGTGGCTGGAAGCAGGTTGTAAGGCTGTCGGCAGGCTGTGCTCTCCTCTCTCCACCTCTTTGTTCCTTAGTTGCTATCACAGAATAAGCAGCTACCACCTGTCCGCTGTCACACTTGCTTCCCCACGATGGTCTGCAAGCATGAACAAACCGCTCCCCACCCATGTCTGTTTCTGCCAGTCACTCTCATCACAGTGACAAGAAAAGTTACTAATTAATGTTTTGTTCCCCCCAGAGTCCCCTGCACACCCAGCAAGGAAGGCAGGCAGGCTATGCCCATTGAGACTCTACACTTGCTATGGAAAGACAATCGGCCTTCTAAACATACAGCTATGAAAATGCCAGAGCCTGACAAATACAGAGGCAGATGCTCACAGCCAACCATTGCACTGAGCACAGGGTCTCCAGTGGAGGAGCTAGAGAAAGGACTGAAGGAGTTGAAGGGGTTTGCAGCCCCATAGGAGGAACAACAATGTCCACCAACCAGAACCCCCAGAGCTTCCAGGGACTAAACCACCAACCAGGGAGTACACATGGAGGGATCCATGGTTCCAGCCGCATATCCAGCACAGGATGGTCTTGTCGGACATCAGTGGGAGGAGAGGCCCTTGGTCCTGTGAAGGCTCGATGCCCCAGTGTAGGGGAATGCCAGAACAGGGAAGTGGGAGTGGGTGGGTGGGTAGGAGAGTACTTTCATAGAAGCAGGAGGAGGGAGGGTGGGATAGGGGTTTTTGGAGGGGAAACCAATAAAGGGGACAACATTTGAAATGTAAATAAAATATCTAATAAAACATTTTCCAAAAAATGTAAAAGAAAATGTCGATGCGAAGCCCACCGATATTAATTAGTGCATAATTAGCGCACTAATAAAAGCATTAAAATACTGCAAATGCAAGCTGCCTTTGTCACAGGGTGGGCCTGTGTCATCCAAAAACATTCAGAGATTAAGGTGAACACTACTGCTCTGTTACGAGGATCCTTCCTTTGTCGCAGGCTCAGAAGAGATCCTTCATGCCCCCACTTGCTGCAACTGTCACAGCTTTAGCTGTTAGCTTGACAAAGCCCTAGAGTCATCAGGAAGAGGGAACCTCTTGAATGTGGCCCCATGTAAAAGTGTTAACTTACTCGACAGTATGAAGGGCATACGTTCGTGTGTGTGTGTGTGTGTGTGTGTGTGTGTGTGTGTGTGCGCTTATGTGTTTGTATGTATGCTTGTGTTATGTATGCTTGTGTGTATGTGTGTGTTTGTATGTGTGCATGTGTGTATGTGAATGTGTGTATGCATGTGTATATGTGTGTATGCGTGTGCATATGTGTGTATGTATGCTTGTGTGTGTGTGTGAGGGTGCGGGTTCTCATGTAGGTTCTCTTATAAAGAATTGCCTCCATCAGACTGGCCCATGGACAAGTCCTGTCTGTGAGGCATTTTCTTAATTGTTAAGTGATGGAGGAAGGACTAGCCCACGGTAGGAGGTACCTGCCATCCCTGGGTAGATGGATCTTGGCTATATAAGAAAGCAAGCTTCAGTTGCTGCCTTTAGCTTCATTCAGTGAAGAACTATAACCTGTAGGATGATGTGGTCCCATTCCCCTCCAAGTTGTTTTTGGCCACGGTGTTAATCACAGCAACAGAAAGCACTTCAAGACAGAGATAGCCTGTGGCCCTGTCTATGTGGGGACTCCGACCCTGAGAGTCAGCCCTGCTGTCTTCGTGGGATAGACACGCCCATTATCAAGGCGAAAGTCACACATCACTGACCCACCCATCATCTCCAGGCACACAGTCCAGTGGCCCTTAGCACATCACGTGCAGCTCTCATCCCAAAGGAAACTGAGGACATCCAACAGTCAATGCGGCATTCCTCTAACACCTCCTCTCTTTCTGGTTTCTGGACACATCATGAAGCACGCGATCTTTTGAGCCTGGCTTCTTGCGCTCAGCGCAATGGCCTCGGAGTTGCCAGACACACCCCTGAGTACCAGGATCCTATTCCTTCTCATGATGGAACTCACCGGGGCACTGTTGCAGAGCTGCTTGTCCAGAGATGAGCACAGGGCTGCTCCCATCTCTGTCCCTGCTAACATCTGGATGGTCACAACCCCATCCTGTGACCATCAGTGAACCATGTGGGTCTTTCAGGAGACCTAGGTTTAGCCACCAGTCACTGCACGGTCACCTGGCTGGCCCTGCTCACCAGTAGAAGAATTCATCCATGGTTTTTTGTTTTGTTTTGTTTTTTTCTTTCAGGTGTCATGGACAGGGAGGGGCCATGAAGCTCTCCAGCTATGCTACCAAGTAGACAACAATGGCTGCCCACTAGACAGGTGCGGCTGCAGTGCATGGTGGGCTGTGCCGAATGTCACTAAAACATCTTTGCTCTTCATTTGGTGGGCTCTATTCTGGTCAGGCTCTGTGCCAAACACTTAATCTCTCTCTCTCTCTCTCTCTCTCTCTCTCTCTCTCTGTGTGTGTGTGTGTGTGTGTGTGTGTGTGTGTGTGTGTGTGTGTTCCTGTGGAGTATACATCTGTATGAGAGTACAACTAGAGGTCAGAGGTCAGCCTCGGTTGTCATTCCTCAGGAGTTCTCTATCTTGTTTTTTTGAGACAGGGTCTCTCACTGTCCTGGAACTTGCCGGTAAGCAATTAGAAATCCACCTCTCAGCGCTGGGATTTCCAGAGAGTACCACTACACCCAGCTTTTTCACATGGGTTCTGGAGTTCCCAAGCTCCCCAAAGCAGGCTTTACTAAGCTATCTGACCCAGGCCTACGCATTCACTTCTGTAATCTCAACAGTACCTCGGGGAGGTGAAGCCCACTTTACAGATGAGAAAAACCTAGGTTGAGCAGTTAAGCCACATCAAGTAGGGTGGAGCTGGGGCTGGAGAGATGGCTCAGCAGTTAAGAGCTGCTCTTCTAGAGGACCTAGCTAGCTCCCAGCCCTCACATGGTGGCTCACAATCATCTGTACCTGCAATCCTGGGGAGCTTCCTGGTACCTTCTATTGGCTTATGTGAGCACCAGGCACAGATACACATGGAGTCAATGCCTATACACATAAATATAATAACTTTTAAAACCTGTGCCTTCCATTCCTCAATATGGTCTCTTCCTGTCAGTTGGAAAGCCCAGGTACTAGGTGCCTGAGAAGCCAGCTCCTGGGGAGATGGGTACTCTGTATGAAGAAAACACAAAGCTCAGGCACTCAGCCTAAGTGACCACCATAGGCAGCCTCCCTGTAACCAGCTATCACTGCTACCAAGGAAACAGCAGGACTCAGGTGGGTGTCCTGCTCTACTGGCTCTGGGCATCAGCTGGTTGCCTGGGTAACCATGAGTCTGGCTGGTGAGTGGATGACCCACCGAGGTGTCAGGCTCACAGCTGGGTACCGCAACCCACTTGTACTGAATCCCAGGCACAAACTGATCGTCTCACAGGTGAACCCTGCGTTTCCCACCGAGTTCCTGTTCCTTGTAGGCAGGCAGGAGCCTTCTGCTTTCTCCACAATATGGTACAAAGTACCTGAGCCATCTGGAGTAATGAAATTGTTGCTGGTAGCTTGTTTAGGGCAAGGAGGAGGAAAATCATAAGCAAGGAGATTAACATCACAGACACATCCTTCCAACCACTGCCATGGACAGGAAACCCTGGGGAGGGGGCATGAGGGAAGTCTGGGACAAATGAAGATGACCTTGCAGAGCTGGGTAGGGCCTGGCATTCTACCTTAGGGGCTTTCAGGAAACCCTGGAGATGCCAGAGCCCTAGAAGAAGCAAGATTCAACCCCCATACCTGCTGGCTGGCTGTAGGGTAGACAGACCCCAACTTGTGGCATAGATCAGGGAGTGATGGAACCACTTCCTTGCCTAGGGACACCCTGCTGGCAATGTGGGCTGAACTGTGTCTCTCCAGAAGTTATTTCCCAGTTCTAACCCTGGGCATTTGGGCTGTGTTATTAGGAAGGGTCTCTGCAGAGGCAATCAAGTTAAGTAAGATGATACCATGCTGGTCGGGCAGTGGTGGCACATGCCTTTAATCCCAGCACTTGGGAGACAGAGGCAGAGGCAGGTGGATTTCTGAGTTCGAGGCCAGCCTGGTCTACAGAGTGAGTTCCAGGACAGCCAGAGCTACAACAGAGAAACTCTGTCTCGGGGAAAAAAACAAAAAACAAAAACAAACCCAAAAAAGCACCATTCTGGGCTAGACTGCAAAAATGCCACATGGAAGCTCTCTCTCTCTCTCTCTCTCTCTCTCTCTCTCTCTCACACACACACACACACACACACACACACACACACACACACTCACACACCATACAATATGTGCGGACACAAGCAGGAAGCAGAACTGCATAGACAGAATTAATAAGGGATAAAGGTTACCCACGATAGTCCCAGAAGCCTCCAAGAGAGCAAGATCCTGCTCACAATCTTGACTCTGGACTTCCAGCCCCTAGAGCTATGAGACAGTGGGTTCTGGTTGTTCTAAGACAGTTGGACTTGGCTGGGCGGTCTTGGGAAACCCACGTGTCTGGGGAGCAGCAGGTGAGGGCTGGCCTGGGGCCCTGGCCCCTCACACCCAGCATGAACCAGGCTCATCTATCTAGCCCTACCATTTCAACAAGGGGCCACAGTGCGAGAGACCCTCAGGTCATCCTCCATTGGAACACACTGGTTTTTCTTTTCCTTAATCATCCTGGCAATCTGTTCCCTGACAGTGGGCCATGACGCCTGCATTACCACCCCAAAGCCTGCCTTGGCTCTTGCCACAGTGCACAAACCCCAGCCCACTGTGGCCTCCAGCAGGCTGGGCGCTGGGCCCAGCCACCCGCAACCTGCACACCTGCATCATCTGTGATGTCAGAGAGAGCTACCTGGGGACCTGGCAGTCTGCAGGAAGAACTTCCAGGAGAATTCAGATGGGGACGTCAGCCACCACTGACGTACGGTCCTTGGCAAAGAGGAGGCACGGGGGAGGATGCTACCCGGCACCTTCCTTTCACAACAGTAGACACCGTCAAAGCACCCACAGACCAAGTCTTCTTCCCACAAGCTTCCCCAGTACTAACGCCCACCCTTACAACACTGCTAAGATGCTCAATCCCGAGTATACATCAGAAGCAACCTAAGGCTTAAGAGACTCCACACTCAGGTGGACCCACCCCTCTAGCCTGGTGTACTATAGATGGGTGGTACCCAGACATTGGTACTTCAGTGGAAACCAGTATATAGAAGGAGTATACTTGCACACCTCTGTTCACAGTAGCATTGTTTATAGCAACCAAGAGATAGAAACAACCCAAGTTCACAAGCTCAGGAACCAAATGTAACACATACATACATACATACATACATACATACATACATACACTGGAATATTACGCAGCCTTCAAAAGGAAAGAAACGCTAACATGTGCTACAGCACACATGACCTGAAAGACATTCTGCTGAGTGATGTGTGGCCAAGTCTCATGTGATGCCACTTGTGTCAAGGCACGGAGAACAGTCAGCTCTATAGGTTTAGCATGCAGAATGACAGTTGTTGAGGCTGGGAATTGGGAAATGGGGCATTACCTTTTAATGGGGACAGAATCCTAGTTTGGGGAAACAAGGGTGGTGGTCTTGACAACATGATGGCTATGACTATGCTCTTAGACGAGCAGGTGGCAGGTAGGCTCGACGGCGTCACTTCCCACCCTTTTCACACTACTGAGCCGTTACAGTCAGGGACACTGAGGTGATCTGGGATCCTGTGTCAGCTATAGCATTAGTGTCTCATCGGAAATAGGTATGAGCGCCTGGCTCTTCTTTCTCAACACCTGCTGGGAACGTCTCCAAACCAGTTCCTGCCGCTTGCCCTCCTGCCTGCTTCTGCAAGCAGCTACGTCACACGCACTGCCGGAGGTATGGTTGTGAAAGGGAGATGCCAAGTAGAATCCTGACACCATGCCTCCTAAAGAACCTTCCCGGTTCTAGAAGGCATCAAAATGAGGCTCTGCCCCCCAACCTCAGCTTAGGGGGTCACTCTGGCGGTGCTTTGGGCTTGGTGACCTCAGCGGCAGGCCTTCTCAACTGACCAGGACCCTACCCATGACAAATCACTGTACACCATCAGTAAAGGCTGCAGCAGAGCCTCCCACTAAGCATTAAAGCCAGGTGGAGAGTTCGGCGCAAATGCGTACATGTGATGGTTTGTCTTCACTGTCAATTTGGCAGAATTTGGAGCCACCTGGGAGACACGTTTCAAGCATGTCTGTGAAGATGTGACCAGAATGGGAAGACCCACCTTCTCTGTGGCAGTACCCTCTCCCAGCTAAGATGTCAGGTTGATTAAAATGGAGCTGAGCACTGTGGATACCATGTGACCTCCTGTTCCTGCTGCCAGCACCACCCCTGCCATTGTGGACTGTATGCTCAAGGTATGAGCCAACACGAAACCCTTCTTTAAGCTGCTGGGTTTTGGTTTTTTTTAATTATGATTTACTTACTTTATGCATATGTGCATTTTGCCTGCATGCACGTATGTGCACCGTGTGTAAATCTAGGGCAGAAGATGGTATCTGTTGGATCCTGGGAACTGGAGTTATAGACAGCTATGAGCCACAGCACCATATGGGTGCTGGGCAGCCTGTACTAAGCTGCAGGCATGAGACACTGTCACAGGAGCCTGGTGACACAGTCTGACTCTCCTAAGCAGCCATGAGACACAGGGCCCGTGAGCCTATCTTTGAGAACTGCTAAGACACGGACTCAAAAATCCTTTGTCTGAATTGGTTGGGAAGCTTGGGACAGAGGCGACCTGTGAAGAGATGGATGCCTGCTGCCATCTTGGCCAGTGAAAAGAGACCCTGACCTTCTGTGTATCCTTCATTATCATGGTCCTGGAAATCTATCCCATCTGAGGACAGGCACAGCCCCTTGCACAGAATCTGACCCAAGCCTTGGTAGATCTGCACTGGTTTTCCTACCACTGCAGGAACACATTTACCTGGCACAATCCTACTACCACACCGCAGCCCTGTTAGGGGCTGACTTGTGTCCCTGTGAGTATCTCTGCCTATCTTTGGGTCTCTCTCTGTATGTGGTAGGGCTACCGTAAAAACGCAAAGCATCTGATGTCACAAGTGATGTCACAAGGGCCTCGGGCTTTTGACACCAACTCTGGCCAATTAACTTCTCCCCAAGTCCCTCCTTCCCCAGACCTGTGCCACCGCCCCACCGGGCAAGTCTGATCACCTCTGGAAGAGTTAGGGTGAATTTCTCCGTGTGGACAGCTGTGGCTTTTTCTTTTAAGTCTCTGTTAAGCCAAGCCGGTGGGCGGGCAGGAGGGCCAACCCAGAACTGTGGGCCACCGTCTTCTCCTCTAGTGGCCACTCAATCACCATGCCACCCTGAAAGCAAGACAGCACCCCGCTGCTCACCACAGCCTCCCGAGGGACGGAGGTCATGTCAAATGGCGACGCTGCCTCCTGGTTATGTCTGGAAAAACTCATCCACAAAGAGAAGGGGGGAGGGGATCAAATAGAATTCTGCTTTAAAGGGCAGAAAGAGGGCTTACCCACAAACCATGTACGTGAAAACCCTCCCTGTGCCGCTCAGTGACTCATCGGTCCCCATCAAAGCGGGTGCTCATGACACATGGAGGCTCCAGTCACCCCCAACCCCCCCTTGCTTGGAAGGAAAAAACAACCCACAGATGCCACTTCTTTCCAGAATGCTGGGAGAGCCACCATGCTGCTCCAGAGGCCCAGGCTGGGAGAGCCGCTGTGTCGCTCCAGAGGTCAGGCAGGCCTTCACATCAAAGGGGAAGGGAGTCTCAGCGCTCAAAGCCAGGTTTCTAGGAGGGCTGGGGGAGATCAGGAGGGTTCGAGGACAGTTTTGGTGCCCCAAGAACATGATGAAGACTCAGCTCTTTGGTCTTTTATCATATACACGTGTGTGTTGTGCACGTACGTGTGTGGAAGCTCAGGTGCTAACACCTGGATATATTCTCTCTTCATTCGCTCTGTCTCCCCCCCCCCTTTTCTTTCTTCTATTCTAAAGATTTGTTTATTTTTACGTATATGAGTACACTGTAGCTGTACAGATGGTTGTGAGCCTTCTTGTGGTTTTTGGGAATTGTATTTAGGACCTCTGCTCGCTCCAGTTGACCCCACTCTCTCCAGTCAACCCCACTTGCTCAGTCCTTGACTGCTCCAGCCCAAAGATTTATTATAATACATAGGTACACTAGCTGACTTCAGACACACCAGAAGAGGGCATCAGATCTCTTGTGAGCCACCATGTGGTTGCTGGGATTTGAACTGGGGACCTTTGGAAGAGCAGTCAGTGCTCTTACCCGCTGAGCCATCTTGCCAGCCCTTTTTTCTTTCTAGACAATTCTTCTCACTAGGATGTGGCTCTTTCTGGTCAGGTGAGGCTGGATGATCAGTGAGTTGCAGGACTCTTAGCGTCTTTGCCCTGCCAGCGTTGAGGTCACAATCATGTGCCACCATATCTGACTAAGAAAAAAAGGGAGTTCCTGATGGCCCTCTTTCCTACCCATCTTCCTCTCCTCTACCCCACTCTCTAGCCTTGCTGCTTGGGGTAGGTCACAGTCTCTAGTCTGGGTTCTGGATGTCTGGTCTATGGACTAGGGAAGCCAGTTCCTCAGGGTAAAGACTGGTTAGCCAAGTTTCTTGTAAACAGCTCAAATCCTCTTCCTTGGTCCTTTCGGGAACCCTGTTGCCTAATACGGACGGCAGTGAATTATTAAAGATCCGAAGCCCCATCTGTCTGCTTTGAGCTCAACCAGCCGCCCCTGTTCCACCTGTGGCCCAATCCCTGTTACAAAGGTTCCACAGGACAAGCCAGAAGAGGCCTTCCCACTGGACAAATGCCCGAGAGAAACAGCTCCAAGAAGGAAGTTCTTGTTTGGCTCATGGCTTCAAAGGTTGCCGTTCAGAGCTGCCAGACTCCACTGTTTCTGGACTTGAGGTATGACAGGGTGACGGAGGGGGTATGCTGTTAGGCTGAGGAGGTCCCTCAACTCACAGCAGCCAAGAAGCAAAGAGAAAAAGGATAGGGGTAAGATATGTCTTTCAAAGGAATACCTCTAGGGACTTACTTCCTCCAGGGAGGCCCCCAACTCCTAAAGTGTCCATCACTAATCAATTCTGAATAATTTTATTAAGTCCTGTTTGGGTCTGTCAAAAGTATTGATCCACTCAGGACGCCCTAGGAACCACTCACTTCTAAGAAGCCCACCAGCTGGCAACCAACTGCTCCATGTCTGTATGAGCCTGTGACCATCTGTCTCAATCCTTAGCACTATGGTATAAAAATATTAAATAGAAAGTTCCAGAATAACATTGCTCGTAAATTTGCCATTCAGCACTGTTTCGAGCAGTATATAACGAAGGTTAGTAACAACCCGCTCTTGATTCCGGTCAGATGAGGCGTGTCCATGTTGTGTACGCCTCTAGCCTGTCAGTTGTATCTCCTTAACCAATCGGCTGTTGTGGTGTCAGGTTTGTGCTTACCTTGTCCTCCCTTGACTTAATAATGGTCTCTGGGTCCACAAAGAACAGCTTGAGAGCATCGAACAAGGACAGACGGACGGAGAGGAAATAGCTGGTCTGAAACTTGGCAAAACACAAGCAACGCATCACAGAGACGCAGAGCTCAGGGACCGGCTTGGGCTTCGGGTGCCCTTTGAAAAGGCTGAAGCAAGGGATAAAGTGGACCTCTTCGTGAATCTGCAGACACCCCACTACAAGTTAGAGGAACAAGGACCCGGAAGGTGAGCAGAGGAGAATCCTGAGGCATTGTAAAAGGAAAACGTCCCTAGCAGCCTGTGTGTTAGGTCACCGGCAGGGTCAGCCGGAGGGAAGGCAGACTGGAGAAGGGAGACTCGTGCTTTTCCATGACTGCCTCGGACCTGTGCATGGCTGTTTCTGGAATTTAATTTTTCATTTGAGCATTCCATACACGAGTTCTGTGTCTGCATCCCCTCAACCGCCAACTCCTCCCACGTCCACCCTTACACCTCTTCCTTAATTATTATTGCCCCCCCCCATACACACACACTCATAACCTATTACAAGTATAGACTTTATACAAATACAATAGAACCTACCCAGTCCATTTAGCATTGGTCTATGCTGATGTCCTTAGGGTGACCATCGGGGATTGGATCATCCATCAGGTAGCTCATCTCTGAATGAAACTGATTCTCCATCTTTCAGGGGCTACTGATTGCCTGCAGTAGGGTTTCTTCTGTCCACATTCTTATGACAGCCGGTACCATTATGTAGGTCTGGTTTAGTCAACTCTGTCCTTGAAATTTTGTGGGTACAGCACCCTTGTCATGCTTACATGCATGCTAACATGTGGACAATCTCTCTCTACTCTCTACCAAACTTTGCTCTGAGTCTGGTGAAGATGACAGTCAGCTAACCCTGCACACTTGGCAGTGGGGGCATGTGTGCTTTGTTACATGTGACCATTAGGGCATGTGTGCTTTGTTACATGTGACCATTAGGGCATGCGTGCTTTGTTACATGTGACCATTAGGGCATGTGTGCTTTGTTACATGTGACCATTAGGGCATGTGTGCTTTGTTACATGTGACCATTAGGGCATGCGTGCTTTGTTACATATTCAATTTTTTAAGACCATATAAAGGTGTGAACAGGTTCATAGCAGGCAGGGATTCTTGTGAAGTTCTTTTTCCTTTTTAAATTTTAAAAACAAGCAAACAAACAAACAAAACAAATAGGAAACGCCCTTTTCAGTACCCCGGCCCTGTGGCTTTCATTCCCGCCTCTGAAGTGGGACATATACAAGCATTCCGGAAGAAGAGTGGTCAGCTCTTGCTCAAGGTGACCGTAAGTGTGCCCTGCAGCCTGTGATTTAACTCCCACACACCCACAAGGGCAATGTGGGCACAGACACCAGCGTGTTCCCGATGGTCTTCTCTGTACCAGGCCGGATTTAAAAACCGAGACACACTCACAGCAGAACAAACACCACCCAGCACTAACTGAATACAGTGTCACTACACAAAGTCTTAAGACGCTTCACAAACATAATTTTCAGCGTCTGAGCCCAAGGCACAAACGAGTCCTTTCAAAATTCTGAGTTCAAGTGGGCCAAAGAGATGGAGGAGCTCAAGTAGGAAGGTGGGCACTGGAGATCCAGCGCATGTAGTCACACCCCAGGGAACCCGGGAGAAGTCAGCTGGCCACCTCTTTTGATCTGTATGTTTCTCTCTAGAGAAACTGAAAACTGATCAAAAGGACAGAAGAGCCTGTAACAAGCCAAGTGTGGGACACAGGGCCAGAATCACATCGTATCTCAGCTTTCGAGGAGACCTTAGCGGGAGGATTGAAGTAGCTTACCTAGCTCCTGTCTCCAAAACCAACAAGCAAAGCTCAGAGTGGGGGATGTAGCTCAGTGGTCCAGTACTTAATCCCCAGCACTGGAGAGGAAAAAGGAGAGGCTGAGAAGGAGGGACCGTGGGAGGAAGAGGGCAGGTGTACCACGTGGGGAAGTGGAGAGACTGTAGGTTTAGGGTGGGGGTGCTGACCCTCACCTCCGTGTCCTTCTGGGTCTATAACTTTGCCAAATTCTGGAAGAAGCTGGAGGGATGGGACAAAGCTAACTCAGAGGCCACCCAGCTCGGTTTACATCTCAGCCCCGCCGGCGTCCAACAGAGACACACTCAACCCATCCTTGTGCTCCTTCAGCTCATCCTTTGAGATGGGCTTCATCGAACCTTAGGGTTCCACGACAGGATCCCATCAAGTCTCTCAAGATCAGAAGGTGGCTAATAATTGTTTTCTTCCCTCTGCCACAAAGGAAGCCTGAGAGTGTGACTCTCATCCCCAAGGCCACCGAGCCTCAGCCATTTCTTAGTTTCAATCCCAGGAGCTCCCCTTGTTGTTAGTTACGGGGACCCCAGTGACTCTCTGAGGGGCCGCACGGAGGCTGGAAGACACTGGAGACTGATAGCCTGGGCCACCAAAGGCCTCCACACTTGGGTCCCCAGTGCCAGCCACCTTTGTTTTCTGGGTCATCACAGGGCCTTCCTGCAGTGCTGGAGTAGGTGAGCCTCTTGCAGGATGGGGACAGCTCAGTGTTTACCGTAATGCTCCAAGAACCCTCTGATCCTCTGGGGCTGAATGCAAAGCTAACCTGCATGGGAAAGGCAGGTATATGGCGGGGCTATAAAAAGGACCAAGGCCCTGCCCTGGCCTGCAAGAGTGCCGAGGCAGTGACTGGCTAGGTCCAGGCACCAAATAAAAGGGAGTGGTGTGGTATATCTGGGCAGGTGTGGGAGTCAGGTATGACTGTGGCTATCCCAGCAGGCAGCCAAGGACAGGTAGCTAGCTCCCCTTCACCCTTAACCCTCAACCCCATCTGTGAGTCCTTCCAGGCTTCAAAGGACGCAAAGCTCTCTTCCATGTGTGTTGTAGACACTCAGGATTGAGGACTTAGAGGGGGTCTGTAAAAGCTGTCTGGGGAGGGTAGGAGATACCTTCAGGCCCTCTCCCTCTGACCATCAGACTACTACTGAGACAACGGACCCTAAGCAACTAGGATTTCTGCCACACTGAAAGAAAAGGTTAGAGCCCAGAGTGCCAGTCAGAGGAAGAACCTGGATCCCTCAAAGAGAGTACACACAGTTCCGAATGCTCATGAGACTGCCTCACCGGAGGGTCTGAGCTGAGAGACTTTAGATGGGGCCACCACTCAACAGGGGCTGCTCAGTTGCAGAGCTGCAACCTCTATCTATGCCTCCTGTCATAGAAGATAGACTCTTGGTCCTTCTTTCCTATTTTTCCATATCACCTCTCTGTTTAATTAGCATACAGGGGGTCTAGGGAAAGCCTGGATTGTTGCTGTCTGTGCCCTAGATCTGAGCCTAAGATCTCCAGTAATAATCCATGTGACATATATGTGTTGAGTGTGGTTGACAATGTGCCTGTGTGTGCTCTGTACTCAAGGGTCTGGAGCCATGTTCTAGGCCAACGCAGATAACGGTGGTGAGGAGGCGGGTGTGTGTGTGTGTGTGTGTGTGTGTGTGTGTGTGTGTGCGCGCGCGCGCGTGCAACAATGGAACGTTGAGTTCTGGAGTCAAGTCAGGCCTTTGTTCAAAGGCCAGGTGACTGGGTGAACTCAGGTGTGACCTCTCAGCCCCACTGTCCACACCTGAAATAGGAACCCAGGGGAAACAGTCCCTTCCCTGCAGCTGTGATGTTCAGCCATTTTCAGTTCGTGGTGAACTCTGTGACTGGGGACGTGTCTATCTGGATACCCCAGAAGAGGGTCTACAGATCAGAGTGGAAAGAAGAGCCCGAGCCACAGCCCCGAATCCAGGAGGGGCCTTGGGGGGGGGGGTCTTTCAAAAGTGTGACTTCCTGACCAGAGAGAGACAGAGCCAGGGTGACAGCGTCACTGAAGCACCTTGTCATCCCCCCAAGCCAGGAGGGCTCTGCCTTAGCCTTCAGCAAGGGGCGCAGGATGGGGTGGGGCACACATCAACTCCAGGCCTTCTGCCATTCTGACCTGGCCCTCCAGCAATTCTGGCAGAGGCCAGGCCCTTTTTTGTGGAGAAGGTGGGATAAGATTCCTGTACTCTTGGGCTAGGGAGATGATGGCTCAGTGGTTAAGAGCACCGACTGCTCCTCCAGAGGTCCTGAGTTCAATTCCCAGCACCCACATGATGGTTCACAACCATCTGTAATGGGATCTGATGCCCTCTTCTGATGTGCATGAAGAGAGCGATGGTGTATATGGAATAAATAAATATTTAAAAAAAAATAAAAGATTCCTGATAATATGAATGACAAAGAGCTCGGTCGGTGACCCTGACGGCGGCCGTCTGGCGGCTGTCTGTACACATCACGGGTCAATCCTTGCCGCATGGCAACTGTGTAGTGTACTTCTAAGAAGTCATTTGTCAGCCGGGTGTGGTGGCACACGCCTTTAATCCCAGCACTCGGGAGGCAGAGGCAGGCGGATTTCTGAGTTCGAGGCCAGCCTGGTCTACAGAGTGAGTTCCAGGACAGCCAGGACTACACAGAGAAACCCTGTCTTGAAAAACAAACAAACAAAAAAAAAGTCATTTGTCCTTGGCAATGTCATTGTTCTCTTCGGCTCTCTGGCCCCCTCTTCTATTAGGCACAAGCGAGACAAAGGCTTCTAAAAATTCTCCTGAGGCCCAAGGCAACAAATGTGTGTGTAAAATGTACTCATTGGGTACTCGTGAGCCCAGAAGACGCTGTATGGTTACACTGGCAGGGGAATTTTCTTTGTGAGGAATCCCTGGTCTGTCAGGACACAACGGCTGAGGCCAGAAGAGAACTGGAGGGTGTCAGGAACATGACTCCTACCAGGACCCACTCCCCTTCACTTCCTCAGAAACAACAGGCTCTCTGATCTTCACAAAGACATAGTAGCTGAGGCATTACTGCCACCCTGTTTCACAGAGAAGAAAACTGAGGTCTCTCCACTGTCAATACATGAATACCATGGCTGCCCTCATACACGAGAGTACTTTTTGTGTTTCGTCCTCCCCCAAAGCACAGAGGAGGGACAGAGGTCTTAAGATGGGTGGTGTGAAATCATACCACCTTCCAGGGACTCGGGGAAGGCCTGCCGGGGAGAAGTAAGCAGCTGGGGCCAGGTCCATCCAAATGCACTCGTGGCTGGCCAGCCTCTGTCACACCCTGCCTGTCCCCTGTCCCCTGGGGCCTGTTGTGTTTTCAATGACCCACTTTCCCTGGAGAACGCAATCACTGTGGATTTTACGACTTGTGTGCAGTGGCCTGCAACCGCACCAGGAAGCAAGGGCTGAGCCGCAGGGTCCCAGTTGTTTAGGGGAGTGCAACAGACCTGCCTAGGGCCTCACCACCTCGGGGCAGGCTTGCCTCTCCCGGCTGTGTACATTGGAGCTTCTTGTCTCCAGAGCCCAGAGAGAAAATCAGGGCAGTTTCTCACAGAAGCACACGCCATGCACTCTCCTCAGCTTGGAACACGGTCAGTGTCACACAACCTAGGCTGTCCCTTCATAGCTTAGTGCACACAATGGACCTGTCCCTTCACAGTAGCATATATTTGGATGGGTCAATTCTCTTTTGGGCCTGGAACGGGAGCTATGCCTTTCCTTTTACGGCCTTGTACAACACAACACAACACGCCTGTCTCCTCAGAGCTTTGTACACACGAAGGAGCTATCCTCTCAGACTTGTCCTCTCAAAGTCTTTCACACACAGAAAGGCCCGTCTCCCTTTATACAGAATGGACTGTGCACTGGTGGCCCTGTCCATGTGACAAGCTGTTCCCTCGAAGCCTCACGCACACGTAGGCTATCTCTGCAGACCCTGGCCTCGGAGGGCCTGAGCAGAAGACAAGAGGAGCATCTGAGTCAGAACTGAGGCCTCATTAACTCTGTATGACTGTTTATGTTCCACACCCAAGGGGATTGGCCTCAAGGGCCTACTGCCTAAACCAAACACACAGCTTCCCCAGGGAGCCCTTTGGACTGCAGGCTGGGCTCCCGGGGGATTCAAGTCAGGCAGAGCATCTCTTTCCCATCCCTTTCCTAGTATAGGAGGTACTGGTCCTCCACCCCGTCATGGAACCAAGAGTATCCCTGGAGTCCCCTGACCAAGGCTGCTGTGGGCAAGAGGAGAGCTCTGTCCAGGGAGAGAGAGAAAGAAAAGGAGGGAGACAGAAAGCACTATGCCAGCCTCATGTCTCCTCAGAGCAACGGCTGGCTCAAGAGAATCTATTCAGGCAGAGAAAATGGTGGGGAGGGGACCCCTCAGCCAAGAGGGCCAAGATGGCAGTGGGGTGGGGGTGGGGGGCAGGGGTGGTGCACAAACAAGGAAATTCCAGTAAAAACTCCCTGATTTTAGAAAATGACAAGAATCCTACAAGGAGCCTTCAGTCACACCCAGCTGTGCTCCTCGGGACAGCCTGAAGTGGACTCTGCAGAATCCTTTGTCAGAGGAGCCCTGCCATTCTGTGGGTTACAGCTAAGTCTTTTTAAGATCCAACTTTGTCCTCCTGAGGAAAGACAGTGCCTGGGCAAGTCCAGGCACGATAAACCAGGAGACACCATATAACTGAGAGGCGTGCGTCACCCTACAAAAAGAGCACACTCTATATATACTTCCTGTTGTAGGCTGCATGCAGAAAACTCACAAATTCAAACTGTGGTTGTGGGATTGCTAAATGTCCTAAATTCTGATGCTCTGCTGTCTACTTTTTTTTTTCTGTTAAAAATGGAAAAAAAAAAAGCAAGTAAATAAAACAGATCCGCAATGGTCGCCTTCTTTACCTGTGGAAAGTTAGAGCGGCTGTCTCAGCCCCAAGGTGGTGGTACAAGCCTGCACTTGGGAGGCAGAGGCAGGGCCAATCCCTGTGACGTTTGAGGCCAGCCTGGTCTACATAAAGAGTTCTAGGACAGCCAGGGACAGTTCCAAGACAGTGAGTCCCTGTCTTGAAAAAAACGAACACACAAGAGTGGCTGTCTCAGGAGAAGTCTAGAGAGGACCATATCCAGAATGGGCTGCAGAGTCCAACTCTCAGGCAGTTAGTTAGACCAAGGAGGCAGGATGGACCCTCTGGTCTAGCCTGAAGTTGCTGTTAATTTCTGGGTAAATTGTTTGGCCCCTTTTAGCTCTGGTGCCCATATTGGTTAAAAGACACAAACAGAAGTCTTTAAGCTAGGCCCTGTACACTACAGACATTTAGTAAATGAACAGTCACCCAGATCTGTCTCAACCAGGACAAGAAAAAGTAAGGATTCAAATTCAGTCCTTCCAGCTGACATTGGTAGCCAGGGTATTCTCCCAAAATATCTTATGATTCTTTGTCATTTTGCAAGGGCGGATGGCAGGTTTTAACTCTCACATCTAAATCTCTAAGAGCCATAACTAAATCAAGTTGCCTCAGCAAGAGACCACTGCCACCTGGTGGCTACATACCCAAATCATCAGGGGCCAACTGCCCCAGGGGAACAACACTAACATCTCATACAAGCTTATATGGTGGGGATGAAGGTCACCATTCTGGTAGGTCACCCTGGAGGAAGGGATAACACCTGAGGAGAGACCACTGCCACCCTTTGATACCTCTGGCTTAGGTTTCCCAGGTGCTTTTAAAGACAGTCTTCACTGACTGAATTGAATGATCATAAAGACACAAGACGCCATCAGAATCAAGACCAGATATCTTCAGATCTGCTAGAAACCCAAGGATGTCCTGGCCAGCTCTGGGTTAATTTTATGAATCCCACATGTAATCCTAGGGTAGATCTCTGAAACCTTTTTTTCTACCAAAGTCTCTTGAAACTTCATTTCCTTGTAAGCCTCAAACTGGTAGCAATCCTCCTGCCTCGGACTCCTAAGTGCTAGAAACACAGGCATGTGCCAGGGAGCTCAGCTTAAAACTCCATTTTCATGCCTTGATCTTGGTTACTTCTTGAAACATCCTGAACACAGCCTTGTGGGTATGTTTAGAGGGAATCACCTCAAAGGGTGAATCAGGATCCCTAGACCTTCCTTGATCCTCACAGCTGAGGACTGAGCATTTCTCACACCTGAGCTTCCTCAGTCCTCGAAGCTGGGGACAGAGAGCCTCACCTTTCTCAGAGTGGGCCTGATGTAAACAGGAACAAACTTCACTGGGAGTAAGGACAGCAAGAGTCTTGTCCAGCTGCCAGTACACAGAAGGAGCTCAATAGTTGCAGTCTCATTGTGTAATGACTCATGGCACCAGGGGCATAAACAAAGAATGACTATGCCCTGTGCCCAGCTCATCACCTGGGCAGGCCACTGAACTTAACAGAAACTTTCAGGAGAGCTGACCCAGGCCTAAGAAGTCAGAGCAGAAGTCTCTCCACGTACCAGAAGCCCAACACTTCTGTAAGGAGTGCTTAACAGGAAGGAGTGCTAACAGGAAGGAGTGAGGCCTAAGATTCAGCCTACCAAAAGGAAGCAAGGCTGGTGAACATAGCCAGTATTTTCAAACACCCCTGCTAAATTCTGTACAGCTTTCAACGCTTCTTGTGCAAGAAACTTTCTAGAACCTGGAGTCCAGCCTCCCAGAAGCCCAGCTTTGCCCTCCCCCTGACGGAAGCAGACCTAGGAGATTCCTGGAAGCAAGGAAACAGCTGGATGATTCCCAGATGAGCAGCCACCTACCAGGGACCTGCTCCTATCAGAAGGCACAGCCCTTGGGGAGAGAGCGGAAGCTTCCAGCAAGAACAGGACTCTCACTGAGCCACCCAGGAGGCAGAGTGTTCCTCACCACCAGGCCTGTGTCCTGCCTGGCTCTCATATGGACTCTAGGCCCCATGCAGCCACTACCAACCAGCAGAAGGGGCCTGACTTACCTTCCACTGCAGAGAATGGAACCACTGATCTCGCAGGTAGCTGTTGGCAGCCTGTAACAAGAACAGGAGAATGGCAGGTCATCATTTTCTGGAATATCTCAGACCATCTTACTGGCCTTCACACAAGTCCCTAACCACCGGCTTCTGCCCTGAGGCTTGCCTCCTAGAAAATTATGCATTGACCATGAAGAGCAAAATCAGAACAGAAGACATGGTTGTTGGTATGGGATAATTTTGCTGGGTATAATAGAGTCCCTACCCTGCTGGCAGGAGCACTTTCCCTGAGGTTGTGCATACTGAATGACCTTGGATGGATGATGGGAATTGGTGGAAGGTGACATAGTTGAGTGGACTAGTGCTTCTGCTCTGCCCAGACTGCTCAGGAACCCTGTCAAACCCAGGGTTCGACAGGACACAAATGATCCCCACAACAAGCTCCCAACTCCTTGCTTATATCTACCAGAGCTCAGCCTCAGAAAGACCCAGGCTCAAGTCCTGGCCTTGATCACAACCTTGCTGTGAGCCCACCCAGCAACACAAGACCTTCAGAAGCCTGTAAAGAGAAGCACCCCCTGAATGGTCATGTGGCCTGCTCACACCCCAGCTCTGGTCAGCATTGACCCAGTATCTCATCTCATGACACTGAGCACATGGGGTTTGCAACAGTGGATGGTACAAATACAGTGCAGATGTTCATAAAAAGCTCTCCAGAGTAAAACAGCTCCCGCCTCGGCATGTGTTGCCTCTGGTGTAAATAATCTCTACAAGTTAGCTCAGTCAAGGAGACTCACAGCTCTCATGAGTAAGTGTTAACCAGGCTGAGCCGGCTCCAGCATAGCCCTGGCCTATGCTTTTAATATAGCACAATACTGGGAAGTAGTGCTGGGGGTGGGGGTGGGGAGGCTCCAAAGACCTGCACAGGCCAACCTCCTGTGATGGTAAAGGGACTCTGCAGATGGTACCATCAAGGCTCTTGTGATGACAAGATCACCGTGGACTGTCTAGGTGGTTTGGTGGGGGATCACATAGTAAGAGGGAGGCAGGAGGGCCAATAGGACTGAAGCGAGGTCATAGACTCCAAGGAACATCCAGAATCAGAGAAAGGAAACAGACTCTTTTCTAGACCTAGGAGCAAAGCCCTGGTCACACCCTGTCACTGACATGCGGCACTGATGATCCCAGGAGGCAACTTCAGAAGATCCAACTGATCTTGGGATTAGAGTCAAGTCCAGCCTATCCTGGGCTCCCTTGCCACCTTCCTGATACTGACCTGTTAGGGTTGCCAACAGTCTCATCCCCACCCCTCTTCCTTCTGACTCACAGTACAAGCACACACAGCTCGGTGACTGGGCCAGTGAGTATGAGCTGATGTGGCATGAAAGGTACCCTTCATTTGTGGGCAGAAGCACTGCTTTTAAGAGTCAGTTCATGCCGGGCGGTGGTGGTGCACACCTTTAATCCCAGCACTTGGGAGGCAGAGGCAGGCAGATTTCTGAGCTCAAGGCCAGCCTGGTCTACAGAGTGAGTTCCAGGACAGCCAGGGCTAAACCCTGTCTCAAAAAAACTGGGATTTAAAAAAAAAAAAAAAAAAAAGAGTCAGCGCATGATTTAGCCCTGTCCAAGGCAAAGCAGAAATATCAAATAATGTGTACTCCAGAGCAGAACCTCAGGGAACTAGTAGGAAGTGTGAACTGGTGAGTGTGTAGACTAATAGATGGAGTAGGTAAGGAGACAGATGGGAAAGTGGGTAGCTGGATGGACGGATGGGTAGGTGTGTATGGAGATGGGTGGATAGGTAGGTCTGTCTGTATGTAGATAGATGGATTCTGTGTTTTTGGACTACACAGACCTGGGATTGCTTCCTCGGTGCAGGGGAGCCTAGTTTGCGTAATCTATCCAATTCCAGCATGGCCCAACACTGCACTGAGAACTCTCCACCTTCATCTGCTCCCTCCGGTGCCAGCACAACTCCTAGCCATCCGGGTGACACCCAGAATGCCACTTCTCCGGGACGACTGTTTCAAGCCTGGCTTCCCTCCGCCGCAGTGCTCATCTACCGTGACTCTGTCCTGTTCAGTTGTCCTCCTTCCTGCAGGCTACGGCTCTGTGAGATTGTAAACTATGTGTATGTGAGCATCACTGCGTTTGTGAAACCCAGAGCAACGGAAGACTGGCTGGCATGTTAAATAAATGAGACAGGACTGACTGAGTGGACGCCTGCGTTTGTGAATATAGGGCAAGGAGGCGTGGACAGGAGCATGGGGAGTGAGCAGGGGACGGCTGGAACAATGGGCAGGTAGATGGGTGGGTGGGTGGATGGATGAGAACATGGGTAAGTACACAGGCAGATGAGGGGGTGGGTGGATAGATTGATAAAAATGTAGATATACAAGCAAGAGGTCAGGGGTGAGAGGAGTGGATAAAGGATACACAGATGCATGGAGGGGTGAGTGGTTAGGCGGTTAGGTGTTTATGTGGATAGAAGGATGGCGAGGGGCAGAGTGGCAAGTGGGTGAACAGGTAGGTGTGCGCACAGATGGATGGATGCATAGACGTGTAGATGAGGAGGTGAGTGTGTAGACTAATAGATGGAGTAGGTAAGGAGACAGATGGGAAAGTGGGTAGCTGGATGGACGGATGGGTAGGTGTGTATGGAGATGGGTGGATGGATGGATGGATGGATGTGTATGCAGAAGGATGGATGGGCAGGTGTGTATGTATGTGCCTGGATGGATGGGTAGATGTGCATGTATATATGTGGATGGATGGGTAAGTGTGTATGTATGTGCCTGGATGGATGGGTAGATGTGTACTTATGTATGCGGATGGATGGGTAAGTGTGTATGTATGCAGATGGATGGATGGATGGATGGATGGATGGATGGATGGATGGATGTGTTTGCAGATGGATGGATGGGCAGGTGTGCATGTATGTAGATGGGTGGATGGGTGGGTGTGTATGCAGATGGATGGATGGGTAGGTGTCTATGTATGTGCCTGGATGGATGGGTAGATGTGCATGTATGTATGTGGATGGAAGGGTAGGTGTGTGTATATATGCAGATGCATGGATGGCTAGATGTATATGTATGTGGATGGATGATGGATGGATGGATGGTAGATGGGCATGTACATGGATGGATGGGGTATATATGTTGACAGATAAATGTGTAAGAAGACAGGTTCTTTCGGATGGATGATGCACAGGCATAGGAGAGGAAAGAAAGGAAGGAGGGGGGAGAAAAATCATAGGACTGATTTACAGTAAGTAGAGCATCCATGTACCCAATTCCATGGAACTTCAAAACAATCCCTTCAGTCTGACATGCCAAGCTCTTGACCACTGTGCTTTTGCTGAGACGAACATGCATGGACCTATCTTCAGAAGCATGCATGGAGGTACATCCTTGGACACCTGTGTACCATACTTGGACTATGTGACTCTGTGGTAACCAAGGAGGCAAATACTGTAGTGTGGTTACAAGTGAGGAAAGGAGGCCCAGAAGCCTCCTCTCAGCACTCGGGGCACTGCACTAGCACAGCAAACTTGGATCACACCTCAGGCCCATCTCCCTCCTAGCCTGCTTTCCCGATACCCCTAGGGAGCAGGTAACGGATGTAACCTGGCTCCTGTAGATGCGGGAGCTGCTCGGCCTCTTGACAGTCAATGAAAAACATGGCACCTGTTGGCCAGCATTGAGAACAGGGTGGGCCAGGCAATGTATGACCAAGGTGAGATTTCCCCCCTCAGCAAAGGATGCCAGGCGTCACTCTTGAATCCCAGTACAGGTCTCCCCAGGTGGATTCTGGCAGAGGACAAGTTTGCCTGGCTGTGCTGCAGTCAGGAGAGCCTCTGTCAAGTTCCCTTGCAGCCAAGGGTGGCAGTAGAGAGGAGCCAGGACAACCCAGATCCCAGGGAACACCAGGCACAGTGAGTGGCCCGAGAGTGACTTGGAGGAGAATCCCCTGAAACCCCAGAGGGAGTCCACAGCCTACCTTGCCCCCCATGGCCCCAGGCTGGCTCTGGTGGCTCTCTGCCTGTGCCTGGCGCTAACCTTCCCACAGGGCTGGCTCCAGGCAAGCCTGCCCAACTTCCTCAGCTGGAGGCTGCCAAGTTCTAGCTCATTGTTGCATTGTCCTCGAGGTGAGAAAAACAGCCTGGAGCCTGCAGGGACTGTTCCCAAGTTCAGCTTCCTGGCCCAATCTCCAGGAAAAACAGCTAAGAGCGGCCGGGAAAGCTCACTCGCTCTTGCACGCTCTCTCTCTGTCTCTCTCTCTGTGTCTCTGTCTCTGTGTGTCTCTCTCTCTGTCTCTGTCTCTCTTCCTCTCCTCTCCTCTCCTCTCCCTTCCAGTAAGAAGGGAACCCAACCTGACCCTGTCAGCTACTTGTATGTGGGGTAAACAGTTGTCCATCTCCCGTGGGGCTTTTGAGACTCGGTAATGAGTGGGGGCGGGGGCACGTGTGTGTGTGTGTGTGTGTGTGTGTGTGTGTGTGTGTGTAGGCACTGTCAGGAAGGAGGGCCCACTTTCCCTCCTTATTTAAACCACCTTGGGCTCTGTCTGCTCTTCTTTATGCCTTTTGCCTCCAGGTATTATAGGGCCCACTTTCCCTCCTTATTTAAACCACCTTGGGCTCTGTCTACTCTTCCTTATGCCTTTTGCCTCCAGGTATTATTATTTCTCAGTGCTTAGCACTTAACCAGAAGGTACCAGTAAGATACCTCAAGTATGGCACACACAGTGTAGGTAGGTGCTTAGAAGCTGGTCTCCTCACAAGAGCTCACCGTAAGGCGGGGAAACAAGATTATCAGGCCTCTGTTGTTGCTGGGCCTCTAACAAGTACTTAGGGAGCTAACACTGAAATCGCAGAAAACCCAGGAACACTAACTGGACCCCCATACTGGACATGGGCACCTTGTCTATTGCACCTACAGGAGGCTTACACTCTGCTACTTAAGAGGCATGCCTAGGAAGGTTCATTCTTTCTGGAACTCCCAAGTCAGGTCCCCTGCAGGGGCTGGACTTCCAGTAAGAAAGTTATCGATCTAAGAAAACCAGAATACAAACTGGAGAAGGAAGACAGAGATGGCTGCTCTGGGGCTAAGGAGGCATTAAACAAGAAGCAAACAGCAAAAGCTAGAGAGGAGGGAGGGAGAAAGGAAGAAGGAAAGGCGGACACAGAGACAGAGGGGGATGAAAGGAGGCGAGAGACAGTGGACTAGAAAACACAGAAGGAATTGAGCCCTGGCACTCGGTATGACTCAGGACAGAGAAAGCGCAGTTTCCAATCAATAGCATCAATTAAACCTGAACTCACGTCACCACAGGGGCTGGTGGCTGCAGTACCCATGCTCACTACAAAACACTCCTGGACCTCTGTTATTCGGCAACAGTCCCTCGGCGCTTCCACTGGACCATGACCCCTGGGCTGTGACCCTTTAGCCTACCTGGCTGCTCCTCAGGTCCCGTCCCACCTGGGGGCGGCGGGGGGCCAAGGCTCGACTTCCATGACACACTGCATAAGGATCCGAATGCCCATCAGGGACCCTAACCAGCAGCTCTGGCCTCACCCTGGGGAACAGAGGAGCCTTACACAATTACAGAGTCTAGGGAGGAGGCAGGGACAGACAGCCAACTTAACGTGCCTCCTTTGGCCTGACAGAGGTACAAGCAGAAGGGAGATCCCAGGGGGTGGCAGGGGCAAGGCTGCACCCACCTAGCTTTCTGAAGGGAGACTGCGCTGCTTCCCTGAGAGAGGCTCCGGATCACAGCAGTAGCCGGTGCGGCCTCCTCTCCTCTCTTCTCCTTCCTTCTTCTCTCCTCCTCTGCTGCTCCAGCCTCTGGCAGAGCAGCCACCAAGCAGGGGCGGCAAGCGTGGAGGATGCTGGGGCAGCCTGGTTTGTCAGCCCGCAGGGGGAGCTCTGACGTCGCTCAGCCCGCTGCAGCCTGGGAGAGTCACCACTACCACCAGCCAAGGGCCATGGCCAGGTTAAAGGGACATGCCCAGAGCTGGCCAGCGTTGTCTCACTCCTCTGACCGGGGGTTGGGGATGGGGTGGGGGTGGATGCTCTAGCCCTGGAAACAAAAGGCCCTCCTGCTAATACATGGTAATCACCATCAACAGAGAAAACAGGGCTCCTTGGCTATTTCCCACATGTCCAGCCTTCTGCCTCTTAGCCCCTGATCTCTTGTCTAGTGTCCCCTCTGTCCCTTAAGAGCTTTCTATGGCTCCCCAATGCCCTCAGTATATAGTCTGAGGCTGACAAGACCATATCATCTAGATGTAGTCTCGGGCATCGACCTCACTCCTAACCAGAGAGCCCCCTCCCACTCTCATACTAGGCGTGCCCCCTCTAGGGCACCCTCCTACTCATCCCTCTGCACCCCATATCAATGCACATCCCTGGGGTGCAGCTGTCTCCCGAGGCCCAATGAGTCACCTTCCCCTCCTCCTCCCGTCCCAGTCCTCTGGGACTTGTGTCTGTGTCCGAGTTGCAGCTTCTTCGGTAATCATGTGTTTATGGCTCAGTGTCCCCAGAGGCTGACAGTGAAGATGAGGATGGGGCCCAGAGAGAGAGGCAGGCTTGAAGCTGCGTAACTGAGCAGTAAAGGCATCCCAGAAGGCTGCCCTGCTGCCCCTTCAGGGCCCTCCTTGTCTTGGCCACTGTTGCTCATGGGGTTAGCCAGCCCTACAGGGCCTGACATTGAGCAGCCTTACAAAGATCTAGTACTATAGTCCTCAGGGCAAGGGAAACAGAAGAGAGGCAGAGAGGCCAAGGGAGGCATGGCAGAGATGACATGATGAAGATGGGGGGTGGGGGGTCACAGAACACGGTGGCTGAGTTCCAGGATGGGCTACAGTAGGCTTTTGGTGTCCTCCAAGAGAAGACAGTATGGACAGGGATATATCACACAGTATCCCCCACTCTGTTGTGGTCAACTGCTTCTGTTTCTTCCCCTTTCCAAGGTGCCTATCTCTCCTGCCTCTGGATGGTACCAGAAGGGCCATCAGCTGCTATGGTCAAAGGTGAGGAGTGGGCCAGAGAATACAGCATACTCCCAAGGGACCAAGGGGCAGCCTGGATCCTCCATGAAGTTCAAGGGGGGAAGGAAGGGCTTCTTTGAATAGAATTAGGAATTCTAAGCCAATCTTTAGAGTGACCTCCCTCCTCCTTTCCCACCACACACTGACAGTGTACCACACCACAGAGGGAGGGACAAAAACTAAGTCTTGGGGACATCATCCGCCACCCGACCCCGGATTCAGCTGTTCTCTGTGGTCCTCCTCCTGAACTCCCCAGCCATTTTTAACAGCACAACGGATTCCTGTTCAACCTTCGGTCCGAATAACGCGTGTGTCGTTTCCGGCCGACATGCTCACAGACACGCAGAGCCAGTACTTCCATTGTTTGCCAATGCAAAACTGAGCTAACCAAAAAGATACAGGACACAACCCTCACTTAAGTCCAGCAGACAGCATGCAGATCCGCAACGAGGCAAGCCTCACAGGTTCCGAAGCCCGATAACCACCCAGGACTCAGTTTCGGCAAGCCCGATAACCACCCAGGACTCAGTTTCGGCATTTTCAAAGCAGAGGCTACAGAGTTCTTGTTTTTTTCAGGCCCAGGAGAACGAGCAGGCTCCTCGACAGTGGGCAGCATGCAGCAGGTGCTTAATCCATGCACAGCCCTCCCGAGAGTCTTTTATACCTTCGTGCCTTTCTAGGTTGACCAGAGCTAATGTCTACAGAGGGAGCAGGTGAGAAGAGGGAGAGGGACCTGGGAGGACAGAAACTGCTGGGTCATGCTTACTCCTCCTACCTGCAGCAGGACGGTCCCTCCGGGGATCGTGAGCTGTAAACAGTACTTTGGGGCGTTCTCCCAGGACAGTGGCTGAACGTCTTCAATGGCGCTGTAGGAGACCGAGTTTTCCATGTACCCAGACGGCTGTGCCAAAGAGAGAGAAACAAGAGGTGGTGAGCAGACAGCATGAACACAGAAAGGAAGCTACCTGGGGACCAAAGGACCAGCTCTTGGCTGCCAGCATCCTGCTGTGGTGAGGGGCTGTGGAGGGAATTCACAGGCCCCAGCACCGGGCAGAGCTTGAATCTTAGCATCCCTCCCCAGCACAGCACCCTCCAAAGGCTCCTAAGGGGTCCACCCCATGGAAGTCACTCCCTATAGAAGCCTACTGACAGGACCTCTGACCCATCCGGCTTCCTCACCCCCAAAGCCCACAGAGCACACGCTGTCTTTTTTCGGAGTCCTGGACCACCACATGGCTCAATAGCATGTGTGGAGAGAAAGCATGAAAAGAGGCAATCATGGATCAGTGTTGGGGGAAGAAGGCAAGACAGGCCTCAAGCCATCTATCCAAACTGCCTCTAAGAGAGTCTCAGAGAAGCATCAGGGGAACACACAGGCCATCAAGCCCTGCTAGGATCTTCATACCCCACCTCCAAAATGCCAGAGGTCAGGGGAATCCGTGAAGACGTGCAGCAAGCTAAGACGAACTGACTGCAACTTCCCACAGACCCCGTCCTGCGCACACACTGCTTCAGGAGTGGAATGTCACAATGACTTTAGGGAGGAGGTGGCAGGGCCATCCATAGGGCACACAGATCTTGTGACCTTCCCACAGCTAAGACTGAATGAATGTGTATACGAAGCTATGCTGAAACAAAGTTAACGGCCTGGGGGAATATTTTCCCACAGACACTTGAGCCTCTGATTTTTTTCCCTTCTTTTCCAACTGACACGTAGTGGCGGTGAGGGGAGCTGACTGCCATCAGCCTGAAGTAAAGCGAGTGACCAACGGAAGTTGGTTCAACAAATATCCACTGAGCGTCTAGCATATTCTAGGGGTTGTGGTGGGTACTGCATAAAACATGAGTCCAGTGGGGTGAACAAACAACAAATAGAATATCCAAGGGGGGGGGGTTGAGAAAAGGATGGAGTATTGAATGGGACACAGCGATGGGGCCACAGCATGAACCCAAGGCTAATAATGCAAAGTCCTGGGGGACTGCCAGGGAGAGAGGTGAGGGGAGAGGTCAGGCAGAGATTAGATAGCAGGTAGCACTTCCGGGGTCTAGGGACCACATCCCCATGGAGAAGGTGCTGCAGGAAATTCTAGCAGCAGCATGGAAGCCACCAAGAGGAGGAGGACAGTGTCGGTGGGAGGTGGCTGGCTGCCACAAGCCCTTCACACCAGTGCACGGCTCCTCAGCAAGCCCCGCAGTCCACAGTGTCCACCTGTGCAAGCCACCCCTATGCACGGAGGTTGCTGTGGGCCGTCTCCATCCTACAACCTGGCCTGGCCGTCCAAAATCAGCTTGTGGCTGAAGCTGTGAGCAAGGCTTTCTGGGAAAGGGCTGGGTATAAATAAATAAGCATCCGTTGTTTCTTAAAAGCCAGACTGATCGCTTTTCCACTGTCTGACTCAGCACTTGGCCCAAAGCAGTCTTCGGAACCATTAAGACCTATGTTTGAATCCCTTACTGTGTGCCATTAAGACAGTTACAGCACCTCTCTGAACCTGGTTCCTCTGACAGTAATTTCATAAGCAGAACTGCGGAGAATATTCCAGGGGATCTAATTTGCCAAGGGCGTACTTAGCTCAGCATCTGGAACATACTGAAGAGACTGGTGGAATGACTATAGTTTTTATCTCCAGCATCCTCTTCCCCAAACTCCAAAGCCCAAGTGAAGTATTCCTCAAGACACCTGCCTAAGCCGGGCGTCCCGAGGCTTACCTGTCATTCCAGCACTCAGAAGGCAGAGGCAAGGGGGCTGAGCATGTGAGGCCAGCCTGGGCTATCTAACAAGTTTGTGTGTCTAAAACCAAAGGGGTATCCAGCACTCACGGAGTTCAAGGAATACCTAAGCCCAGCTGAAGAGGGTTTAGGGGGATAGGATGATCGATTCTACTATGGAATCTGGGGACACACAGGGCTACTGGGAAACCAAGATGACTGACCAAGGGCCACGTTGGTACACTAGTGTAGATAGAACACGACAGAGGGGCAAAGTGGTGTGGTACAAAGGACACTGTTCTCATTTCTGCTCTCCTCTGCACACAAGGTTCCTCTGTGGTCACTGCAGTTGTTAAGCTATACTGATAACAGTCTCTGCACTCAGGGGGTCCTCGCTGGGACAGGAAATTCAGAGACATGTAGGGGCAGATATGTCACACCCACTGAGACCGTGCTGCCCACAACAATGGTGACACAGGAGCCAGAGTCACCAGCAGACAAGAGGGGAATCAGAAAGTAGGCCAACCAAGACTTCCACCACCAAAAGGGAGAATGGGAAGCACAGCTCTCAGGCACAAGAAGCGATTCTAGAATTGCTTTCTAGAATCAGGCTCACAGCAAGAGATTCCAGGGTACCCCTGGTGGAATCAGACGGGCAGCTATCACATCCTGGGTCTGTACCCAGCCAGACGGGAAGCTCTGGGCTGCAGGGGTGGACAGGGCTGATGGGAGGGAGGCAGGGCATACTTGCTGGGGTGATTTGGAACCAGCTCACCCCAAATGGCTGTCCCCTCATGGTGGTACCATCCACCAGCTCTCCTGGAGCTGCATACTAATGGGTGGATGTCACTGTATGTAAATGACAACTCACACTTGACTAACAAATGCAGCGTGGGAAGGCGAGGGACAGAATCTAAGCATGTGGATAAAATTAAATCAAGATCACTCAGGAACCAAGCCTATAAACCCAGGGGGGGCTGAGGCAAGGTCACCAATTCAAGACCTTCGGGGACTACAGGGCGAGTTCAAGGCCAGACTAGGCAGGGGAGATAGAGCCACAATATAAAATGTAAGAGGGCCAGAGATGCAGCATAGCAGGAGAGTGCTTGAGAATCTCTCTCTCTCTTTCTCTCTTTCTCTCTCTCTCTCTCTCTCTCTCTCTCTCTCTCTCACACACACACACACACAAAGACATTCATTAATACTCCAATATATTTCTTTCATTTTAATTTTGACTGTATGTAACTCTTATCTGCGTACTGTGTCCACAGATGTATGCTGTGCTGTGTACATGTGCCATGCAGAGGTATACAGAGGCCAGGGGACATTGAATGCCCTGTGATACAGTTATCGATTTTTGCTCACCCTCTTGAGTTAGGGTCTCACTAAACCTGCAGCTGGCCTGCTTTTGTCTAGACTGATTTGGCTTCTGCGCTAGGGGCCTCAACCTGTCTCTTCTGAGACCCCGGAGTCACAGATGTGTGCTGCCATGCCTGCCTTTACATGAATGCTGGGGATTTGAACCTGTGTCCTTATGCCTGTAAAACAAGGTCTGTTCTTAAACGGAACTTGTATTACTCTTTATCTACTGTGTACATGTGTGCACGTGCGCGCGCGCGCGCACACACACACACACACACACACACGGTTTATATGTTGCAATCAACTTGTGGGAGTCAGTTCTCTCCTTCCACCCAGGGATCATGCTCGGGTCATCAAGCTTGCTGCCTTTATGTCAGGCTTGCCGACTTTACCCGATGAGTCATCTCGCTGGCCCTAAACATTTTTTTTTTCTGAGTCCCAAATCAAAGAATTTGCTTGCGCTGTACCTACACGAGCATCCACTCGGGAGTTTCTCTGTGCTCCCGCCCTTTTTGCAGTTGACAGAACTGCCGGTCTGCTTTGCATGAGCGATAAACAACTCCGAGGTGAACATCCTTGCGAAGCCTGTTTTTCTAGCCTATATTTAGGATTATTTCTTTAGGCTAGATTCCCAGAAATGGAATTACTGGGACAAAGGGTTAGAGCGTGTTTTCTGCTGATGTCAATTTACTCTCATTAGAGAGATATTAAGGAGTCCTGGGAGCCCTGGCCAGGAATGAGGGACCCACTGCTGTCTCAGCTGGGTGCTACTTTCTGGCCACGTTTTAACAAGATGGCTTTGGCACTAGGGTTTCTGAACTAAGCATCATGTTGGGTCAGCATGTGTTGGGTGCTAAGGACACAGACACCCACCACCCAAGGTCCTGGCTCTTGGTGTACAGCCTTCTGGGACACTGTGAGTTGTGCATTGGGGACACTGCCTTCTCATGGGAGGTGGGGACAGATCTCGGAGTTGTGGCAGTGTTCTGCTATGGAACTAATATGGGCTCGTGTAAGAGGGGCCAAAAAACACCCTTTAGAATTCTGTGATAAGCCTGGCTCAAAAGCATCCAAGGCCTGAGTGGGAGACAGAGCAGGTGGCTGGAGGGTCCCCCACCAGTATTCCCCCTCCCCCAACCCCAAGACCTTCAGAGCTAATGTTTACATTAATTATCTGCTTTCACAGGCTTCTCATCCAGTGGGGTGCTCATCCGACAGCCTTCACCATCCTGTCTTTCAGAGATTAGCTCTGCCACCCCAGCCTATCGCCTGTTGCCATGGTAACGAGCACATGACTCATGAGGCTTCAGCCCCCAGGACGAGGCTCTAGGCTGACTCAAGACACGCATTCCAGTGGGATTGGGGGCTCCCACATCCCAAAAGGAAAAGCCTATCTGGAAAGTCCCTCTCTCTATCAGCCACTCCAGACTGGAGCTGCTGCTAAGTGCCGTAGAAGCCTCATCCAGACCCAGGTTGTAAGCAGCAGGCTGGTTGTCACTCCGGCAGCTGGGTGGAACTTGAGTCATCCCTTGAGGGAAGCAGAGTCGCAGAGCAGGGTCCTCTGGCGCCATCATGCTGGCACCTGGCATGGCAGTAGGAAGCGCTCTGCTCTGGTCTCCAGGAGCGACAACACAAAACCCGGCAGGAAGCCCCTTCCAGCGCAGGTCGCCAGGCAACACTGAGAAGGCTAAGGACAGTACCGCATCTGTGTTCTCAATGGTCATTCTGCCAGGGACTAGTAAAGAACCCTCTGAGAGGCAGGGGGACACCCATCATGCCAAGAAGCCAACACCTGACAGGAAAACACCCTCACCTGCCCATCACATTCTACCTGTGTGAATCCGCCTATTCAGAACACTGCCACACAGGCTCAGAGCAGAGGCCCTGCCTCACCCCTGTTGGCGGCTGAATACGCCCCACTGTGTAGACCATCCACATGCTCTACCTACTCATGGCCACTTGGACCTCCTATTCTCCCATCGCTGTGAAAAGCCTTTGTCTTATTATCTTTCCAATTGGGTGACAGGAAGATACCCACATCACAGTCTCCACTCAACGGATCCCACTCTATCAGGCCTTATGCCCAAAGCTCCACCCACCCCACCAAACCCATCTACCATAAGCCCCACCCTCACTAAGGAAACACACACACACACACACACACACACACACACACACACACACACTAGTCCCATAGACCACTCTAGCCCCAGCTCAGGGCTTGACTTCACTCAACCACACTGAAATGCCACGGTGAGAGAGGGAACTGTAGTCACCCTGAGGAAATGAAGAGAGAGGATATGACAGGTCACAGGTTTCCTGTTTCCCACTATGATCCAATCTCGCAACCACAAACAGAGAGAGACCTGGACAGTCTTGGGCAGCTTACCAACTCCAGGACAGGGCACACCATGCAGAACAGGGCTAAGGCCAGTAGGTTGGGGGGGGGGGGCTGGTCTCCCACTGCTGCACAGCTGCAGAGTCCCCGCCCACCTAGAACAGTAGCTGTTTTAAAACAAAACAAAACAAAAACAAAAACCTGCAGCCGGGCTTGAAGGGCAGGGCCCTCCTAGGACTCCAAGAGGACTATGATGAGGCATACAGGGGGCTCATCAATCAAGAAGCCAGCCTCGGCAGCTGCCCCCTTTTATGGTTAAATGCCTCAAGAAGTTTAGTAACACAGCCAAGGCTGACTATTTCCATATCCCGACCCTTCCAAGACCCATCTTCTCTGCGGGCATGGGAAGGGTGGGAATTTGGTCCCCGGGCCTGGTATTTGGGCATCGGTCCCAATAGGTGCCTTTGCCACTGAAACAGTTGATGTGGGGCTCAAAGATGTCTCCAAGTCAGCTCCGTTATACCCAGAATCCACAGACATATGTCTAAGAACAGTAACAGCCAGGCAGGTGGGACCTGAACTTCCTACAGATACCACAGTTCCAAGGGACCCTACCATGGGGGAGGTCCCACTGGGACCTCTTCAGAAGGAAAAAAAAAAAAAAAAGAAGAAGGAAGAAGGTTTGGGGCCCAGCACAGCAAAGTGAGCTCTTCACAGTTCGGGAACACAGAACCCTGCTCTGGACTTTCAAGAACTTGGGGGTGACCCTGACCTTGAACCTTTTCTCCACAGCGGTACCATTAGGAACAATATACTCTTACACGCCGGCAATGGAGCCTCTAAGAAGAAAGTCAGAAGGCACTGGGAGTGTGCTCTTGTCCCTTGTGCCCCTGCCTCCTTGCCACCATGAAGTGAACTGATTTGCTTCTTCTCCAGATACTGCTCCTTCGTGGTTCTGCCTCAAAGCAACATGGCTGCATAACCACAGCCTGAAGTCCACATGAACCCTTTCTCCTTTAAGTTGACTGTCCCAGCAAAGGAACTCTGGCAGGCTCAAGAGTTTCTGCGGGTGCACGAATAGAGCTGTTCTCTGTGGCGTCCACCACCGCTGGGTCTGAGGAGCTGAGCCCTTCAACTTTGTCTCCAGCACCACCCTTTCTAAGAATGTCTAAGCGCTGCCCTTGGCGGTAACCTTCGATTCAATGGAAGCACCACACAAGTTCTGCAGAAATTTCCCCAGAGGGCATATTTGTGGGAAATGTCCCGAAGCCCATTCTTAAATGAAGCCATATGGCTCAGCCTCTCCAGGAGATAGGAGGCTTCTCCCAGGGCTATCCTCATCCACTTGGAAAAACAGGGATGCTGGGATGACCCAGATGTTACATCTATGACTCCAGGGGCAGGTCCGCATCCCTCACTCTCCTCGGCATGCCAAAATGGATCAGTATGATAGTAGCCTGTTCACAGGCTCCACGTCACAGAAGGGAGCAAGGCAAAAACCAAACAGGCCACCTTACTTCTGCCTCTCTCTGGCTGCAGCCTGGCTAGCCCGGTCTTTTGGAACTTCAATTTCCGTACTGTGTATGTGTGTCTGTTGAAGGTCCACAGCCCTGCTCCCGTGAAATTCCCATAGGATGGTGGCTCGATGGAGAGGTAAGTATGCAAAGCATGTGGGACATTCAGAAAACGGTGACAAATCTGAGAGAGAAAATGAGTAAGGTGACAGAGACAGGAAGCTGGGCTGGCAGATTAAGGAGAAACTCAAGTTCTTAGGAAAAGGAGCTGCCAGTGCTTCCCCTCAGGAGTGCTAAGGAAGACAGGAACTGTGTTTTTGTGATGGTTCACTTCCTATCAGCTTAACACAGAATTCTCTGGGATGAGGGAATTGCCTCCCATAAATTGTAGACTGGCCTGTAGACAAGTCTACAGAGCATCTTATTTGATTAGTGATTGGTGAAGGAGGGCCTAGCATATCATAGGTGGTGCCATCCCCTGAGCAGGTGGTCCTGGGGTATGTAAGAAAGCAGGATAAACAAGCCCTGGGGAGCCAGACAGCAGCAGCAGCCCTCCATGGCCTTCTGACTCTAGGCTCCTGCTTTAAGTACGTGCCCTGACTTCCTTCGGTGACAGAGCATGGTCTGAGAGTTGTAAGCAGAAACAAACCCTTTCGTCCCCAAGTGTGTTTCTGGGTCATGGTGTTTTATCACATCAACAGAGAGCTAACAGCTAGTTAGTTCTGACGCACGTTCAGCCAGCCACCAACATAGGACAAGACTGCCCCATGCATGGGCTGAGACCAAGTAGAACTTCACAAATCACTTAAAGCAAGAATTTGCTCTGGTTTTGTTAAGGTGAGGGAGGCAGGCAGATCTCTGAGTTTGAGGCCATCCTGGTCTACAGAGTGAGTTCCAGGACAGCCAGGGCCACACAGAGAAACCCTGTCTTGAGAAAAAAAACCCAAATCCAAACCAAAGCAAACAAACACAGACAGTCTCAAGTAGCCCAGCCTAGTCTTGAACTCAGTATGTAGTCAAGGAAGACCTTGAACAACTTCTGATCCTCCTGCCTCATACCTCTGGAACCTTGAGGTGACAGGGATGTAAAGACTGTGAAGAGAAACCTTTGACCTCAGAGAGGTCACCCCCACCCCTGTGTCCACTGCAAAGAATCTTAAGATTTAATCCTATCAGGGAGAAACCGGTTGAGAGGAGAGGCATCTAGAAGGTCTGTTTGTGGGCTTCTCCTGGCTGAAAGAAAAAGACATCGAGCTGAGGATGTGACTCAGTGAGTAGAATGCTCCCCTAGTATGCACGGAGCCCTGGGCTGTGTGCTCAAAACCACATCAACTGCACACGGTACACTGTGCATGGCTGTAATGAAGCTCTCAGGAGGAGACAAGAGAATCAGAAGTTCGAGGTCCACCTAGACTACATGAGATGTTGCCTACAAGAAACAAAATAGTGTGGGTGCTTCCAATTCTGCCACCTGGACAGCAGCCTAGGACTGGGGGGGTGGTGGTGTAGGAGGGTGGGGGGGGGTAGGTTGTCAGCTCTCACAACACACCAGCACCACCAGTCCCTTCTCATGTCTCAAGGGCCTCGCTCTGTCTGACCCTGGTGGCCTTCTGTCTCACAGGACCTTCACTCTACAAAGCTGGGTTCTCCGGAAGCCGAGGCCAGCAGGGCAGACTCTTAGACAAATAAACTCAATACGGTTCTTGGCAAGGCTGAGCTGGATTCAGGAGCCTGTGTGTGTTTCCATGCATGGGAAGTCCCTGGCGGGTCTTTCCTCAAGCTGTAGGCTTCAAGCCAGGGCTTCTAGGATGGGTGACAATGGGTGCCGAGGGAACTGAGCCCATGTACACACTGTCAGGTGCTCCTGTGCAGACCCTGGGATTATCTCCAAGAAAACACATGGCATGGCTCGTGGAAGTATGTGGGGGCATGTTAAGAAGAAGGGGGGTTGGGAGGGGGGCTTGAGAGAAGTTCTAGAATGTGGGTACACACTGCTTAGATCTTCAGTACCTTTTAACGGTTCTCCCTGACTTCTGGACTCTGAATTTTGTCCCTGGAGAAATGGGAATAAGAACAGGGTTCCACATCAAGGGATCAATGAAACCTAGAAGGACCGGTCACAGCTTGAATGGGAAAGGACTTTGAAGGTGATGGCTCAGGGGACCCAGGGCCAGCCACTGAGAGGGAGTAGCTATGTGACCAAGACTCACATCAGTCACATTCCTCCATTTATCTGCATGGTTTCTAGCCATAGAAGCATAGCCTAACACACTTGAAAGCTACTCAGTGGTTGAAAGGAAACGAGAAGGTGCCAGTCAGAACCACGGCAGTGTGTGCAGCCCCTGCACCAAGTTACAGGGTTTCCTCTTCATATACAACACCCCTCCTACCCAGCCCCAGTCACCCGGAATCAAGACCAGGTAACTGGTATTATTCAGTCTAATGGAAGACATCATCAAAAAAGACAAAACGCCAGGCAGTCAGTCACACATGCTTCTCACATGACCCGCCCTGCACATCTTGCTAATGGTTGGTAACTCATGGATCCCAACAGACCAAAATGAACACAGAAATTTCCAGGACACCAGGACTTTAAATCCAGCCATCTCTCCTGCAATCCTACACCTCCTAATTTCCTTTATCCATCCCTATGAAACCTCCCTTCTGGAACTTGAACTTTGAAGATCACAGAAGACAACAGGTGTGGGGGTCCAGACGCAGCAGGCTCCGAGCATGGCTGCCAGTGCCTCTTCGGTGACGGAAGGGAGAAAGCAAGGTCTCTAGGGATGTATCTTCAAAGACTACTTCCTGCAAGCCTTGAGACGGATGGCTCTAGGAGTCTCCATAGGGTGACACGAAGCGGATTTCGAAGACGTGGCCTCTGGGAGGCCAGTGTCATCATCGCATCAGGTGGATCTGTCATCAGCCCACTGTGACTCTAGTTCTACTGGTATCCACAGGAAACTCTGTGACCACTCTAGCCAGAGCCCTCTCCATGACAGAGAAGGGAAGGCTGCCCCACACTTGGCTTGACATCAGTCACCCACTTGCTGACTTGAGAGCTCGCTTCCCTCTCTTCGTGCGCAGCTGGCTAGATTGCCAAATATTTATTGAGTACTTCCTGTGGGGCACAGCTGGTGTGACCCAGGCACCAGGGACACATCCATACACAAGAAAGAGCTCCCTACCTCCAATACATGAGCTGAACCCCAAATCCCACCTACACACACACACACACCCATACACGTTGTCTCCCTGGCATTTACCTAACCCTCTCCACTGCTACATAATCTAGCTGGCTGCTCTCTCAATGTCCCCCATGAATCTGATGCCTATGTGCCAGCGTCCTGCTGGTCCCCAGGATTATGGTCACTTGGCTGGGATCGAACTCAGATCTTCCCATTCGTGCAGTAAACACTTTACCAATCGAGTTGTGTACCTAAGCCCATGACTTAGTTTGGAAAACCAAGTTGGATGCTGACGGAGAACTCAGATGCCGCTCAGAGAGCCACAAGAATACACTGGTGCTAAGCAATCCTAAACCGAGTAAGAATATCAGAACAGGACTTGCTTTTCCACTGCATAGGGTCCACAGGCGGAGAAACGGCCCAGGGCCCAACCTGAGGGATTAGGGGACAATCACACAGGCCTGAGGATTTCCCAAGGCTGTCACCATCAATGTGAAGACAAAAAGAACACCACATTAGGAACAAACCCCTCCTTCACTGCCGGATCAGAGGGCCAAGGACACAGGCGATGACAGCCAGCCCTTACCCTCCTAGGGGCAGAGCCCGTTAGAAATGTTCTGATCAGTTCCAACCCAAACACTCTTCCTCTGACCAGTAAGCAAATGAGGGAAGAAGAGCCTCGGCTCTTTCTCAGCTGTCACCGGGGCGAGCACGGCTTGCTGCACACTGCCACCGTCAGGAGCTCTCTAGCAGTGGAGAGCAGCCATCCCCAGCACGCCGCTGTGAGTTTTCATTGGGTCACCTTCCAGCTGTCAAGCACTCTAGTCCCGAGGACAGCATTCGAGTCCCATACCTGTCCTTGCTCCACTGTCTGGGGGCACTCAAACCACATAGGGCATTGCTCAGTCTGGGAGAAGGGGGCCCCCGTGGGGGCCACAGTGCATGGGACAGATTTCTCTTGGGGACACTTGAGCAGCCCTGAGCCATGTCCAGGAGTAAGCTTGCTAGAAAGTAGTAGCCTTGGAGGGTTTCTGTTCATAAACAAGGCCCCAGGGTGCAGCTGTGACTCCAGAAGCAGGTAAGAGGTGCTGGTCGGGCAGGCTTTGCATGTGGAAGAGGGTTCTGGGTGCCCACTCCTGCAGCCTGACTGACTTAGAGGCTTTTACAAGGACTGCCTTCATGCCATGGGTCAGGTCTGGCTTTTGTTGAGAGAACCTGGCCAGCTGCAAGCAAACACCCTGGGAGAAATTACAATTAGGAGATAGATTTAGGGATGCGGCTGGGGCGCAAATGTGAAAGGGGGGTTTCTGAGGAGAAAAGCGAAGGGCAGGAGTGGAAGGGCTCTGGGGACAAGATTTCCTGGGGTCCAGCCTCGACTCTGGGCAGTTTGATGTAAGGTGGTTCTACCCTTCGGCGCCTTCGTTTCCCCCAACAGGGTCTCCCAGAGATATCAAAGGGATAGATACAGACTCCTAAAAGCCGCTTAAAAATGGCGGTGTGTGCCTGCAAAGTCACTTAAAAAGGGCAGAATCCAGAGGCCGGGCACTGACCCTACCACCCCTACCTTCACAGTTGGCCGTCGCAGGTAACACCCACCACCCAGAGACCTTCCCACAGGAGCAGCAATACCACTTTCATTTCCTGCTCGGAAACCCAAATTGTTTGTTTGCTTCTTGGAGCAAGGTCTCATAAAGCCAAGGGAGGCCTGAGACTCTGTAGGGGAGGGTAACTTTGAACTCCTGAGCCTCCTGCCTCTACCTGCAGGGTGCAGGGAACACAGGCACGCACCATCTTGCTCCAGTTCTCATGGGAACTCTCATCTCATGGATGGGGAAAGATACCGGTCTAAGGAGGGGAGGGAGGAGACAGAACTGGCTGTACTGAGCTTGTGGGGACCCATACCTCTGATTCCCTACCTGGGCCCTCCCTACCCTCTCTACCACCTCAGGCAGAGAAGACAATGCAGATGGGGCCAGAGAGACCTGTCTCAGAGGTGAGACAGGAGGCTGTGGTTCCTGGACAAGATGGATCAGCAGACAAAGGCACATGCCACCAAACCTCATGACCTAAGTTCCAGTTTCTGGGATCTGCACGGAGGGACAAAAAAACCTGACCCCTCAAAGGCTGTCCTCTGACTTCCATGTATGTGATATAGCACACATGCAAATAAACTAAATAAAATGCAAAAACAAAAACAAAAAAACACCCTACAAAATTTTAAAAGACACTAGGCTCTGAAGACAAGGCACACATACACACATGCACACATGCACACATACACATGCACACATACACACATGCACACATACACATGCACACATACACATGCACACATATACACATACACAGATACACACATGCACACATACACACAGGCACATGTTCAAATCCTCCTGGCATAGTCTCTCCCCAGCTGCGTGCCCTAGAGCCACTCACTGTGGTGAGCAACAACGTCCAGTATATTTCATTGTATTTCTCCAGTCTGAAGGCGCAGCTCAACTTCCCTTGAAAGCAAGTGTCTTCCCAGCAGCCTGGGCTAACAGCGGATATGAGCCTGTGACACCGCCACAGGTCAGAGGAGAGGTTTGGGACATGTCTGGCTCTCAGCATAGCACCACAGGGAATTGGCTTACAGAAGAACACCTCATTTCTCAACATAACAGCTAACCAGCCTGTACCACCTACCTAAGAATAGTATGTGGAGCAACAGCCGTGGGTAGGAACCTCCCCTCCCACCTACCCTAAAAGACCAGCATTGCCCCAGTCCCAGAGCCCCATCAGACCTGAAGCCCATACTCTGGATAGGATAATGGTAGACAATTCGACCCTAAACCCAATTCTGTTTAGCATATGACACAAATACCACATGGCATGTCAGGTAGAAAGCACATCCATGGGACCCTGTGTAAGCCAGCGGGGCAGGATGAACAGTTGACCCTGGCTGCAGCCCCAAGGGCTTCACCTGTTTACTGTGGCTCTGATGAAGTCAGTCTCGGGGGACTGTCCCTCCGGGGTTGACATCACCGCTCTAGAGACCCATGTGCTCCTCTGGGGCCCGATTTCTCTCCTCTGAATGTGTTACTATCCCTGGTGTTGAACCTGTACCTGCACAGACAGTGATCAGGGACAGTGACATGAAGCTTGAGGAAGTTTTGCTGAAGGTTACTCGGTCCCACCCCCTCACAATGGCCTGCCTCAGTTTTCCTCTTCTGAAGAACAGGGGGCGGTCGTGGTGGGGAAGGTGTAATGGTGTGTGTTTGGGGGTGTGGGGGGGAAGCATCAGGCATGTATCCAACTCAGAGTTAAGTGGTCAGCTAATCTTAGCTATCAATCAGGTGGTAACTCTGAGAATGTTCCAGAAGCAGCAGGCATTCATTCCTACCATCTCTATCAAAAGGCAACAAATAGGGCCCTTCTCAAAGAAAGAGGAATGAGCAGGACCCCATTATACGATGATGATGCCCTGCGGCTGGTGCCAGTAACCACTTTCACAGACATCACTGTGTAGGTCCTAAAGGGATGACACGGTCCCTCTCTTGTAGGTCAATGGCTGGTCCTAGCACTCGGTGTCAGCAGCTAGACCATGGTCTCTTTGTGCATCTATCTGTCCGGCTGCTCTATGAGCCCCAAAGAGCAGGGACAGGACCTGACTTAGAGTCACCGCGTCCCTATAGTACAGCATCAGGCATATAAGAGACAGGGCAGGTACAGCCAGAGGGGGGGACCTCAGCCAACATCAATGCCATGTTCTTAGAGAATCTCCACCATCTCCCCTCCTCTTTCATCTGATGAACAACTAGAATTTTCCAGCAGTCCAGTAAAGCCTCCTCCAGCTTCCAACTTCCTAGTTCCCGCTAAGCCGCAGCCTTTCTCTGAAGTACTAGCCGACATCCTGAGCTGTCAGGGCAGGGCCGGAACGATCTCAGGCTTTGCCGGTCTTGCTTAGTGACATGCCAGGTGCCAGGCCTGGAATCTCTGCCACATCCTCCTGCCAGCTAGCGGGACTCCTGGGGCTGTGAAGGCTGTCGTGGTGCCAAGCCAGGGCAGTCCCAGGACAGGCTGGCAGTCTGGACCAAGGGGACCACATTGTCACCAGCACACATGATAACAAAGAATACACAGCCACCAGGAGATTGTAAAGGTTGGTGCTCTTGGCTGGTGCAGGAGCAGGGTGGGATCAGCAATGCCCGGGAACTTTCTAGGACAGTGGCAAAGTCTTATATGTGTAACTCACTACATAGTCAAGGACGACCATGAACCCTCATACCTGGCCCTCCTGTCTCCCCATCTCCAGTGCTAAGTTTTGCGAGTACGCACCACCATTTATACACAGTGCTGGAATGGAACCCAGCGACTCATGCATGCCAGGCGAGTACCTGCCAACCTTGCCTCATTCCCTGTCTACATCTGAGCACTTAGAAGGTGGCCGTTTGTGACCAACGGAGTGGAACCCCTCGGTTTAGCTGATTTTAATTTAAAGGCCACCCTCAGCAGCTTGGGTCACTGTCTCAGGCCAAACCCAGGGTTTGGGGTTACTACACTGCACCCAAGGAAGCTGACAGAGAATAAAGGGAAGAGGACCATCAAAGGCAGAGAGGTCCTGCTGACTGAGGCAGCATCAACCTGAATCCTAGGCCAGATGCTACGCAGAGGGCTTTGATGACATCAACCAACTTCCCTGTCACAGCCAGGGACAACACATATCTTACAAAGCAGGAGACTGGAGTCAGGGAAGCTGGAGTCACTGTCACTTGCCTGAGGGACAAGGGATTGAGCACTGAGTCACCTGAACTGCCGATCTTTCTGCCTGCCAGAGGCATCTCTGAAGGAATGCATCCACTCTGTTCCTAGCAAAAGTACCAAGTTACTCCCAGAGTGGAACTTCTGAGGAAGCAGGTGGGCTGTCTTGAGGTCTGCACAGCCGGCTTGCCAAAATAGTACTGGAACTTACGGTTCAATCAGCCTGGTGAATTTCCAACTTCTCCCCTCTAGCTCCTCCCCTCTGTCCCTCTGTCCCTCCTCCACAAGGTCTGTCCCAAAGAGAAACAAGACCTCCCACTGATACGGGCTGTGGGTCTGCTTCTCTCTCTACCTTCAGCCTAGTCCACGGTGGGTGGGCACTGCCACACCCATCTGTCACCTGGCCTACCCCACCCCCAACCAATTCACAGAACTGGTTTCTGTAAAATTAACAACAGGTAGCTTTTCATTGGCTTTCAAAACTACAAACCACGCCCTCTTTCTGACTATGAAATGTGGAGACCAGATGCCCTCAATCTGACCCCAACTGAAGGAAGGACCAGTTCCTTCCCACCTCTGGAGGACTGGAGCATGCCTGTAATCTTAGCACTCAAGAGGTGGAGGCAAGAAAATCAGGAGTTCAAGGCCAGCTCTGGCTATAGAGCAAGTTGAAGGCCAGCCTGGGCTACAGGAGACCGACTATCTCAAAGTCTACGGCTGACCCTGTGACTTCATTTCAAAAGTCAGCAGTTCCAACCTCATTACTTTTTAAATGTGTTTTTCGCCTCACCAATTACAGCTTTGCTAACGAGGGCCAGAGGCCACTGAATTCTATGTTGTGTGTTTATATTTCCCTCCCATTTGACACTCAGAGAAACTTGGACATGAGGGAGACCGGCACGTCAATGCGTGTGGGACTAAGGGGCTTCCCAAAGCAGGGCTCTGAATAGTAATGCAGGGAAGTCCCAGGCACACTGAGTCGGGCGGGTGGCTCACTTTATACAAGGGCTGCTGATACCCTCTATGAGAATCTTTGCCCATTTCACAACCATGGTCAAGGACCTTGGCCTCTGCTAACTCTGGATCCTGAGAGCCATGAGGCAAGCAGCCATCAGAACAGGAATAAGATTCACGAGGGGCAAATTCTGCTTGGTCTGGGCAGGTGGGGCACCCTGAGCCAGGGGACACCAGGCTCAACTCCAGTAAGAGAAGGCCTACCACCCAGGAATGTTGTTGACAAAGAAAAGACAATGGATGTGCGCTGTGTTCAAGGACCACCGGCTCCCATTTGCTTTGTGCTGTCTGAAGCTAGAAGCCAGCCAGTAGAGATTTTGAGACAGTTAAGTAGCATATACGACCAGCTCAGGAGACTCACTGGGAAGAGGAGCTTATTCTGAGGCAGGCTCGGTTCCTACACGACATGGAGATCTTGTTACCCCAGGCAAGACTTGGGAACCCAAGCCCCAGCTCTGGAGATCCACCTGGGGAGAGCATGCCCTTAGGTCCCTGGTGCCTAGGAAACGGTGTGTCAGAGAATCCAGAAAGAGAAAGGGAGCCTGCCCAACGCTAGGTAGAATGAACCTCAAAGTCACTGGGAGGAGGCTAGACCATCAAGAATGCTGTGTGACTGACTGACTGCACAGAGACCCAGGAGCACAACTCTTCCCAGAGGAAGACTGGAAAGCCAAGGCAGCAGGTGGGAACCGTGGGAACTGGACCAGAGCCCATCAACCCTAAAGGATTGGTTACACACAGATCCACACCTTGCTAGAAGATAAGAGGCTGGGGATGCCTTACCATGAATGCAGGGACTCCTGGCTTGAGAGTCCAGGATGCCAAGAGACAGTGGGCCAGGTCTCTGAATGGAACACACACACACAAGCCACGCCACACCACGCACCACCGCTGGGTGGGCTAAGCCAGGCACGGGGCAAATGTTATATGGGGCAGCTGTATGTCACTACATTCTCTCAAGGACACAAGCTCCTGGCCTGGCTAAGGTCATGCCCAGCAGTAATTTGACCGTGAAATTCCTCCTTCCTCTTCCTTCTTCCTATATTCTTGGAAGGCAAGCCTCATGGAGCCTGGAGTTAGAAATAGCCAGTACTACTACTGTTTACCCAACGGTTCCAAGGCTGTGTGGACAGGCTCCCTAGAAGGGTCCAGGTGACACAAATCAGTCTGTTCCTTTGCTTGGGGACACTGAATCCTGGGTCATCCTGAAGGGCTCTTGGCACATGACGGACAAGGTGTAAAGAAGCAGATTCCTGCCTGCTGGTAGCCTTGGCAGGACAGATAGATAACCAGGAGGCATGAGGTGGGAAGGGGTCTGGAGATAAGAGGGGTGGCTCTGCCCAGCCATGCTTCTGAGAAGCTCATTGGACAGGACACTCAGGCACTCCCTCCCTCCTTCCAGGGCCCAGTGGAGCCTGTAGGACTGGATCAACACGGAATCCATGTGTCCCAGTTGTGGGTGGCCACTAGCCCTGGTTATTTAGGGAAATGTGGCTGAATCACAGAGAACCCTAAAAGCCAATTCAAGCCTAGGGCTCTTCAAAGGCAACCGCCATGTCTTTAAGGAGCCCACGGACAGTACAGGGCACAAATGAGGACAGACTATACAGGGTCCACACTGTGCCCGTGGTGACCCATCACGAGGTGGCCTAAGTCAGGTTCAACTCAGAACCCATTCACCGTCACAACAGTGACCCCACCCTCAGTCCACTTTAAGTGCCAGGTCGTTTCCTCCACGCTGACAGTGTGGGGCCACCAACATACACACAACTTCTCACACCCCAGTGTATCAAGTGTGGGACTTTTCCACTCATGGCCTCACTAAGCCAGACAGCCACCCAAGTGAAAATTCCTAACCAGATGAAGGGGCCTGGGGAACCTTGGAATAAAATGGAGCAAGTGGGGGTCCAGCTGAGCCCCCTACAGGAGTGTGTGATAGGAAGGACAGAAGATGCTGGGGACAACCAGGTGCCCTGAAAACTCTAAATGCAGAGGCCCTGAATGAGTCAGGAGGGGAGGAAGGGACTCAACACACACTTATGAGCATCTACTGTGGATGGATGGACACACACACACACATACATGCTCCTCATGTTCCCACCTTAAAGACAACGGAAATCCCTCATGAGATTAAGTTCATTGACCATAGTGATGTCTGCCTGGGAAGGGGGACATGGCTACAGTGTGTATGAAGCATGGACCATTTGACCCCCTCTCAGCCGTTCTCACAGAGACTTAGCACAGGCCCTGTTATAGGTTATAGCTCTACCACCCATACCAAGCATCAATCACTCAAGTCACTGGACCACTCTGAGCCTCAGTTTCCTCATCTGCAAAGTGGTGCAATAGGGCACCATGGAGGAGAAGATATTACAGAAGCCCAGGACACAGCAGGTGCTCAAGGGCAGCGCTGCTCCATACTCAGGGGTTTGAGGAGGAGGAGGAAGGAGGAGGAGGAGGAGGAGGAGGAGGAGGAGGAGGAGGAGGAACAATAAAAAGAGGCAGAACCCAGAGGGTGTGAGGACATCAAATTGCTATAATCTAAAACCACCAGAGATGAGAGCCTCCACTGAGGACCACCTGGATCAGGTTAAGTGTAGGTGGAGGTTTACTGTAATTATTGGTGTAGAAAGGCCCAGCCCCCTGTGGGCGGGACCATTCCCTAAGCAGGGTGGGGGGGTCTGCACTAAATGAGACATGAGACAGCCCTATGAAAGCTGGCAAACAGGCAATGTGTGTGCCAGGCAGGAGTCCCAGGGGAGGGGGTGATCCCTCTGTTCTGCTGATGTGACCATCAGCTTGCATTCCTATCTTAAGCCCCTTCCTGGCTACGTTCACTGTCACACTGAGTCTCTGCTAATTTTCTCAGAGAGCTATACCTCCTGTTTGCTTCACCAGTGTCATTGCTATCGAGAAGCAGAATGGTTCTTTCACACTGCCAAGGCCTGTAGACCCTTGTCTTCCTGCTCCGTGTGTTTCCCCCTGAGGTGGTCAGAGCTTCTTATTGACTCTCCCTTGCTCTTTCCATATGAAGGCCACTTAAACCATCCTTTGACAGCTATGCTGAATCTCACTGGTAGCATCATGGGCCTTCTAGTCTAACTGGTGGAAAGGCCAGGTTGTTTGTCCATTTCCCTGTGCTCAAAGGTCGCTTTGTTAATGTAGCCAAATCCAGCCCTGCCTTACTTGCGGCTTCTGTCTCCTCACACAGAGAGAGCCTCGGTTTGGGCTGTTGTTGATCTGGGAGCTGATCACCACTAACTTGCTGGAAAGCCAGGAACGAATGTAAAAGTTTCCGCTCCCCCCCCCTTCCCCGGCCAGCCAAGGGCCGTGCCTCCCTCTGGGCCTTCACTCAGTGGGATCACTCCTCCCCTGGGACTCCTGCCTGGCACACACAGAGAGAGTGACTCACTGCTGAGGCATGGTGCCCTTGCCCTGGGCCCTTACCATGTGGCAACAGGACACAGGCCATGAGTAGATGGCAGGGCCTGTGCTGAAGAGCCCCTTGCTTGGGGTAGGGGATCAAGATAGCTCCCAGTGTCCCTGCAGAGGGCAAGCATGCAGCTAGAGCCATTGGGGGAGAAGGAGCCAGGAGTGTGGAAAAAGTCATACACTCTGACCACAGCAGGGAGCCCACGGGCAGAGCCATGGTGACATAGAACGCCTTCCCTCCTCACTCTCTCTGCAGTTGCCAAGAACTTTCCAGACTCTGCAGGAACTCTGCTGTCAGAAGGGGCTGGGCCCCTGATGGACTTCAGTCTTCATATCTGCAAAATGGGCCTCTTTGTAACTTCCAGCTTTAAAAGCCGTCAAGTGCTCCAAGGACAGCTCCCAGTATCCCTTAGTTGAATACAGAAACATATTCTGGTCTCTGTCCTGCCCATGAAAATATTTAGAAGGTTGTTGGTCCCATGAAAACAAGGTTGTTGGTCCCACTGGGAGGCCAAGGACGGGCTTGTGGGGGGCACAATCCGGGAGCAAGGAGGTGAGTAGGGAGAGTCGCCGATTGCTCTGGGTTGGGCAAGGCTACACTTCGTCTGGCCTGCACATACACACATATCCCTCCTGGGAGTGGAAACTGAGGCCCGCATGCTAGCCTGTCCAAAGTTGCCCAGTTAGGGAGGCACAACAGAGACACCACTCTCTTACCCTGACACACAACCTTGCCCGACCCTCATGTCTAGGGCCGGGCTGCACCATCCACATATATTACAGTCTACCTAGCAAGTCACGGGCTGTGTCCACAGCAAGGGTACTTCTTAAACACACATGGCCCTCCAGGGGTCGCAGCAAGGAGCTGAAGCCCAGTGACGACACACTTCCAAGGCACGACCTCCCCAGGTAAGTTAGGCTTGGAATTTCACTTCAGACCCCACCCCACCCCCAGCTAGGTGCCCGCCTCCAAGGACCCTGTGGACAGACACGGATGGTTACGGCTGGAGGAGCCCTGTCTCTGAGACGCAAGGCTTCAGAGTCATCTGTGACACACCCCATGTGTGCATGTATGTGACACCAGCCAGCACTCCAGAAGGCTCCCTACCCTGGTGTCTCTCCCCTAAGATCTATCACTGAAAGTAGCTTTGCCTGATCTTGAACTTCACAGGATGGGCTAACAACACCTTTGGTGGAACTTCATTCAACAACGCTGTGTGTGGGAGGCGGCCAGGCTAGGGGTGGTGCTTGCTGTTCATGGCCCTAGAGTACTTCACTCTGTGATTCTTAATTCGTTCCTGGGTTCTCCTGAGGATAGCCCCATGCATTCTTTCTGTTTTGGGGCTACTCCGAACATGCTTACTTATGTCTTATGACGGACCAAAGCATCTAGGGAAGATAACCGGCAACGGAGTGAAGGGTTGCACTGGAAGGACCTTAGTAGACCCTTGCTTTGACCTAAGAAGCAAACATTGGAACAAGGAAACAGAGAGGCCTAGTGGCATGCCCAGAGCACACAGGAAAGCCAAGGTACCAAATGAATATGTGCACGGCCCCAGCCTCATGGGAGTGGACACTGTGAACAGGAAGAGACAGAAGAGCTGGTGTGAGGGAAGACTATGCCATCACCTCCTTGGAAGAACAGCAAAGCCCCAACCTGTCCCAGGAGACTGGGGACAAGGTACAGGGCCGGCTGACTGGGCAAACAGAGGTGCATGAAAGAGGCCTAAGTCTGACCAACCCCAAGCACATAATTTTATCTGGAAGACAGCTCGCCCAGCCACCCCCGCACGCCCTCCTCCTCAAGGCAAGGACAGCCTCTGCTCAGAAGCGCCTTTGTCTGTCCCCGATGGTCCGAGACAGGGTGGCAGAGGACTAGCTTGTGCAAACAAATGACAGGTCACACCATGGTCTCCCTGGTCCCCCACTGATCACTACAAAAAAACATCTATTTGCCCGGTCTCCTGAGTTCCTTACTAACATTTCCCTGCTGGTTGTGTGAGGCCAGGGAGAGAGAGCTCTCTGGCCTTGGCCCTGATACCAGTGGTACAAGTGACATGCCTACCCTTTGTGACTTAAGAGTGTCCACTCACTGACAGAGCTGGAAGGGGATGGGTAAGGGCCAGTGTGTCCTAAAGGAGGTCACTCTGTAGCTCCAGGTAAGACCTAGATGGGAAGAGATGAATGGGCGAGGGGAGGGGAGGGGAGAGGAGGGGTTTGAGAGTAGATCAATCAGGCTCTCAGGATTTTTCTGGGTGGGTAAGATAAATGACTTACTGACTGGGTGGGTCACCTCCTACCACCACTGGCTGAAGGCTGCATGTCACCATGGTAGACTAACAGATTTTGCTTTGGCCCTCATAGTGGCTGGTCCGGGTCAGCCTCTGCCCCAGCACTGCTTCTGAGCTGTGAGGTAGGCACTAAGGGTACTGAAGCTAGAGCTCTAAGGAGGGACAAAAATGGGAAGATGCAGGCACATGGAAGAGGCGGGTACTGTATCAGTCCCTGCCTGTAGAAACTCCCAGACTTTCAATGTCTGGCAGTCCATCTTGGGTTTCATGGTCTGTGCGGAAGTTCAGCCATGTTCGGACCCCACCAGAACCTCTGGAAGGTGTCTGTTTCCACGTTGTTTCTCGGCCGTCTCCAAAAGGTAGTTGTCATGGAAACGGTGTGCCTGGCTGACGCATGTTTTGTGTTCACAGGCTCTGACACAGCGGAGCTGAAAGCCGGTAGTAACGTTACGCAGTACATAGGTTCAGAGCCCTTAAAGAACCCAAGGGGCAGGTGTTGATGGTAATGATGACGGTGAATAAAGGCGATGACAACGGTGACCTGCTATCCTCTCTGAAGCTGCTCACCCAGCCAGTGAGGAGCTAGAGTTGGGTATCAGCCAGACCTTCCTCACATGGCATGCACAGAGGGCAAATCCACAGCCTTCTATCACAGAAGGTGATCGATCCAGCAGCCTCTATCCAGGCATGCCAGAGAGCTAGAAGTCCAGAACACAAGAAGGAAGCCCTGGTCCTTGGGCATCAGGTTGCCAGGTAACCATTTTCCTGCCATTTACCAACACAGAGAGAGACTCTCTGTTTACCAGGCCTCCTCATCTGCTGGGCTCAGGGGTCTGCGTTTGTAAGGCCTCAATTTCAAAGGGGCAAAAAGACCTTAAGGAACAAATAGTAGAAGACAACAGAGTCAGGAACAGACAGGCTGACTGTATACAACCCCCCATTAACCCCTTCTGCCAGTCTCGAGATGTGGTGGGTTTCAAAGATTTAACAACAAGGGCACTTTGGAGGTACCCATGCTCATGGCACAGCCTACTGCTAACTATGGGCAGTTCCACTCTGTGACACTAGCTTACGTACCCTGGTCTGTGCTTCAATCACTCAGTCTAGGGAACTAGCACGTATGCATGCACCGTGGACTTGGGGCCTTCACAGCAGTGGGAGCTGGCCTGGCTGTCCCGCAGGGCATCGTCTGCAGGGTGATGCGGGGGGAGGGGGGGTGTCTCCATTTGCAGTCAAAGGGAATCCAAGGTGGCAAAGTGACTACCTAGGCCCGAATAGAGGCGCCTCAAGAGATGTGGGAAAGAATTACACATGATCCTTAACCACACTTCCAGGAGCCAGGGGCAAGAAGGGAAGACAGATCTCAAGAAACATCTACTGTTCACTGCAACATTCCACACGAAAAGGTAACTAACATGTGGAAGTAACATAAATGTCGCAGACCCTGAAATGGGCACAGCCACGTGGCACGTACACAATACCGAATAGTACCGAGCCACGAGACGGGAAACATGGTAGCACGTGCGTGCTCTAAGATGGTTGGACACCATGGACCTCTGCTTAGTGAGAACACCAAGGACAAATGGCCTTAGAGTCTCCACAGAATATCTGGAGCGGGCTAATTCACAGAGACAGAGAGTAAAAGAACCATCAAGGCTAGCAAGAGGGAAGCTAGCAAGAGGGAACGGGAAGCTCCTATTTAGTGGCAGAGGCTCTTGGCCAGGCCTCAATGGGAACAAATTGAATGCCACAGAGCCTCACACCCTTAGAAGTAGTTAAGACTTAACTTTGATACAAAATGTCTCCGGGAAGATGGTTAGCTGGGTCTAGTGGAGGCTCAAGGCCTCTAACTCCTGTCTACTTCACACTCCTGAGCCCTTTTTAGGTTAGGCGCCTCTCCCCTACATCACATGGGCCTCTTGTGGCCAATTCCCAGGGCAGTTCTCAAGCAGAGCCCTCCCCCCCCCCCTAACCTCCGTGAAAAGCTCTCTGGATTTTTGGCACAGTGAAACCCTTTCAAGAAAAAGAAGAGAGGCTACCAATGACTACAAAAGCGGGAGAAATCTAGTACAACAGGCTGTCAAGTACTCCTAGACCCTCTCTGAGCTCTGACTCCAGGACAAGCCACCTCACTGACGTCCTCAGTTCCTGACCTCCAGGAGCCTGCCAGTTTGGGGATGCCCTGGCCAGAATTCTGAAGACCCATCCCTCTACTGAGGATTCTCCTACGGGAAGCTTTCTTCTACAAGTGTGAGGAAAAGACACAACAAACCATTTTTTTCTTTTAAACTGTGTGGATATGTATGGATGGGGGAGGGCGGTCTTGAACTCCTGATTCTGCTGCCTCCACCCCTCCCACCCACTCCTGACAACATGACACAAGGTCTGTTTTAAGCGATGCTGAAGATGGTATCCATGCCCCTGTAAATGCTTGGGGAGTACTCTGTCACCGGGACCATATCCCCGAGACCTCCATCTTCTAACTTGTTCAGTGGCATTAAGCACACACTCACCCAACTGTGTAACCACCACTGTCCCTTAAGAGAATTATTTCACCTTCTGAAACGGGCATCTTGTTGCCATGGCTACATCTTGTTGCCCTGCTTCCTTCAGTCACCACCAATGCCCGTGTACAACCCAATGAAGTATCACAGCACACCATTAGGGTGGCCACCAACCAAAAGCCACTAGTAAGCGTCAGCAAAGTTATGGATCAGCTGGGGACAGCTGATAGGGATGGCACACAGGGGCGGTCTCACAAAGACAGGTAATGGAGATACCATGTCACCCCCACACTACCCCCCCGCCCCAGTTATACACATGAAAACAGGAACTCAGACTTGAATGTGTGTGTGCTATTCATAAACTCCAAAGGAGCAAAGAAAGCATTTGCGAGTGTACCAGCAACTATCACAGCTCGCATCAGACTGACGCTCTGTGATGTAGGAGACAGGACAGCTCCTTTAACATCCACGACGGGATGGTGGCCACAAGGGGGAAACAGCCCAATTTCTGGAGTCCTCAGGAGCAGGTCTGTGTTCTTTAGGAATAGCTACAGATAGGGGAGAAGGTACAGGGACAGACACTAAGTGTCTAGTTTGCTTGTCCCACGGGGAGGTGTCACCACTGACTTGGAGACTTGAGGCGGCTGAGGTGCAGGGAGAGCTCAGCAGGACAAGAGAACTCACTGTGGCATGGAGGTGGGCAGGCCATAGGGACACAGAGGATCCTGTTAGAAATATCAGATGGAAAGACTTTGAGCCTGAAGCTTAGACAGTCGCGGTCCATCATGGTAGCGGAGACATGGCAGAGACTGTGCGTGGGAGTGGGGGTGGGGGTGGAAGATTTGAGAATATTGTAGACCAGGAAGGAGAGAAAGAAAGATGCCAGGACCAGTGGTGAGCCATCCACTTCAAAGGCCTGTCCCTATGACCAAGTCAAACTGGTGAGGCTTCATACCATAAGGGTCCCACAGCCTCTCAAAATAGCACCACCAGCCAGAAAACAAGTATTCACACTATGTGCCTGTAGGGACTTTTCATCTCCAAACCACAACCCTGCCATAGAGCCACAAGGCTGGAAGGCCCTCTCCCCAGGGGAAGCCACAACACAAACCACCTCCTCCTAGATTTTACATTTCCAGCCTGGCTTCATGGCTCTTCCCCATCACTAGATGCATTTAACTCATCCATGGAAGGTTCCATCAACATCCAGTATGTGTCCAAAAGAGACTGTGGTGCAGTCTCCCAGCTGGCGTCAGAGTGGTTACGTCACCTGGAAGCTATGGGACCCTGGGCAGAGAGATGGCGAGGCATCTGGGGGGTCAATTCTCCACGAGTGAGATGAACTTAAGTCACTCAGGTAACTCAGTCACTGCTGGTTGCTTTTAAAGTCATGATCGTGAGCTCACTCAATGGGAGACTAGGCACGCGCGGAACCCATGAACAGAGCAGGAGACGCTATAAACCTATCTGCCAAGAGACAGCCCAGCCTTCCATGAGCCAAGGTAGACTGGACCACTTTTCCTCCAGCTTGGTGCCTGAGCCATCTACTGCCTACGGAGCAGGCCCTTATTTAACCATTCTGGAGGCCTGAGCCTCCAGGGTATCTCATGTCATGGCTGGAATTCTATGCCTGGAATTCTTTGGGGCTATGTACCAAGTAGCAGGTCACTATCTCTGTCTCCCCATCCCCTCTCCCCCTTAAAAAAAGGGGGGGGGGAGGAAATCACCTTAAGCTGGGTTGGGAGGAACCTGCATATCCCATGATTCCCTGGGGGCAAAAGTACACAGCATCAACTCTCTACGTATCTAGTCCCCGGTTCTGTTCCCTGCAATTCATGATAACAGGCCAGCATCAGAAACCTTCTTATGGCTTTGCACTGAGTAAGATGACAAGCCTGCTTCCCCCTGCCTACCCCACTATGGCTTTTCATCAGATGCTATGGACCTGAGATGAGATCTTGCCGGGGGTCACAGTCCAGAGTTGGGAGCACTGATCGCAGAGGTGACAAGCCAAGACAGCAAGGGCTACCCACCCCCATGCAGGGGTACACAGAGAGCCTGCCATTACGATGGTCTCTCTTGACGATCAATGTAACAAGATTTAGAATCACTGCAGAAACAAGTCTCTGGGCATGTCTGTGAGTGGGAAGAGCCAACCTAAATGAAAATGGAGTCCATGAGCTGGGGTCTTGCTAAGTAAAACAGAGAACGTAAGCTTTGGATGAATACCATCACTCTCTGCTTCCTGAAGGAAGGATAAAGAATGACCAGCTGCCCCATGCTCAAGCCAACATGACTTCACTACCAGGGCCTGCTGCTGGTCATGGCAACTGCCAGACCTGATGATGCCCCCAGTTCCAGCTGGGTTGGTGACACCATTATTAGCTTTGTCCACAGAGTCAGGTTATCTCCAGCCCCCAACAGACAGGATCTGAGGCCTAGGGAAAACTGAGGCAGCCTCCCCAGGCTCATATGTAACCACAGAAAGAAAGTATCTACTGAAGTAGATGACTAAGGAAAAGGAGAACCAAAATGACAGTCCTGGGCCAGAAGGCAGACTTCTGAAAATCAAAATAAATACAATCAAGCAGACTCATCCCTTTGGGGGTCTTCAAACTTCTGACATGCCTAGTAGTAGCCTTCATAAAGAGGTGTGTTATGGGGCTGGAGAGATGGCTCAGCAGTTAAGAGCACTGACTGCTCTTCCAAAGGTCCTGAGTTCAAATCCCAGCAACCACATGGTGGCTCACAACCATCCAAAAATGAGATCTGATGCCCTCTTCTGGTGTGTCTGAGGACAGCTACAGTGTACTTAGATATAATAATAAATAAATCTTAAAAAAAAAAAAGAGGTGTGTTATGAAGGACTCTGCAGTTGCATCTGGGCTCTATGGGAAAGAACAGCGATTGATCATTGATGTCTGCCCTGGAAACAACAGTGGAGAACATCACAGTACTCACTGTACAGACTTATCACGGCACCTCACTGAATATGTTAGCTTCCACTTTGCATTTAACATGTTCAGACTAACAACACAAGAGAGAACAGAACTAGCAGAAATGCCTTTTGGAGGGAACATTTACCCTCATCCTAAATCACACAACTGGTACTTGTTATTCAAAGACAAAACTAAATTCTCCCAAAGGAAACTCCACTTGATAGACTCCTCTCCTGGCAACAGCAGTTGTGTGTGTGTGTGTGTGTGTGTGTGTGTGTGCATGTCTGTCTTCTCAGGAGCCATCCACATTGTTTTTCTGAGACAGAGTCTCTCACTGGTCTGATTTCAATTAGGCTGCTGCCATCTCTGTCTCCTCAGCACTGAGATGGCCACCATACATCACCGCATTCAACTTTTTCTCGTGGATTCTGGGGACCAATCTCGGGTCCTCAGGCACATCAAACACGTTCCCAATTCCCGATGTAAACATCTTAGGCGCTGATTTTATGCAAGGGTCACTGTTCTCATTTGCCTTAGCAAAGAGGACAATTAAGATAATCTAGCCATCAAGTGTTATTATCAGTGCCTTAAACGGAGAGCACAGGAGATGTGGCACAGCCGGTGCTGGGCGGCCTGGCCTCCTTATTGGAGACTGAACTGGTGTGGAAAATTACATTTCTGCTCACAGTCCACTGGCGATGCTTGCACACTGGCCGGCCCTGATGCCTAGAAGGGTGTTGGATAGCTGTGGGCGCAGGATACAAACAGGCCACGAGAAGCCCCACTGCTCTAGCGCACGAAGCTGAGGGTGGTCCTCCCTCCAGTGATCTGTTTGCTAATTAGAAGCTCATGTCTCATTCTTTAATTTTTTCCACTCCAAAGAAGAATCTTGGCCATGCTGCCTCCAGCTCTTGGCCAGGAGTGAGGGCATGCGAGATGTAGAACAAACCTGGTAGGCTAGCACAGGACAGTAAAGATGGTGTGTCAATATGTATGAGGCTGGAGTGGATACCCAATTCTGTTGTCTAGGTTGTAGTTACAAGTCTCCTTGCTAGCCCAAGCAACTTCACCCACCACTGGGGCCAGAAGGAGCCACAGTGCGTCACAGTCTCTGCCCTGTTTGAGGCTGGCACCAGCTAGGGCAGTAGGGAAATACATAGTACTCCTCAGAAAAGTCTAAAAACAATCACCCTCTCTGGCTGAGCAGAAGGAAGGCATGTTGAGCTAGGGCTTCCTCAGTGCAAAATGGCTGCCCAGGGGCCAGAGGCCTATTTCCCACATCACTGCAGGCCAAGTCCAGTGAATCTCCCTGATTCCTAACCTACTCTGGTGCCTGGGGATCACCAAACCCCAATCGCCCCCCCCAAAAATGGGAGTTGGGTGACAAAGCTATAATCAGGAAAGAATAGAGGATAGCTTCCATTAACAAACAGACTCAGGGTCCTGGGTCCCTAGAAGCCAAGCAAATGACTTTGGTAATTCCTACTCTCCAGCCCACTTTGCATACCTCTCATGCCAAACACCTCTTCATTCCCCAGCCAGCAACAAATGGGTCACCATCTTAAGAGGATCGTTCCTGCCCCTCCTGGTGACTGGGCCACCTAAAGACACACATCCAACACTCTGCTTGCCCTCTACGCCTCTACAAGGTCTCATCTCCTGCTCTGGACTAGAGGATTCACAGTAAAAAGCCTGCCTCTGTTAGCTCTAGCAAGTCATGATACAAGCCTAACCTGCAACGGAGATGGGTGGTGAGGAGAGGGAGAACGGCTTGCTTGGCTCCGGAACGGGACAGACCACCTGCCCTCCAACAATGTCCTTTCACTAATGCCCAGAATCTGTCTAATGTGGTGAGGGGGGGGGGGCTCTGTAGGTGTGAATAGGGAAGGGGAAGGTCTGATTATCAGGGTGATCTCAGGACCCCTGAGAGAAAGAGATAGAGAGGAAGAGTCAGGAGCAATGTGAAGTCACAGATACAGGTTAAAGAAGCAGAGACCTTCTCTGCCAGTAGAGAAGGGACCCCAATCCTACCTCCCCACCCTCTACCACACACAGTGGCACTGCCTGAAGCTGGTATCTGCCAGTACAGGGACACCTTCCATCTTGCTTCAGCTTATGAGACCCATTTTGGACATGTCCCATCCGGGGCTCTATGAGGATATGCTTGGGAGAATTTCGTTACATCAGCCTTAATTAAGACAACCAATGCTCAGAATTTTCTGTGGGCTTCCACCACAGACAGGGACTTTGCCTGAGCCACAGAATAGCCACAGATAACATCACTTCTTCCACATGTTGTGGACGGGAAGGATGGTAAAGCAGCTCGCCATACATGCCACGTGTGTCTCAGAGGCGTATGCCTGGATTGGCTACCCAACATGCCCTGCTCAACTTGCACTTCTGCATGCTCGTCCCCAGGACCAAAGGTCTTCATTTCTCTGCTTTTCAGCCAGGTCCAATCTACCATATGGCCAGGACTCTAGATGGCTGATGGGTATTTTCAGAGCTTTACTGACCCATTTGTCACTGGTTAATTAGCCAGGAGTGACTAATCAGAAAACAGTGGCATGGAGCAAACACTCCAGTGTTCTTGGCTTTCTGTTGCCCCTGGTTACCCAGAACCCTCTGGATGTCACTGATGGAGCTGGGGGGAGGGCGGGGAGAACCAAATAAAGTTCAGGTTTTCTCTGTAATCTTCTGGGCAAATTCAGAGAGCCCTGGGGCTGTCCCCAGGGAGAGATGTTGGACACCCGCTTCATGTCAACACAGTGTGGGGGCAAACGCCAGGGTTCTCGAAGCCTGCAGCTCTCTTCTCTAGTCAAGTCCTTGCTAACTCACAGGCTGAGCTGTGGGAGCAGGAACAGCTCCTCTCCTGGCAACGGCAGTCATGTGATGTTGCTGTGGGCAGAGGCCAGGTAGACATTCACTGAATCAATAAGACCCTCAATGCTGTCCCATCCAGTGCTGTCATGGACTCAGAACCAAAGCAGAGACAGATAAACAGAGGAAACCACTAACTCCCTGCTGCCCTCCCATACAGCACACACATTCTCCTCTCCAGGTCTCCAGCCACAAGTACAGGACACCTTCATCTTCTGTTCTCCTCAATGCTATACACAGCAGCTGTCTGGAAGCTTCCACGTCACACAAGAGGACATCAAAGCTTGGGCATTGTGCATGCATGAATGGCTTTAGGTCACACAACAAGCAGCTGGAGACGGTGGCGCCTAACCAAGGTGGAGGGACAGGGCTCTCCGAATTTGCCCAGAGCTGACATGGGCGTGTGCTGATACTTGCTTGTGTCCAATGGGGAAGAACAGACACACTGCACACTCATATGCACACCCTTGTAACAGGCATGTGTGCGTGTATACCAACAAGCATGAATGAGCATCTATACATATGGACAAGTGCAGAAACACATAGAATATGTATAGGCACACACACACACGCACACACATATACACACACACACACACACACACACACACACACACACACACACACATGGCTTCTCCACATAAAGGGGGATGCCCACTGATCCACTGACCAAGGGAACTGGTAGTACCCCAAACCTTGCTAAGCGGTCAGACCATACCCTTGCTCTGGCACCCCTCTTCACTTCTCACCCACCAGGTTTTGCTGAGGCTATCCCTGTGGCTGCTGGCCTTTGTCCACAGAAGTAGACAGGGTGGTCTCAGCAGGGTCCCTGGGGACCAGTGGGGTATACTTGGGAGTGTCTCTATAGCACCCCTTACACACACCACAGACTCATCCCCGCAGGATCCTCTATATAGGGTGAGTCTCCTAGGGGTGGGGGTAGGGGTGTCCCACGGCTGACTGATGCTGCAAGAAAAAAATGGGAGAAGTCAGCTGTCGAGTTTCTTAACGGCTCTCCGCCCCGCCGGCTCCTGGCCTGGTAATGAAAGGGGGATGAAGAAAGAACAGATGGGAAGGAACACCCACATTGGCAGGGCTGCCATTCTCCAGGGTAAAGGTCTACTGCAGAGAGCTCAACCAGCTCAGCAGGGTTAATCATTGTCTTAAGAGGGGCCGACCAATGCTCCACAGGCCCAAGGAATCAGCAAACAGCTTACAGTCAGGGACCCCCCCCCCCAAAGCCTTGCACTTTATGGTTTGGATGACAATTAAGTAGTGGCCAGATTGTCAATCCTCTTTTCCCTGGGGCTGGAGAGATGACTCCATGGTTAAGAATCCTTCCCTGACCACCTTTACCACGCTTTTTGTGTTTTTGAGACGGGTAAGCTCTAGCTGACCCTGAACTCTCAGAGATCTGCCTGCCTCCATCACCCCAGGGCTGACAGGCATCCAATCTTACCCTTGCCCTTTTCCATCCAAGCTGATGGTATAACAATTAGCGGTTGAGCATACAGGCCCAAGCAACAGGCCTAGATCAAATCCCACCAAAGACTGGTAAGCTCAGACACCAGCAGGATCCTTGAGGGCTCATTAAGGTAAGATCTGCTATGTAAGCATGAGGACCCAAGTTCAAATCTTGCTCCCAGCCAGATGTGGTAGTGTGCACTTAGAATCCAGCACTTGGAGAAAGCAGGAACAAGCAACGATCCCTTGGACTTACAGGCCAGCCAGACTAGCTTACTCAGCAAGCTCCAGGACCGGGGGTGGGGGTGGGGGGTGGGGGTGGGAACACCGACCCAAAAAACCCTTCTAATCACCTCGTGCATGCACACCCAGGTACACTCATACCCTCACAACACCCATGCTCCCTCATACAAATCAACATATGCATGCAAAAACATACACACACACAAGGGGACAGGGGACTGACAGGATAAATGTAACAATGCATATGAAAACAAGTCCTCAGAGGGAGTATCTGGGGACATCTTTGGTTGTTGTCACACTATGGGAAGGAAGAATGATACAGTGTCAAAGGTCAGGAGGCTGCTGAACACCCTACATCACAAAGGATGAAAGACAGACACAGCCTCCAACACCATAACACTGCACTGAGACCTCTTAGTATGAAGGGTGGTGTGTAAGACACAGGTCAAGGTAAATCCCTTTGCCCAAGAATGTTGCTGGGGCCATCTCACAATGTCAGGGCTGCAGAAGAGGCTGGCTGGCATCAGAGTCACAGCACTCAGGTGACAGTGAGGGCACAGCAGAGCTCCAGGTCTCTTCCTTCTTCCCAAGACACCTGGTCTTGATGTACAAGAGGACCTGGGATCTAAAGCTCCATGTAGCCACTATGTCCCTACATTCTACAATCTGTCCCTGCCTGCCATCCATCCTGGGTTGGTTTCTTGGCCCTCAAATGAACAGACTTGAGGCTCTAGGCCCTGGAGACTACCTCCTTTTTCTTTATTCTTCTTCTGCTTCAAATGATGTGTTCCCAAGGCCCAACTTTTTCTTCTTAGAGTGATGTCTAGCCTTGCCATTCTATAAGCTACTATTTCTGGCCATGTAGACCCTCTACCTAGCAAACCAGGGCACTTAAGAGATGGCTCCCGAAGGCCATCAGGCCAGGATTCGGCAGGAACAGGGGAGGCAGGTGTCTTTTCTCTTTCAAGATTTACAGTTCCTTCCACTTCATTTGTACCATACTGTCTGCCCCAGAGCTGCAATCCAATCACATACCCTTCCCTGTCTCTCCAGATCTTTCCAGAGCTTAGGCTTTACCACACAATTCTTCCCTGGGCCCAGGAGACTGTCTACCTACCTGACCCAATCATTCTGCTTCCTCTCTGCCTCTTGAGGCCCAGCACTGGCCTTGACCCAACCCCACATGACCACAAGTGCTCTACCAAATGGGGCCTTTGCAGCCTGGTACCAGGTCGGCCCTGTGGCCACAGTGGGGTGCTTGCCGTCACATGGTGCAATCTGACTGACTTCCAGCAGCTATAGGGAGCTCGGAGCCCTAGAAAGGAGGCTTATGAGTCTGGGCTGCACCTTCGACTTTTGTTTTTCTCTAATTACACAGGCCGACTTACTGTGTGCCCCACCCCACCCCACCTCACCCCGCCCAATGGTTACTAGACTGGGCAGGGCAGGTGGGTACAGGATTTGTGCTTGACCACCTACTGACCATCGTCCTTGATCGCTGGGTGACAGTCACAGTCTCCATCTCTTTTTGGTCTGAAAGCACTCTGAGGGCTGGATGCACAGGGCTTTTATTCCATTCTATGCTGTCCTGTAAACATCAGCTGAAGAAAGGAAGTCAGGAACCAAGGAACAGCTTGTGACTCAGATACTGTCTCTTCCTCAGCAAGCCTCAGGAACACGACCAGCCCTGACCACATCCTCTCGTCCCCTTGCTGAGGGTACAGTATACCCTGCGACCAACTATCACCACCTGCACCAGTGTGAGGCAAGCACCCTGTCCTGTGGTCCTTCCCAACCCCAGACACACTACCACCATACCAACACCAGCACCACCACCAGAGTCACGGAGGAGAAAGGAAGGTAAGTCTGCCTTCCGTTCACTCAAAGAACCAGACTTTGGCCCTCTTCTTCCTCTTCCCCTGATCTCTGGCTCCTTGCCTATGGTTCAGTCAATGGAGTCCCCTACAGGACTTTACAAAATATATGTGAGTTGTAAGGAAGAACGTGGAGTCTTTTATAAACCAAACTCAATTCCTTTCATCCCTGGCTGTTGGCTGGGATGTTCCCCTGATGCCTTTACTCACCGTGAACATCGCCACGTCCCACCCACCCACCCACTCAGCCTCCTCGTCCCATTTCCTGCCAATGTAGGTCACGCTGGATTCTCCTGCGTTCCCTAAGCTCTGCCTCTGCCTCCGGTGAGGGTGTGAATCCGTCTGAGACAAATATAGAAGTTCTCTCACCGGCATGTAGGGACCCCGTGCACTCTCATTCAACTAAGACCCAGACTGTAACCACAACTTGGAAGTCTGTTCAGAGGTCTCCCGGCATGAGGGGTTAACAATCATGTCCCTTGTGGGATCACAAGCAACCTTCACAGAGAAACAATTCCAAGGATAACAGGAGCAGGGGGTGGGGTGGGGGTGTTAAACAGAAACTGGTCAGCCAAGTAGGTATATGGTAGAACCCTACCTTCCAACTCTCTGTTTTGCCTGGCTGGAGCCCCGTCCCGTGTTCACGTCAGACAGGCGAGCCCTCACTGCTTCACATAGCACAGGGATGATAGGATGGGTGTGTGAGGTCACACACAGTGGGGACCACTGTCTTCCAGGATGGAACAGTCAAGGAGCTGGGTGGGGAAGCCTCAGACGGTATACAGGAAAAGAAGGGACTGTTGTCTATGGCCTGATCCTGCAGAGGTCTAGGAGTGTGCAAGAGGAGGGCTCTTCGGGTGCCAGTAAAATGTTGTCTAAGGAAGGCCTAGGGAGCCAAGGGGAGTTGGTCAGTCGGCGTAGAAAAGCCTGAGCCAAACTTGGATTGGCTGCCTGGAAAACTCAGAGTTGAACTTTGTCTTGCAAAGCATCTAAAGAGTAAAATACCACATGGAAATTACCCACTCCAGGGGTCAGGAGTACAGCCTGGGACACATGTTCACACATGATACATGTTCATACATGTCTGTGTATGACACACATTCACCACAGCACATGCATACAACATATACATTCACATGTTCCTCCACAAACATTCACACATACCCCATCTACATACACATTCACACATGAGCATACAAACCCCCTCCACCCACATATTATTCACATGCACACATAGAACACCCTACACACACATATCAATATGCAACACACATGTATCAGTGTATATACACACCACCCCTACAAACACAAAACATGCACATGTTGTGTGCCTGTATCCACACCTCTAAACATATACATATACGAGCACTCATGTAAACATGTCCACACCCTCTGTGCATATTCAGTTTGGATGCACATATACAATGTTCCACATTTAAATATAAGTGTATAATGCACATTCACATGTATATTACAAATGTATGTGTGTATACACGCACACAAATACGCAGCTTTATTCACCTGAACTCATGTTTACGTGTGAGCAAACATGCCTTTGCAGGGGCCTGGCAGCCTGTACTGTACCCAGAGCAGAAATGGGGGCTTCCGGGATCCAAGCCACGACAAAGAGGAAGTGGTGTGGGGACACTAACAGAGCCTGGAAATACTCTGCTCACCAACAAGTAGGGCTCACACACTTGAGGCACACGCCCAGAGCTCAAGCAGCACTGTGTCATCTCTGAAAGCCCTCACACGCCAGCATCACCTCACACCGTGCTGCAGAGACTTGGCATGTAAGAGCTCCCCCCTCCTTTTCCACGCCTGTGACTTCCCACCCCTGGTGCCATTTAAGGACCAACTTCCTTCTCTCATGTAAAAGACACTCACACACTCACACAGACTTAGGAGCCCGTTCTCTATGAATCTGGATTGATTGTGCCGGGACAGAGCAACTGATGAGTCCAAAGAATACAATGATTGGGGTGGGGGCAAAACTGACCCTGGCCGAGGCCAGTACTTAATTCTACCCAGGACCAATCCAGGGAACCAAGGGCTACAGGAAAGGAGAAATGGATTTCCTGGCGGAGGCTTGCTCACACTGTTCTTGTGCTGGGTGGGTGCGATTTAAAAGCTCCTTAAAGTAGTCACATCCCGCTAAGACGTGAAGTGCCTTGTGGTCAGTGTGAGCTATACTAGTGGTAAGAGCCCAGTCTGCTTCCTCTTTAGGAAGAAAGCAGAAGCCGGGATAGAATGTCACTGAGGAGATTAGAGGGGTCACAACAAGGTAGCAGGAGTCAAAAATCTCACTCCCACCACCCCGCCAGAATCTTCACTATGTAGTATGTAGCTCTGGCTGTCCTAGAACTCACTCTGTAGACCACACTACCCTTAAACTCACAGAGATCCACCTGCCTCTGCCTCCCAAGGGCCAGGATTAAAGGTGGGTGTGTACTCCCAACACCCAGGGGGTCAATTGCATAAACAATGAGTCAAGGTTACTTATTTCCTGAGACTTGAGTAAAACAGGAACCTGTCTTTCTCACAGAGAAGCCCGCCCATCTAGATCCAGATGGCGGTTGCAGACAGTGGATTATTTTATCCTCACCTCAACTCTAGGTGGAGAAACTGAGACACTGGGGGAGTGACCAGTCCATCTGAGCTCAAGGTCAGACACTCACCCCAAGATTCTACCTCTGTCTCAGCACGTCCAGTCCCATTGCCTCGCCGCAATGAGGTACCACACACATGATTCACAGAATCTGGGAGGCCAGGGGCAGCGTTCTGGGAAGCCCTGAACATCACCGTGATACCCTGGAGAGAGGCCTATGTATAACTAACTGTTTCTGGGTGTTCTTATGGTGCCCCTCATCTGACATTTGGATGTCACCAGGGTGTTCTGCTCAGGGCAAGGATGGCCATAGAACCAGGCATGGGCACCTATGTCAGCTTGGAGTGCCACTAGGCAGAGGTTATACAAATGCCTATGAAAGGACAGCTCCCCAGGCCAGGAATGGAGAACTCACAAGTCCAAGACTATGACATGAGTACCCCACCCCGACAATAAGTGAATGAATAACCACCATTTAAAAAATAACAAGGAGGAGGGATGCAGAGGTTGGCCTGTTAGCCTTCACATACATGTGCTGCTCATACGCATGCATGTGCACACACGCGTAAAACACACGCAAAACTGCCAAGATACGAACTATCTGAGGTTTGAGGGAACATGGGCCAGGACATTGAGGGAACAGAATCCCTCCGCAGGTGGACTTGTATCAAGGCATCTTGGCCACATATGAAGGCTGGTGTCTCAATCCCTTGGCTGTCATGGTGGTCAACTACTTGGCTCTCATTCTGTTTCTTCATTTGGACAGAGAGGCCAAGCATTTGGCAAGCTGAGGAGCTGTGAGGAGTGAGGGGGGCGGGGGTGCCTCAAGGTGGTAGAGGTTACTTTGTATAATAGGTTGAATGAGAACGGCCTCCAAAGGCCCATACATTTGAATGCTTGGTCCCCAGGGAAAGGAATTCGTTTGGAAAGGATAGAAAATCTGGCTTCATTCTAGATGTCTCCCCGACGCATGGGTTTTAAGGACTATGAGGCCCTGGTCATTCCCAGTTAGCATCTTTCTCTCTGCCTCATGTTTGTACATTAGGGATGTAAACTCATAGCTACTGCCCCAGCCCCATGCCTGCCTGCCTGCCAATGCCATGTTCCTCACCACTGTGATCACGGACAGACTCACTCTCTGAAACTGTAAGCCCTCAATACATTTTTTTCTTCTATCATCAGGAGCCTTGTTAATACTGTCTTATCACAGCAATACAAAAGTAACTAAGACACTGTGAGATCAGAGAACTGTTTTCAGCCCATCCACTGACAGACACCTGTAGCCATCCTTACACACTGTGATGAATGACAGTCTGACCCACCTACGGGATTGAACCTCTAGGCGTGTCTGTGAGGGGGATTTCTAGTCTGGGTTAACTGGAGTGAGAAGTCCCACCCTGAATGCGGGCAGCGCATTAATCCAGATTAAGCTCAAGCATCCACTGGAAGAAATCTAGAATCACTGGGGTGATGAGCCTGTGGGCGTGAGTGTATAAGGGCCGTCCTTATTTGGCTGAGGTGACGTCACCCAACCTCTGTGGTGCCATTCCCTGGGCCGGGACCCTGGGCTGTTTACAGAAAATAAGCTGAACATCAACTTTCACCTCTCTGCTTCCTGACCTGGGAGGCAGAGTGACCCCGTCCCTGCCGCTAAGAACTCTCAAGGACAGCAACCTTGAACCATGGGCCAAAATAAACTCGTTGCTTTGGTAAGAGTGCTTTATCACAGAAACAGAAAAATAATTAAGGCACGTGCCTTAATTCATCCTGGTCTGAACAGACAGGAGACAGCAGCCTCTTTGCCTCCCGGCTGCAGACAGCAACATGGACCCTGACGGACTGTCCCACCCCTGCCCCACCACCCCACCTCCACCCCGCAGAACATGAACCAAAACCAACACTCTGTCTGTAAGTTGCTTCTGGTCAGGTATGTGTCCACAAGAAAGTCAATAATAGATGAACCAATCAATAGGTGGCGGCTTCAGAGCCCATGCAGACGCTGCGCTTAGAGCCAAGGATGGATTCATAAACATGTGGCTCCAGAGCTTGAACTCAAGAGGCAGGGAACTAAGATACTTAACAAACTTGGCAAATGAAAACTACCCAGAGGGGCCACTGCTTAGCCCGCTGCCCAAGCACTGGTGAGCACTGGTGACAGCTCTCCCCGGCTCCCCTCAAAGTTGGCCATAAAACTCAGAAGAGAGGGAGGGTGAGGTCCGAATGAGGAAAGAGATGCAGGGGTCAGCGGTCAGCATTAGCAAGAACAGCCTGCTGCTCCAGATTGGAGAAGTTCCTTTGGCGTGTGAAACAGCAGAGGGGGTTGGGGGAGGGGCCCGGCACCCAGATGATGTAGCAAGAGGAGGAGTGAGGGCGGGGAGGGGGAACAGGCTCACCCAGGGCCATCCCTGCCCTGAGGTCTTATATCAGAATTTTTTAAATTAAAAATTTTTTTAAAGGTTTGCGAAAAGCAAGAAGACCCGCTATACCATTCCTGAGCAAGCAAACCATCTTTTTTGATTCTCTTGCATGTCTAATAATGACTTAACAACCTGGATTGCCAAAACAACCCCAGAGAACAACAATCCTTCCCCAAGAGCCCTGCAAACACCATCACCAATCCTAAGGCTAACAGTTGGTAAAGCTTCTCACTATAGGGTACAGACCCTGTTGGGCTTGAGGAAATAATCTCACGGGGGGGGGGGGGGGGTGACACAGAGGCGCCTGCCTATAGAAACACTACAGCAAGGACTTTCCTCTGGTGGCTGCCTCCAACTGTGCAACTCCCGCATCTCAGTCCGCAGCAGGGGGATCCCCACCTGAAGCAGCATTTGGAGGTTCCGGGCCTGCCTGAACCACCCCACCCCCACCCCCACCCTACCCCTCGTATCACGTCACACCAGTGTGTGTTCTTTTCCAGCTGCCTAATCGAATTTCCTGTGTATGAATATAAACACTGTTGTCTGGCCCACAATGAACTTGTAAACAGTGTGATGGTATCAGCCATAATAGACAGCGTTTCCAAGAGTGGAAGGACACTGTTACTTTTGCTTCAATTGGAAGCGGACTCAATTTCCACGGGACAGAGATAAAATTAATGGCCGTGGAAGGAGTCAACTTGACGGGAGGAGAAATAGCTGTGTCGCTATTGCCCCAGACCGCTGCAGTCAGAGTTTCTAATGTCACGTGTGGGCTGTGACCTTAATGCTGTCTTGTGGTTTCTTGGAATGAGGCCACTCTCCTACGTTCTTTGGAGTGGACAGAACATCAGAGTGACCTGGCTGAACTGTCAGAGAGACATCACCACCACAAAGCTTTAAGAAACGAACAAACAAAAAAAAGTTACCTAATCATCTCTCTTCCCAAACCAGGCTCTCTGAATGCGTGTGCACACACATGTGTGTACCTTCCTGCAGGTGTATGAGTGCACCTGTGTGTAAGCACATATTAATTGTTAAAACTTCCCATATCGTTCACTTCTGACTAACCTGTGGAGTGCAGGTGATAACCTCATTTGTCAGTCCTCAGGAGCCGTCTACCTTGTTTTGTTTGTCCTTCTTGGGGACTTGGGGTTTTACTCTGGAGTTCACATATGCCCAACTCTGTTTTCCGTGAGGACCAGGTAGGTATAGAACTCAGGACCTCTGCCGGCTAACATGTCACCATTCCAACACCAGGCTCAATAAGGGGGAGCAATACCAGCCCAGAGCAGACTCACCAGGGAGAACAGACAACAGCGAACGCACAGCACATGGGTCACTATGAACTCACCCCGGTAAACACTCTACCTTACCTCCGATCACATGTAAGCCACCATTGCTCGTTCCCTGTGTCTGTCCCCAGCATCTCTGCTTCTTCACCGTCCATAGGTGAAGTATGATAGAGTATGCTGGCTCCAGGTACCCTCTGAGAGCCAGGCACTGTCAGCCTTAGCTCAGAACTACTTCCTCCTGATGCCTGGTCAAGGGCAACACTCCAGCTATCTAAATATGTTTTTCCATAATAAAATGGGTACAAAGACAGCATCTACCTAATTGGGTGACATTTTAGGATGCAAGGAGATGGGGAAGGGGTGGGGGTCATCCAATCCAGGAACAAGACACTGGTAGATAGATAATCACTGTCTAGAACACCTCGCTCAGAGGTCCCAATGCATGCCACATCTGTCAACTGCCCAAGGCACTGAGCCTGGGCTCTGCTCCTCCTGTCAGTCAAGTCCTTTACCCTTACAACCCTTCACCACCTCAGAGTCTTACTGTCACTTCAGAACACCACAGAGCCAGCATGGTGGCACACGCCTTTGATCCCAGCCCTTGGAAAGCAGAAGCAGGAAGGTCTCTGAATCCTATGCTAGCTTGGTCAACAGAGTGAGTTCTGGGACAGCCAGGGCTACACAGAGAAGCCCGGTCTTGGGAAGAAGAAAAGGAAAAAGAACACCACAAAAGATGGCTCATCCCTTCATGTCTAATGCTTCGACTAAATTTTGCTAAAACTACACATATCAGTCTAACTTCTGACTAACTTGGTGTCTACAGATTCATTCTCTCTAACTCTGTCTCTCACTCTCTCTGAGTGTGTGTGTGTCTGCCTCTCTGTGTCTCTCTTAAGTATGTGTGTGTGTCTCTCTGAGTGTGTCTATGTGTATTTCTCTCCCCTTCCCCCCCCCTCTCTCTCTCACACACACACACACACACACACACACACACACACACACACACACACACACCTCAGTATATCCAAGTATCATGGACTGCACCTAGGTCCTCTGCCAACGCTAAGCAAACTCTGTGTCTTCAACTCCAGACTCACACTCTCAAGAGCAGACAGAACTAAGATGGTGGGCAGGTTATAGCAAGTCCCACCCCATCTGCTGTGAGGTCTCTGGCATGCTCCTTTTAAAGAATCAGTAATTCAAGGACCATGTGGTGCATCAGGTTCAAAGAGAACCAACACATCATGTGACCACATCTACGGGGCAGGTCAAAAAGGGCAGAACTGGGGACAGTGATAACAGCCTCATATGTGGGGGCACAGGTGCCAGATATACTGTGGATCTGTCCTAAGCAGATTATGGCTGGTGAAAATTTGCTGAGGAAGACCTCTTATGAATGCTTCTGGATACATGAATGTCAGACCTAGGCATACTGCTGGATACATTACATCAGACCTCCCACCAATGCTGCTGGAGATACATTAACCTCAGACCTCCCATCAATCCTGCTGGAGATACATTAACCTCAGACCTCCCATGGGTGCTGCTGAATACATTAAAGTCTATAATGTTTGTTTTCTATACAGTGTCCATCTGCTAGGTTTTCTCATTTATAAAATAGGAGGTCTGTGACCTGTTAAAAGGCTTCTGCTACATCTCATGGTTTCTACCTCTGGTAGGTTCCACCCACTTCACCCAAAGGCCCTGAGCTCAGAGCCCATCCTGGCAACTAATGACAACTTGAAGTTCCAGAGGTTGGGACTACAGTGACACAAACAGAACCAGCAACTGACCTATACACACTTAGAGAGACCTGAGGGAAGAAGTCCTAGCCAGTGGGGGGGAGGGCACACCTATAATCTCAGCACTGAGGCAGGGGAATCATGAGTTCAAGGCCAGCCTGAACAGTGAAGCTGTCTCAGAGAAAGACTAAAAGAGTGATCAATTCTATAGTACGTGTATTTTACCACCATTTTATAAAAGCATTAAACAAACATAAAGTCTAAAGGAACATTCAACTCTCAGACCCCAGTGCACAAACAGCATGGACGCAGGAGAAGATGGTGCCGGGTACCACCAGTGGACCGCTGAGGTACATGCTCCAGGCCTGGCCAGATGGGCTAAGACATCTACGCTCCACAGTGAGCGACAAGGACCCACTCTTCCAGCTTCCACTCAGGTCTTTCCTTGACTAATTTTTAAGGTAATTAATGCTTATCTGATTCCAGGTCTTTGCAGAGAAACTGATCTGCTCGGGTAGCCATCAGCTGCTTCTCGGGCTCAGGAGCATACTGCCTGCCTGGGCGCCCCTACTTTACAAGCTCAGGCTGCAGATAGGATGGAGTTGGAACCCAGGAAGCCATAAGCCTGGGCACTCATCTCTGAGGTTTGGGACCCTTAGAAAGGCAACTCTCTGGGGACGGGCCCCTGGTGGTCTTACAGACAAATTCCTCTGGGTTTTTGGGACATGTGAACTGACCTTCATGGACTGACTTGATGGTTCAGAGGAACTTTCTGGAAGCTATAAGAACTCCTCAGCCTGCTTCATTTGGATCTCAGTATCACATGTGGGAGACACAGTGGATTTCGGTAAAATATTTGTAAAAACCAAGTATCAATTACTATACTGACTGACGGACTGAATAAAGACACAATTCCTGAAAGTCAGCATTGAGGAATATAATATCAACTACATTGGCACAGGGGGTGAGATGGGGTTGAGTTTTAGGTTGCCAGCATGATATCCCATGAGGTGCATGTCCAATCACTTCTTGCTGGTGGCTCTACCATGGCCCCTATCCATATTTAGCTCTTCTTAGAGACAGACAGACTTATTGCAAGTATTTCTTTTTAAAATAGAAATAGCATTCCATAAGAAGCGAGAAACACCAAGAAGTAACCCAGGGACTCACTAGGTTGGTCAGGACGCACGGCCAACAGGGAGAGCCTCAACAGCCAACAAGGAGAGCCACTACCCCGTGGTTCTCCGTCCAGCTGTGGGACCTCAGGCAAGTGACTTGAGCCCTCTATCCTTCATGTTTCATATGAAAGAATTCAACTCAAAAATACTGTGAATGCGCCATAAGCAGACTAGCACAGTGTCACAGCAAGGCCATCGAGTCCCGGGCACCAACAGTCCCCAGGAGTCCTGGAAGAACCGTGGAGGACAGAGTAGCGATGGCCCAAAGCTGCAGAGAAACAGAAAATAGGAGTGACTCAAGTTAACTTGGGGGGGGGGGGGGATAATTCCTTACAGCAAAACAGCTCTAGATTAACAGCAGCCAAATCCCCCTTTTTAAGAATAAGTAATGCTTGCTTGACCTTAAAACTTGGAGTAGTTGGAGCTAGAGAGATTGGCTCTTGCAAAAGAATCTGGGTTCAGGACCCAGCACCTACACAGCAGTTCACAACCATCTTCAACTCCAGTTCCTGGGGATCTTGATGCCCTCTTCTGGTCTCTGTAAGCACCGAATGTACATGGTGCGTGGAAGTACACTCAGGCGCCACACATATACACACAAACCATTTCTAATTGGAACAATTTTCTAAGCCACTAATTAACTAATTAAGACACACAAGCCTCTGACAACTGGAAAAAAAATGTAAAACTTCTCTGCATATAAATATTTTTAAACCAAAATCAAGAAGCTTAGAGAGAGAGAGAGACAGAGACAGACAGACAGACATTGCTTGATAGGAAGAAGAGCTGAAAGTGATCAGCAGGGCAGGTGGCTCAGTCAGTAAAGTGTCTACCAACAAAGCATGAGGACACAGGTTCAAATCCCCAGCAACCACATAAAAAGCTGGGCAGGGTGGTACATGACTGCATCCTGGTGACGGAAAGAGTAAATAAGAGTCTTGCGGCTTGCTGCACAGCCGGCCAAACTGGTAAGCTCTAGGATCAATGAGAGACCCTGTCTAAAAATGAAATAAAAGTAGAGACGTACACACACACCAACGCACGCACCAAGAGGTTCTCTACTTTAAAAAGACAGCCTCACCAAGTGCTTTTCAACAAAGACACCCATACAATTCAATAAACAGGCAAAAACAACAACAAAGAATTGCAGAGATTCTGCACTTCTGCTGAGAACACCAAGGACAGTCCCACACTCGTCAGAATGACCAAGCAGGCACAGCCTTATTCCCACAGCCAGCCTGGCAAGGGTACATTCCTGAAAGGCCTGGCCAGGAGACACAGCCTGGCCACAGACTGCCTGAGACGTGCCCAGGTGCAGGAAACCAGACTCAGACATGTGACCACAGACTAGAGGAACGCCCCTTCTTATCCACAAAGGGGACAGTGGAGGCTAGCAGCCACAGAGAACCTCTCCTACCCTGTCAGGAGTCGGGATGGGGGAGCAGGAGGCAAGTTGAAAAGATGCCATCCCAACCCACCCCATGTCCCAGTCTCCCAGTGACAGGCAGAGAAGGGGACGGGAAGACCTCTACCCTCCACCACCTTCGCTGTCGTGCACAGACATGCCCCCCCTCTGTGTGCTCTGGAGTCTCCACACACAAAGTGCAGGATGACATCAGTAAGAACAGCCAGGCACTCGGTGGCCGCCTGTACTCAGCAGGCAGACTTCAACAAGCCCAGCCCGCAGAGCTCTGGGGGATTCAGTTGTTCACAGCGCAGCTATTCAATGAGCACCTAACGTGTGTCATCTGGGGTGGGGGTGGGGAGGACACGGATGACAAGCAAAAAAACCCCCAAGCTTTCCTAGTGGGAGGAGGCAGGGACAAAATAAAAACACCAGGCCTGTTCACTTCCGATAAGTGCTGAGGCAGGAAGCAAGGAATAAATGGAGAGGCGGGGAGGGCCAACCTCTCAGATGGTTGGGGACATAAAAGTCTAAGCAGAGAGCCAAGGAGGCTCAGAAGAGGCAGAGAGGCCTTGTGGCGGAGCGGGGCGGAGATGTGGGGAGGGCAGTGGCAGTGTGTTTGGAATCATTACTACAAGCAAGAGAGGTGAGTTCTGCTTGTCACTGGGAGGCGACACACGGTGCCAAGGTCTCATGGTTAATCATTGAGAGACTGGCTAGGCAGTGCAGGGTGAGAAAGGGTACGGGCAGACATACCCAACGCTCATCTCCAGTGCCACTGTGGGATGCCTCCGTCCTGTCTGGAGGATGGTTGCCAGCCCCTGTCCCCAAGACACCTGGCTGGAAGCCCCCCATTGGCACATGGCTCGGCAGTGGGCTTTCTCTGTCGGTTTCCCCCCTAGCTCCACAGAGCCTCTGCAGCTTGCTCTGGGACAGAGTGGAGGGCAGCCGGGCCCAGTCCCTGGGGAGGCTCACAGCTACTAGCAGGACTTAAAAGAGACTTTAAAGGTTACAAACAAGCTAGCCACCAATTGGGTGGGCTCAATTTATTGGCCTGTCAGAAGAGGTCATTCAGGAAATATTTTCAAATCAGTGATGACCAGTATTCTAGGAGACAGCTCTCTCTCTCTCTCTCTCTCTCTCTCTCTCTCTGTGTGTGTGTGTGTGTAAAAGCCTTCTGTTGACACAAGCACACACGTGAACATAGCTTTCTACCCAAGTCCAAAGGTGAACTGTTTTACTGGCGTCTAATAATTAGGAAGTTTTTACAGTCAGCATAAACGTAGGCAAGCCGGTGAGTGCAGAACTCTGGGCCTCCACTTTGAAGCCCGGCTCAAACAGGTGTGAGCTGTGACCTTGGATGTATCTAAGCCTCCCCTGCCTCCATTTCCTTGTTTTTTGGGTTACTGTGAACACCCCAGAGAAGGGACAGGAAACGCAGGGCTTCAAGCACACACCAGAGCCACCCCCCAGTGCTAAGGCTTCACTGGGGAGAGTGGGCCAGACCCGTGTAAGCAAAATGCAGCACAGGTGAGCTCAACAACTGGCCCTCAAGTAGTAATTTGCAACCGACAATGGCTTCCCTCAGCCAGGCAGGCCTTTTTTGCTTGCCTACCAAGGGCATAGTTGGAACCAGCCAGTCTGAGAGAAACCCTGGCACACTTAGACCTTGAGACCTGGGAGGGGGATGGAGAGTCTCTGAACCCAGTGAACCAGGATCCTGAGGCAGAGGTCAGACCGCCTGGTGACTGAGCTCCAGCAAGGCCACCTCCTCTGCACCCGCTTTGAGCCATAACCAAGCAGGCAGACACAGCTCTGCCCAGAGAGAAAAGGCAGCGTACAGGAGGAAACAGAACCAGGGCTAAGTGAACAGTCATGTCCCAGAGCTGTCCCAGAAAAACTCACGGGCCAGGTATCAGAAGTAGCTGGGCCTGGTTGTATAGGCCTATCATCCGGGCTACTCTGAAGACGGAGGCAAGGGGATGCCAAGTTTAAGGCTGGCCTATGAAACTTATTAAGACCTCTATCCAAAATAAATAGTAAAGAGACATCTGGGGGTTTAGCTCAAGCCTCAGTGCTGAAGGAAACAATAAAACAACCTCTTCTCTCCTGAGGCCGTATGTGCCAGCGGGGCTGGCTTCTTCTCAGGACCAGGGTGTTGCTCTGTGCCTCTCCTGTCCTCACAGCTATACCCAGAACACTCTCAGTCTCACAGGCCCTACCTCAACTAGTGACACTGCCCAGACCCTAACCTCCAACAAGGTCATCTTCCAGACACACAAGGTCACACTCAGACATACCATTTTAGGGGACACCATTCAGTTCCAACAGCAACACCACAGTTAAGATCATGACTGTCTCACAAAAGGCCCGTGTGCTTAAAAATGACTGGCCCCCTCTGTGGATGGTGAAGCCTTCCCACCTAGTAGAAGGTCGTCGTAGGTTATTTAAAGGGACAATGGAGCCCCCAATGTTTGCTCTTCCTCCCAATCCCCATTGGCTGTACCATGAGGTTGCCTCCTCCAGCGCTACCCCTGACATGAATCACTGCGCTGTCAGAGCCCCAAAGTAATAGAGTCAAAGGTCAGAGATTTAAAACCTCCAAACTGGTGAGCAGAGATAGCCCGTGTTCCTTTGAAGGGGCTTTGTCCAGGGTCAGTTATTACAGTAGCAGACAGCTCACTCACATTGCTCATGGACAAACAAGCTGACGCTGGTCAGTGCCCAGTGACCAGTGCCAGGCAACAGTGGGGAGGATGGGGACCTGGGACCCAGAACGACCCGGATGCCACAGAAGGACTTGGTCATAAAAGCTGGGTACATGTAGCTTGGCACGCACCAACATTTCTGTGGCTAGCATGTGGAGGAGGCTTCCAGTTGGGATGATCTGTGATAGATCCCCTTCCCGGAGACACAGGAGCCTTGGGAGGCCCCGTGAGGAGAGGCGTGGGAGGGGGGCGGGAGGCTCCGGTAGAGGCTGAGTAAAAGGATGGAGCAGGAGGCAACAGGGAGGCGACAGATCGCAGGCGCTGTCAGGAGCGTCAGGGGAGGGTGTGGGTGAGTCACCCAGGCAGACGGGCCACGCGCCGCCGATCCCACAAAAGACGGATCCTCCCACCCCAGAGATGTGTTTGACTTCTGCAAAGTACAGGTTGCATGATACTCCCGACACACCCCATCTTCCTGCTCTGCACAGGAGGTGGGAGATGCATCCCAAGGGACCCAGGCGCCGTTTCTGGGCCTTCCCCCAAAGCAGGCTCCCACTCCTATCCCGCCCATATCAACAGAGAGAATCAGAAGTCTGGGGAAAAGGTTCCAACCTCACAGGACCCCACCAAGGATCTGTGATTTCCCTTGATCCTCAAAGAAACCCTGACTCTTTTTGACAGCCATCTTCAAAGAATCCAGGCTGGTTGCGAGGTGAATCTTTTAGGGGGTTCTCAAGTCAAAGAGAACGGGTCCTATAGCCTCTAAACAACCAGCTTGATGTTCCTGCACACTGCTCAGGCACCAGTTTTCTAGAAAGCCCCACACCTGCCCACCTAACAGGGTCCCACAGCTGTGGAAGAAGTTGCCACAGACCCAGTGGTTTGTCCTCTCAGAGGTCTAGAGTGGGCCCAATGTGTTATGCAGAGGGCAGTGGACAGGGCAGGGCCAGCACCTCCTGGGGGTCCAAGAGAGACTCTTGTCTTCCCAGAGATACCTGCATCTCTAGGTGTATGGCCCCACCTCTCCTGCCACAACAGAAACTTACTGACTCCACTCTCGGCTTAGACTCTCCTGCCCTACCTTCACACTGACTCTGCCCCCCAATATTGTGTGCAAAACTCCACATCTCAAGACTCTGGACACAAAACCCTTATGTGACCTTCTGGAGACTAGGTCGACGACATTTTCAGGGGACATCATCCCACCTACCACAGAGCGTGGCAGTTCCCCACCACACTCTATGGAATGCCAACAGGCCTGGCTAAGAGGTCCTACTGAACCCCACAGACACATCATGCACCTGCCCCAGACATTTCCCTATCACACACTGTGACCAAGGACCCCTGAGTGGCCTGGGCAATGCTCACTTCACTGTGTCCCTCTCTTGAGACATCATATACCTGCAATCCACTAAATTCCCATCTGAAGACAGTGTCAAGATGCAGCATCCGAGTAACTTGATAGGCTCTAGAATCATCAAGAAAGCAAACCTCTGGGCATGCTTTGAGAAAGCTTGTAGCTAGGGACTGCAGGGAGAAGACCCATCTTAACTAGACTGCATTACCCCATAGGCCAGGAAGCCAGGAGTAAAGCCTTCCGCTCTCTCTGCTTCTCAACTGCAGATGCAAACTGTCTCACGCTCCTGCTAGCGTGGCTACCCTGCCCTGCTCCTACCTCAATCATGAACCTGCAGCATTCCTTCCTTAAACTGTTCTTGTCAGATACTTTATCACATCAACAGCAAGAGTGACTGGCACATCTACTTACTCATTTGTCTTCTCCAAAGGCAAACTGGGTAGAGGACCTCAAAAGTGAGGACCACCCGTTCATCCATCTGTGTCTAATCCAAGGTCTGACTTACAATGCATACTCTAGGTGGGGAGGTGGGAGAGTGGATGGAGAGATGGATGGATGGGAAGGTAAGTGGATGGATGGATGGATGGATGGATGGATGGGTGAGTAGATGGACGGATGGGTGGACAGATGATGGGAAAGTACATGGGTAGATAGATGGATAAATTGGCAGATGGGTAGGGGTGGATGAATAGGTGATCAAATGGATAGTTGAGTAGATGAGTAGATAAGTTTGTAAATGAATGGGGAGATATATACATTGGTGGGTGGGTGAGAGGGGCAAAGAGGTAAGTTGTCAGATAGACAAGTGGAGGGAAGGGAGGGAGGGAGGGAGGGAGGGAGGGAGGAAGGAAGGAAGGAAGGAAGGAAGGAAGGAAGGAAGGAAGGAAGGAAGGAAGGCAGGCAGGCAGGCCAAAACAGAAGGAAGGGACTAGGGAGGAAACAGTGGCTAAGTGCCTGACAAAATTTTCAAGCTCCCTAAATATGTGTTGAGTCTAAGAAAGGAGAGAAGGGGACAGCATGTAGATTAAGCCCCACCGTCTGTGTAGAGAGAACTCAGCTAAGCAGGGGCCAGCAGTGAGAAAGAAGCTTGAGGAATGTCCAGGGGAAAACCCCAGCAGTCAGGCAGCTGTGACCCCAGGCCAGGAACCAGGAGGTTTCCAGGAAGGATCACAACCAACCAGAACTAGCAAGAACTACAACTGTTCCAATTAGCCAGAGTGCCTCAAAAACACATTTCTGTGTGTGCCACCACACTCATAACACCCAAGCAGCCAAAGAGAAGCTAGAGGACCAGAGTTTGAAACCAGCCTGGGCTACTATCAAGATATCATAAAAAATGTAATAGATATATATTACATTTTTATATACATTATATATGTATTATAATATATATATATATATATATATATATATATATACACACACACACACACACACACACACACACACACACACACACATACACACATAATACATATTTATTTATATAGAAGCAGGAAATAAATACCAACACTACTTTGGACCAGACGCCAGCTGTGAGGACCACACTCTTTCTTGTGTCTTGTTGACCTACGCTAAGCATAGGCTAAGGAATTCCCAGCTTCACAAAGACCCCGTTTCTATCTACAGCCAGCTTTATAAAGGCTCTCCGGGATTCCCTGCATCTGGTTAGTCCTAGGATCTGCAGCAGACGAGTCTGTCTACCAGCATCAGAAAACCATCAGTTTCAAGCATCTCTTGTTCAACAATAACAGGACCATCACCCAAGGATGACTGACAGTTTCCCAGCATTCTGTCGTAAAGAATTTCAACCACCCAGGAACACTGAACCCTGTTATACAACCACCAAAATGGCTAAAGCAGAAGATAGACAATGACAAATGTTGGCACAGATGTGAAACGGCCAGACATCCACTTGTTTCTGGGGGAGGGGAGTGTAAGTGGGTAAAAACAATGTGTCTAACTGCTGGCATTAGCGGACTGCACAGGCTGCATCTGTACACAGCCAGAAGTGAGCGAGTGGGGTTCATTCCTAACCCTGAGTCACCAAAACCTCACATGTGCTCCCCGAAGGTTCTACACAATTGGGGTCCCCCCCCAAGAAATATCACTCCTTAAAAGCCGAAGAAATTGACCGGCTTAGCACACTGTCTAAGCGTGCTAGAACTAAGAAAGCTGTCTCCTTTCTTAGAATTTTGAGACAGCTCAGATGCTGACGTGGGTAAACATGTGTGGTCAGTTCTCTCCGTCCACCACACAGATCTCAGGGATTGAACTCAGGCCACCAGGCTTGGCAGCTAGCACTATTATCTGCTGAATCATCTCGCTGATTGCCCAAATGGTAAGTTAGGAGAGTTACATAGTAACAAAGATTTTAAAAGGAAAAAAAAAAAAAAAAAAACTAGCTATGAGCAGAACAAGGTGAATNTAGCAAACATGGCGCTGAGCCACTAGGAAATAATGCACTGTCAATTTCTCTGTGAAACTGAACCTGGAAGGGAACCAGGCCATGGTCAGGAGAAATTAAGGGAGAAGAAGAAGGGTAGTAATTGGGAGAGGACCCCAGAGGGCTTCTGGGTTGTGGGCTGAGGTGGCAGACACAGGGAGTGTGCTCTAACGATGGTCGATTTCAGTTGTGTCCCTTTTTTAAAAATAAATAAAAGTGTCTGAGGGGATGGCTCAGTCAGCAAAGCTCTAGGTCTGGGGGCATTGGGGGCCTGAGTTCAATTTTCAGAATCCACAGGGGGGCTGGGGGGGGGGAGCCAAGTATGTCGGTAGAGCCAGTAACCCCAGTGCTGAGCCGACAGAGACAAGAGAGTCCCTGGAGATCACTGGCCTGCCAATGTAACACACTTAAGGAAGTCCAGGTCAGTGTGAAAGTCTTTCAGATTTAAAATACTAATAATGCCTGGTCTACAAAGTGAGTTCCAGGACAGCCAGGGCTACACAGAGAAACCCTGTCTGGAAAAAAAAATACTAATAATGATAACAGTAATAACGGTAGTAATAATAATAACAACAATATTGACAGCACCCAAGGAATAATATCTGAGGCTGACCTCTGGCCTACACACACACACACACACACACACACACACACACACACACACACACACACACACAGAGAAATCACAAGATCATGTACACACAGAGAGACACCAATAAATAAAATAAAATAGCTGAGGGTACTGCTCACTGGTAGAACACTTCCTTAGCAGGAGTGAGGTTCTGACTTTGACTCTGATCACGGCACCACAAAAAATGATAATTAATAATGCTACTGTAATGAGACCAGGGGACAGAAACATGTGCCCACCTCCTGGGTTCCACAATGAACACATTACAAGTCTCACCTAGTCTCTCTATTCCACCGGTTAACGTCCGTTCCTTTATGGCTGCTGATTCCTGATAGGAAGGCCACAAAACTGGAGATTCCCATAGCTCAGCCTGCTCCCCTCCCCGGGCTCTCTGCTAACACAGGGCAGGGCATAGTCCCTGATGACCCACTGACTCCTGTCCTCTCTTCACTGGCACACTCAGAGCCGGCCAGATTCCTCTTCAGGTTCAGACCTGCCTGCGCATGCTGTCTGGGCTAAACGAGCAGTGTACCCACACCTCACTCTTTCCCCAGGAAGCCAACTGCAGGGCTCACACCCTGCTTGCTCACTGTGGGGAGTCCCAGCAGCTCCCGACAGGTCCAGAGCCGTCCCAGAACTCAAGAGTCCAAGTGGTTATGAAAGAACAATGAAGCCGGGCGGAGACCAACACAGAGGAAGCACTTTGCCTTGGTGGCGCCGCGGTGGCACTACCCACACACAGCAGGAGCAACCTATCCCGGAGTGGCCCTCTAAGCACCTGATGTGCTGGGCTCCCTGGCATCTGGATAAGGGTATCTTTTCTTAGATCAAGCACTTTATTTGGGGGAAGGAGTGTCTCATTTATCAAAGGCCAGCCTCAAACTCTTAATTCTCCTGCTTCCACTTCCCAGGCCCTGGGATTATGGATGTGCAGTATCATACCAAACTAGAACACTTTGTTTGTTTGTTTGTTTGTTTTAACATAGAAAACCCATTCAGAGGAAGTTACACAGAGGGTGGACCACATAGGAATATGCTTCCCAGCATTTATCTTAAAGTCTGTCATCAGTACCAGATGTCCTTTCCACTAACCCACCGAATGACACAATCCAGCATGGGGCAGAAGACTATGACTGGGGGGCAGTGGCGAGGGTAATGGTGTCCCCAGCGCTCCATGACATCGTAAGCAGGTCACACCACCTACAACCGTCCTCCAAAGGAAATTTCACTTACAGCTGAGTGGCTTCCAGGCACCTGAATCCTATACAAGGACCCAAGACTACCAGTCTCAGAAGCTGGAGTTTTCTTTCTGTTCCCATTATATATTCCTGATAAGACAATTCTCTTGTATCTAAACATAGGGAGTTTAAGGGGGCAGGTTTACATCTCAGCCCTTGTCAGTACTGTTCCTACATCCAGAAGGCAGAGTCAACCCAAATGCTAACAGACAAATGGATGGAGACAGACAGACAGACAGACAGACAGACAGACAGACACACACACACACACACACACACACACACACACTTTCATTCACAATGGAGTATTACTCAACCTTAATAAGGAAGGAAAATGCAATCAGGTATGGTGGCTGTGATGGCTTGTATATGCTTGACCCAGAGGATGGAACTATTAGAAGATGTGGCCCTGTTGGAGTAGGTGTGTCCCTGTGGGTGTGGGCTTTAAGACCCTCATCTTAGCTGCCTGGAAGTCGATATTCTGGTAGCAGCCTTCAGATAAAGATGTAGAACTCTCAGCTCCTCCTGCACTATGCCTGCCTGGATGCTGCCATGTTCCCACCTTGATGACAATGGACTGAACCTCTGAACCTTTAATCCAGCCCCCATTAAATGTTGTCTTTATAAGAGTTGCCTTGGTCATGGTGTCTATTTACTTCAGTAAAACCCTAACTAAGACAGTGGCACTTGAAGCAAGAATATCAAGAGCTGAAGACCAAGTTTCAGGATTCTGTGAGACCCTGTTTCCAAACATAAACAAAAGAAAGAAAACCAGCACACAGGGTATAACATAGACGAACCTTGAGGCCATTTTGTTGACAGAAACCAGCTCGTTACTAGAGGCCAAATCTCGCTTTAAGGGCTTCACATTCAAAAGCCAAAAGTAGAGGCATGGAGGGCCTTGGCTGGGAACAGCAGACAGGGAGCTGGGGTTTAGTGGGACAAAGCCCTGACTGGGGATAGGGTGGGGTAGAAGTGCTTGCTGCTGGCCAGGTGGGCAGTGTTGGTGTAAGACTTCAGCCCCTGCACTCAGGAGGAAGAGGCAAGCAGATCTCTGAATCTGGGCAGAAATCCTGTCATGAAAAACTAAAGCCAAAGCCAAACCAAAACCAAAAAAAGGAAGGAGGAGAAAGAGGAAAAAGGAAAGGAAGAGGAGAAGAAAGAGAAAAGCAAAAGAGGAGGAAGAGAAGAAGAAAGAGAAGGAGAAGAGAAAGAGGAAGAAGAGGAGGTAAGAGGAGAAACCAGAAAAGAAAGGAGAAGGAGAAAGGAGAAGAAGAGGAGAAGGAGGAGGAGGAAGAAGGAGGAGGAAGAAGAAGAGAAGAGGAAGAAGAAGAGAAGGAGGAAGAAGAGGAGAAAACAGAAAAGAAGAGGAGAAAGGAGAAGGGGAAGAAGAGGAGGAGGAGGAAGAGGAGGAGGAGGAGGAGGAGGAGGAGGAGGAGGAGGGCTGCTGCCAAGCCTAACAACCCGAATTCCTTTCCAGGACCCACATGGTGGAAGAATATGGACACCTAAAAGCCTGTCCTCCAAGCTGAGTTCTGAGTGAGACTCAGGCCACTCCTAAAACTAAGTAATTTTAATTTAAAAACACACTGTCGCCGGTGTGGTGGCGCGCGCCTTTAATCCCAGCACTCGGGAGGCAGAGGCAGGCAGATTTCTGAGTTCTAGGCCAGCCTGGTCTACAGAGTGAGTTTCAGGACAGCCAGGGCTATACAGAGAAACCTTGTCTCGAAAAACAAAACAAAAACAAAAACAAACAAACAAAAAAACACTGTCTTGGTGGACTAGTTTCAGATGGAAGCTGCCGGGCCCTGTGGAGGAATATAAATAAGGCCCAACAAGGATAAGACATCCAAGGAGCTGTACACACTAGCAACAGTTCAAACAGCCATGTCCAAGCTGTGCACAACTGACCATCTGAGAACCGCCGGCCAGATGAGGCCACCTAAGGGCGGGGCAGGTCTGAACCCCAGTTCTGAGAGCTCCTCAGAGCAGCCACACCATTTTCAGGCTGGGCTACCTTGAGCAAGTAGTCACTTCTCTCTGACCCCAATTTCCACATCTGTGAAATGAGGGCAGCAGTCATGGCTGTGGCTGACGTGTGCTGGCGCACTGACCCCAAGCCATCCTGGCAACGCCAAGAAGTTGGTTGAATCACAGTTAGAATGACAGATGATACAACTTGGTTAACTTACCCAAGACCACTGGCTGGGACGTGGGCAGAGTCCAGCTGGCCAAGGAACTCAGATGTGTAAATCTCTCTGCGTCTGTCTGTCCCAAGGCATGGCAGGCTAACCACAACCCAGGTTTCTAGCTTCATGGCTCCCCCAGAGCCGCCAGTGCGGTAGGTCCACCCACCATACATGTCTGCCGGGCAACTAACTCAAGTGTTACAGGGCTGATACTAATATCTATGGAGGCGAGAAGCACTGCAGCTTCTCCAGGGTGCAAAGGCAGGTCCTCAGGCCTGTGGCAGACCGTGGCTCCTTCTGGTATCCTAACAGCTGTGGGGACAAAGGAAGCCACAGCTAAAAAGAGCAGATGGACAAACTCAATAGGTTGTTTGTAAATAAGGTCTATCCTTAGGTACATGTATACACACTCAGAAGGTGTGAGAGGCTCACCACAGCATAGGAGCACATGGGTTCACTATGGACAAAGAGGAAGGCAAGAGTCTGTAGTCAGAGTTCTGGCCATCCTCAGCCTCCCCTTGGGGGCTCCCCCATGGAAGCCAAGGGTCAGCCAGGACAATAGGCACGGCAGCCCCCAAACCAGAAGCATGTCCCACAATTCTTTTCTAGGTAGCTCAGCCTTGAGGCCACTGTGCCCTTTGAGGGAGGGGCTTGGCGATAGGTAGTCTACAGTGAGACAAACATAGGTGGGCCAGCGGCTGTAGGAACTTAAATTTGTCAGGTTAGCTTNCAGAGGCAAGCTGGGGGTACACCTGCAGAACAGAGCTCAGTTCTTTTCTAGATAGAACAATACTCAAGAGGCAGATGGTAAGATTTAGACTATACTGTGAGCACGGGGCCCATTTGGGGTACATGATGAACCTGTCTCAAAAACTTTCATACACACACAAAAAAACAAAGTTATAGTCTCTGTGTCTCTCTTTGTCTCCCTCCATCCCTCCCTCTATGTGTGTGTGTGTGTGTGTGTGTGTGTGTGTGCGCGCATGCATGAAAGAGAGAGAGAGAAAGCACTGAAAATGTACATTTTCAAGGGACCCTGTAGAGGCAATGAACCAGAGGTGTACACTGAACTAACACTACTTTTTCCATGAATACTTTATTTTTTTAAAAAATCAAAGACGGGCTGGTGAGATGGCTCAGCGGGTAAGAGCACCCGACTGCTCTTCCAAAGGTGATAAGTTCAAATCCCAGCATCCACATGGTGGCTCACAACCATCCGTAACGAGATCTGGCGCCCTCTTCTGGAGTGTCTGAAGACAGCTACAGTGTACTTACATATAATAAATAAAATAAATCTTTAAAAAAAAAAATCAAAGACAGCAGGATATTACCAATATTCAGGTTCAGAGTTCGTGAAGCTGGAGCTGGTTCTTTAGTAAACACAGAAACACCACAACTGTGGTTGAACAGCACAAACAATGGGTGCATCTATGTGTGTATTTTTAACTTCCAGAATTCATGAAGGTGAGGAAGTCTAAGTCTGCCCCTCCTGCTGAGAACCAGGGTACCCCAGTCCTGCTAGAACAGAATTCCTAGCTTCTGTTTCCCCTGGACCAAGGAAACACCTCACAGGACAGAGCAACTTCTACATGCCCTACCCAGACCTGCCCCATCCACGATGGGCACTTGAGGTCCAATCCCCTTCAAGGGAGGGACAGGCTCACAGCATTCAGAGGGCTCTCTGCTTTTGGAGTTATCTAGATAAGGTGCTGAGGACAGGGTCCAACCCACCAATCACACTCCAGGAGCCCAGTGACATCATCAGTCACCAATCAGAGGTGCAGATGGGCCCAGGAGAAGTCCTGTTGCCACACTTGACTGATAAGATTCCAGCTGGAGGCTGAGACACAAGGCACATCAGACCAGCTGGTACTAAATCCACGCCCCTCCACTACAAATTGACCCTGGAACCCACTGAACCCCACAAGTTGCAGTGCCCCCTCCTCCCTCGTAGATAAAAGGCAGCTATATCTCCCTGATCCTTGCCCTGCTCTGCCCGGACCCCCCCACCCTTCCACCGAGAAGCCCATCTGTCTATTGATTAAGCCATTAAGGAACAAGTAAATTGGCTACACTCTGCTGTTTGTCTTGATCTCAGTAAGTGACTGAGGAAGAAAACCGGATCCCAGGAAGACCCATCCACCCCTAAAAGCAGCCATTTTTGAAATCACAGTGCAACCGTGAAGGGCTTAGAAGCCATTTACTTCTGCTAAGTTACCTCACGCCCACTTGCAAGCTAACAATAAAGGAGTCAGAAAAGCCCTCCCTTCAGAAAGGGACATTTGGAGCGGGTTCCCACAGACTCAGCCTGCTAGGCTCCAACATGAGCCACCTGTCCCCATCCGGGTGGAACTGTTCATGTAGACAGTCCACCTTCACTATGGAAGCAGAAGCCATCCCGTGAGGCCTGTCCTTCCAAGAACAGGCAGTGAAATTTCTGGCTTCTGCGCTCACCCCCTATACACAGCAACAGTGGAGACAGCTCCAGTTTGTTGCTGGGAGGTGGTTGGAGGGATGGGGGGGGGGGGGATGAGAAGCCACCAGATAACTGAAACCTCTGCTGTCTTCCTGCCACTGCGGACCATCACCATAGAAACCACATCCTGCTGCTACCATGGCAACCATGCAGTACCAGCCGCTTAGCGAGCAATGATGCAGAGGCCACTCAGGAAGGCTGCTGCAAGCAAGGCCTTAGTGCTGAGTGCCCTGCGGTCCCCCGTCACGGGGCCAGGAAGTGACAGTAAAGAGGCTTCCAAGTGATGCAGTTTAGAGTTTAAAAGCTTACTTCCTGCTTGTTAAGGACTTAGCCCCTGAATCAAATAGTTCCCTGTTCCCAAGCAAAGGCATCTGTTAGGAGTCTGGGAGATGAGACAGGACATTGGGCTTCTTCTGACCACAGCTGTGATACCAGCAGGAGATGGTGGGAGAGGCTCATCTCAGTAAAGGTACACGTTAGCTTCAGCCATTCTAAAAGACCAGACACTGGAGAGTTAGGCCCTTCCACAAGGAGCACCCGACTTCATCCTCCTGGCCCGCCTTAGGTAACTGATTTCCCACTCTCTAACATTTCAAAGGTAGGTTTCAAAGAGCCTAAATGATTTGACCGAGGTCACACAGCATCAAAGGCTGGGCTGCTTTTATCTCCAGGCAGGCCCTGAAAAATTCTAGTTAGCTTAGTTACACTCAATACAAAGTCTACAGAGGAGCCAGGCTTAGTTAAAACAGCCAGTGTCGGGCTGGTGAGATGGCTCAGCGGGTAAGAGCACCCGACTGCTCTTTTGAAGGTGATAAGTTCAAATCCCAGCAACCACATGGTGGCTCACAACCATCCGTAACGAGATCTGGCGCCCTCTTCTGGAGTGTCTGAAGACAGCAACAGTGTACTTACATATAATAAGTAAAATAAATCTTAAAAAAAAAAAAAACAAAAAAAACAGCCAGTGCCAATTTCCTAATACGTCTGACTTCACGTTCGTCTCCCCTGCAGTGGAAACCACTACAGGTGCAAACATGGAGACTCTGGAAACATGAATCTGTCAGAGGACACACGGCAGACAAGAAGCAACTGTGGTGTACACACTTGGCAAAAAAGCTTCAGGAACTCGGCACGTAACAGAGTCCAGTCTGGATGAGGCCATTTGGCCAACAGTATTCCTAAAACCTGGCAACTGCAACAAGCAACAGCATGGGTGTGCGTACACACAGACACACACAGACGCACATGCACACACACACATTCTCTCTCTCACATGCACACTCTCATAAACACATGCACGCACACACTCACACACTTTCTCTCACACACTCATACACACATGCATGCACACACACACACTCAGACGTATATGAGCTTACAAACACGCATTCTCACACACTCTCACACACATAAACACTCTCACATGCACTCTATCACACTCTCTCACATACACACTCACCCACTCTCTCACACACAGACACTCACATACCCACACTCTCACACTCACATGTACACACACTGACATACACTTTTATACACACACACTCACACAGAGCACCTGAGCACAGCTCTACAAAACTGCAGCTGTATCACCCACTGCTGCAGTCCAAGCCACAAGGCCAGCTTAACTGCAGCTTCAGTCACGTCCGCTCTGGAAATGGTCCCTGCAATGTGGATGTGGGCAGACCTTCCTGTCCTCACCTCACCGCTCTGAGGGCTGAAGAAGGCATGAACATCTCTGAGAGCCTCTCCCCGCACTTCACGGAGGCATGCCCGCTGTACATGTGCTGTGTTGAGCCATGAGAAACTTTTTTTTTTACATTATTGCGTGCGTGTGTGTGTGTGTGTGTGTGTGTGTGTGTGTGTGTGCATGAGGCACACTCACGTCACATCATGTGTGTGGAGGTCAAAGGACAACTCGCAGGGGTTGGTGCCTCCCTTCCACCACATGGGTCATGGGGATTTAACTCGGGCCACTATGCCTGGCACCAGGGGCTCTGACCTACTAAAGCCACCTTGCTAGCCATACAGAGCTGTTGTTGCTGCTGCTGGTAATAGTGGTGGCGACGGCCCCATTATACAGAGTGAGATGCTGACAATTTCTGGTTTATCCTGATGTCTACGCTTCGTAACAACCTCCAGTATACAGATAATAAGTGAGGCTTGGGGAAGTTCAGAAATCCCCAAGAAGTGAAGACTGAGAGGGACTCAAGCTCATCCCTGCCTGGCCTCAGGGCCCCGAGGCCCTCTCCTTCCCCTCACCCATGCAGACTGTCACCTCTGCAGGGCTCTGGAGGCCAGGGTTGGTGCAAATGGCTGGACATACAAGCCCGAGAACCTGCTTCGGTTCCTTCGCTGCCTGAGATGTGAGCGAAAGAGGTCAGAGCTGTGTGGGAGCTGCCCAACTCCTACCCCACACTCCCACACTGAAGGGTGGAAAGAGGGAAATCATGGGGGGCGGGGGGTTAAGGTTTACAATTAGTACCTACAGATGTGCACACAAGTGGACCATCCTCGAATCTGCCTTAGCCTTGTTGGTCAATGTTCCCAGGGAGAGAGTACAGGATGCTCACACAGCCGTGCAGGCACACCTGTACGGCTGCGCACCCAATGACCCAGGTGGCTTTCCGTTCCCATTCCCTTCCTTGTCTGCACGGTTCCTTCACCAAGATGTAGTCTGGCCCGGGCCCCGGAAGAACTTTAGAAGCCAGTTCCTTCCTTGCCTACGGTCCGTTTCCAAGAAGGTCAGGGTGCAGGTCAGGACATCCAATAATTCCCCCACCGCCGGAAGGCGCTGGTCATTAGCCACCATGCGGCCACTTCCTAGTTCCCAGTTCTGCACATTAGCAAGCCCCCTGAGACAAGTAAGCTGACCCTTAGCCAATGGTGGGTCACGATTTCAAGATGATGACAGGCAGACCTGCTGTTGCTCGGCTGTCTTCAGGTCTGAAGAGGAAATGGTAGCATGAGGTAATCCGCGGGCTTTGCCCAGTAGACAGTTCAAAGCAGACTCAAGACATAGCACCCTCCTGACTCCGGCCTTCCAAAGAGCGGGTCGCCTTCCAACAGTCACCCGCCCTACCCCCTCTACTTCCAACACATGCATGTGTGCACGCAGTCAACCACGCTGGCACATGGGGACCCCTGGCATTCACTCTGCCTTACGAAGAAATTCCACACCTCCTCCCTGCGTTCATTTTCCTAGAAAATCCTCCACCAATAAAAGGTTCTCGTGGCCAGGGCGGGAGGTCAGCCCTGAAATAGACGTCTCATACCACTGCCAACTTTGTGCCATGGCTACATCTTTCTTCCAAGCCTCTGGAGAAACTTGGAGCTCCAAAGCTGCCATTCCCCAGGGATGGGATCACTTCCGACCAATTCCCCAGAGAGTTACCACTGCCCTGGAGTTCCGGGGAAAATATTCTCTGTCTCCCTAAGGTGGTGGCCAAGGGAGATTCCAAGGTCTTTTGCTTGCTCCAGGCAGCTTATAATTTATTTGGCAATTACGGCAAACATGGCGGCTGTCGGTAAAATTCAAAGTAGTACAGAAAACAAGAAGAGGTGAGAAGCCCAAAGTGCCCGGTTTTCTCCCCAACTCCTCTCTCAGCCCCATTTCTGCCACCAGAGATCATCCTTTTTGACAGTACAAACTGTTCTCTCTGGCGATGGTTGTTTTGTTTTGTTTTTAAAAGGCATTTATAACAAGTCTTGAAGAATGGAAGGTTTTGGAACCTATCTACAGACAGGCATGTTAGATGTGTGGCAACGTTTGACATAGGTGCATCTATGCCACTGGGTGTCCATGCTCTACTGTACCTATTTGTGCTTTCATTAATAAGAACCTTAACTGCTTTTTTCTTTCCCATTATGTTTCAAATGTGTGTGTGTGTGTATAGTGTGTGTATAATAAAATTTACATATGTGTATATATATGTTTGTTGGTTTTAGCTATGCGCATGATTGCATGAGTGCATGTATGTGCGCCTGTGGGAACTCACAGAGGTCAGGAGCATCGGATCCCCTGGAACTGGAGTTGCAGATGGTTGTGAGCCACCATGTGGGTGCTGGGAACTAAACCCGGCTTCTGTAAAAGCAGCAAATGCCCTTATCCTCTCCTCCACTGTAAGGATGTCTGAGCATCCTTTGGCACGCCTCTCTGGCCACACAGAGGGATTCTTGTAGGAAGACACTCAGAAGCTCAAATACCTAAAGCCAGGCACTCAGTCACAGCTGCGACATCAGTGAACAAGCCTGCCCTGCCTCTGCCCCCATGGAACCTATAGCTTACATGAAGACAACTCAAGAGGCCATCAAGCCAGAAAGAGACAAATCATAGCTGGGACCCAAGAGGAACCAGGACACAAATGAAAAGCCCTATCCAAGAAAGGACAGAGCACTAGCATGTTGGGAGAACAGCAGCATATATATATATTCCAGGCCTGTGACACAACATGCCCTCCAGAGAATAACAGGTGAAGAGAGTGGCTTGTCTGGGCACAGAAAGTTCCAGCACCCTGGGGAAGACGCCGCACAGCCACAGCCAGAGAGGGTAGGAAGGTGAGGGGACATGAGCTTGATTTTTTTTATCTCTGAGGGGGTCTGAGAGAGTAGAGAATGAGCCACCCACCTGAGACGCAAGCCCAGGCTGCAAGGGAAGGCCACATCAGCAGGTTGGCAAAAGCTTTTGGGAGCTTCCATGCGTGGCAAACGGGAAAGGTTAAAAGAACAGCTGGCCAAGCTAGAGTCAGGTGACAACGAACCTCAGAAAAGCCAGCTATGGCTTCTTCACTGGCTGGGTCAGCCAGGGTCTAACCAGCCACGTAGGTATCCAAACTGTTGAACATTAACTTCTGAGAAGTGGTTACATGGGTGACAGAAGTCACTAGATGCCAAAAATGGGGGGGGGGGGGGGAGAGCAGGGAGACATTGAGAAACCCAGAGACAGAGGGCAAGTGGAGGAAGCTGCCCACACTTCTGTATTGGAAGGACTGAGGTGTGTGTGTTGGGAGCAGGGGGAAAGGGGTGGGAGATACTGGGGCTAGGGCCTGGGAAACCAGTGGAAGTCAGGCATCAGGGAGGGAGCCCCGTGGAGGATGAGCTGTTGCTGGGTCTCACTGGGACTCTTCAAGCTTCCTCCTGGCTCAGGCTGAGCCCAGCAGCACAGGTGCATGGACCCACACTTCACAGGCCAGCCTGGGCTACAAGCGGTAATCAGAAGACCATGAAACAGACCATGGGGTAGCTTTCTACTGATCTCCAGGACTACCGTAGTGCCTGGTAGAGCACACAGAATGGAGAATAGGCTAAACAACAGAGGTGGGCTTTATTTCAAACACACACACACATACACACACACACACACACACACACACACACACACACACCTGAGACTAGCTTTCAAACTAATGAGCCACTCCTCAACTTATGCTCACACATACGCAGCTAGATAGACCCTACACCCACAGCATTCAACAGCACACAATAGCTCTTCTCTGAAACAGCTGCTCATCGGAGCCAATGCAAACTCTGTGTTGACACCAAATAGGACCTTTTAATGAAGAGATTTAGGGTATCATGAGGTCTCCCAGCTCAGAGGAAGACTATGGGTTCCCTTTATCCAGCTTGCTTTACCCTTCACGAAGCCCGTGGCTGGGTTCAAGGGAGACACCCGTTCCTCCAGGTTTCCTTTGTTTCTGGCCTCACTGACAGGAGGCCCACGGGCCCAAAGGAAAAGGCATCCTGGGATGTCAAGGCCCTGCCAAGGAATCAGCCAAGAGACCCCTGGGGACTCCTCGATCTTAGGCCACAGCTGGAAAGCAGAAGGCTGTGATCTGCCAGTGGCTGTTGGGACACACAGCAGATCCTCAGTCAAGAATGTGCCAGGGTGCTGTTCTCTGAAGCTTATCTCTGGAAAGGGGGCCTGTGGTACCTAATCTGACAAGTGTGAGCATCAGTGATACCGAGACCAAGAGTAGCGGTCGTCCATAGGCAGGAGCCCTCCTAAGTGCTACATTGATCCTTGATCTCCACAAGAGCCCTTGAAGGCAGGAAAGTTATATAATAGCTCATCCCTAGAAACTCACATCATGGAGCCTGCCTGGCTGACTACAATCCTCTAGCCACTTCTAGAACGGTGTGCAGGCTGTGGGCGGAGCCGGGCCAGAGCTCCCAAGTGGTCCTATTTGGTTGTTCAAGAAATGAGCCTTCATCCAGGCCCAGTCAACTGTCCAAGGTAGCAGGCCAATGAGTAGCACCTGCTATGAACAACCTACTTCAAGAACTCCATGCCCTCCCCCAAGTCGGCCCACTTGCCCACTTGCTACTCCAGCTGAGTGGACCCTTACGGTCCAGAAGCTCAATGCACCCTGACCCCCTGGAAGTGGACATGTGCACTTCTCCGAGCCAGCCTCAGCCTCAAACACACAGTGCAGAACACCTGTTGGCCTACCACAGCATCAAGGATAAATCCGTTCCTCAAATAGAGCGGAAGTTTCACCACGTTCTAACCTCGTCTCTAGCAAGCGAGGGAAGCTGGTCTCCATAAACACAGTTATTTTGGAGGTGGACATTCTCAAAACACCGAGCGGGCTGGCTGTGGAGACTCTGGTGTTTGTTTGTTTCTTTCCGTTTTTAAACTAGCAGCGGTAGCTACAACAGAAACGTCTGGGGACCGGAAGACGGAGCCTTTTCTCCAGCCTTCATGATGGTGCTGGCCAGTGAAGCTAGTCCGTTCGAGGGATTACAAAGTAAAGGCTGCAGCCAATACAACAGGGCAAAGTGATATGTTTATAAAGAAATAAAGAGATATAAGATATGTTCTATAGGAGAGGGAGGTAAAGTATGGGGAAAGGGATATCTCAGCAGACCCATGCCAAGGCATCCCTTCCCCTGAGGGGCCAGCCACAGGACAGTATAGTATAAAATAGAGTTTATTCAGGGCATGGGGAGGGGAGCTAAGAGGGTAGTAGAGGTAGAGAAAGGGAGAGAGCGAGAGAGAAGAGAAGAGAAGAGAAGAGAAGAGAAGAGAAGAGAAGAGAAGAGAAGAGAAGAGAAGAGGAGGCTGGCCATGACAATGAGAACGTGGGGGCGGGGGGATGGGGAAGAGGGGAGCAAGAGAGAAGCAAGACAGCAAGCAAGAGAACATGAGAGAGGAGGAGGCAAACAGCCCCTTTTATAGCGGGCCAGGCCCCTTTTAACTGTAGGGTAGAGCTTAGACAGAATGCTAACACAAAGGCTTCATTCACATCACGGGGTTACAGGCCAGGCCCGAGGATTAGGATGCTTGGATCACAAACGAAGTCCGAGTTGTCATAAGTTACCTAAGATTCAATTGGAAAGGAAAGGGATGGAAAGGTCTCAGGTCTGCTGAAACCTCAATTTTAATGGGGCCATAATTTCACGATGGAATCTCTTTGGCATTGTCATCTGTGACTTCTGTTTTCTTATGCTGGGTGTGCAGAATTTGACTATAGCCCTGTATAACCCCTCAGCCTGGACATGGGATTCCGCTCCTCTCTGGGGAACAGCCACTAGGACCCCTCTGCTGAGCAGCAATCGGGTAGGAGGTTCTATTCCCTGGTCAGTGTGCTGTGTGGGATCCCAGGGAGAGGTCCCAGTGGCTGCTACAGAGGATCAAAGGCCAGCCCTGTGTGGAGCCAGCCTCCTGGAGAGTCTCTGGCGAGCAGAGAGGCATCCAATCTGGCCAGGTGGTGGGACGGATCATCTTTCAGGCGACAGCTGTTTCCGGAACACCTACTAGTTGTAGGGCTTGAGCCAGCTAATCTGGCCTGCCTCCTCTACAGGGGCCTCTCCCTGGTAACTGGCCGTGAGGCTAAAGGAAGGAGTCTCCTACAATCATCCTGCTGGGAAGAAGCCCCCACATCCTGGGTCCTAATGACCATGATGAATGCAGATAGCCACACACACACAAAGGACTTTGCTTACCCCCTAAGAAGCTGTAAATGGCAAAGGGAATGGGTGTGCCAATCACCCTGGCTTGATCCTTACACCTATATTTGCATGAGAGCTTCACAGTGTACCCCATAAACTCCTGCGTGCACCAACTGAACTCCAAAGAATCCCAACCAGCTCGCTAAGCTGAGAAAAAGAACCCGGAAACAGAAAGGCTCAGTGTATCTAATCCTAAAGCGGGCTTCCGGTATCTACCGTGTTCTACAATTGCTAAGGAGGAGGCACACCAACATGTTGGTAATGACCAATAAAACACTAGTAGAAGCCCCCCTGATGGGAAGGCTGGCAACAGATGGGTCACCCATCACACCCACAGGACTGCCTGACACAAGGGTCCGTGGAGTGGGGCCACAGGAAGAACTCCCCCAAAGATTCAAGCCTAGCCTTTCAACACCAATTGACCCGTGCTCCGGATGAGCGATCTCCAATGGAGATGCAATCTGAGCTGTAAAAGGTGAGTTTGAAAATCTGTGTGTGTGTGTGTGTGTGTGTGTGTGTGTGTGTGTGTGAGAGAGAGAGAGAGAGAGAGAGACAGAGACAGAGAGAGACAGAGAGAGTGTGTGAGTGATATGAGGGTGAGTGTTCATGTATTAACACATGTGTGCACACGTGTAGAGGCCAGAGGTAATTAACAGGTGTCTTCCTCTATCTATATCAAACTTTTTGAGACAAGATCTCTCTTTGAACCAATATATTCATTTAACGCAAGTAAATTGCCAAGAAGCTCGGGATGCCATTCCTGTATCCCCACCTCTCGATTTTATATGGGTGCTGAGGATTAAAACTCAGGTCCTCATGCTAACACAGCAGACTCTTAACTCCTCAGGGCTGTCCCATCTCCTCAGCCCCTAGTAGCTACATCCTTAACAAAGTGAAGCCAGTTATAACACATTTTTTAACCCCAATACAGCCAACATGCTATCATCCCAACATGTAACTTACTTAAAAAAAAAAATCCGTAAGATAGTTTAGGTTATTTTTTTCTATACAGAATCTATAAAATCTGATGTCCATTTGATGTGTTGATATATTTCCATCAGGACCACCCATATTTCCAGAGCTCAGAGGCCACACAGGCCCAGGGACTGTGGGACAACACAACAAACGTTGAGAACCAGAAATTCACAGGAAATATAAGGCTCAGGGGGAATCCTTAAGGACGCCGTGAAGAAGGAATCAGCCAAGCCTCCACATGGAAAACCATGCAAGATGGATGCCTGATTTGAAAAAAATATTTTAAAGTCCTCTAGAGACTCAATAAGCAGACATGCAGAGACAACCGTGTCTGAACGAATCTGTGGCTAAAATAACGTGAAAATCTTGCCTAGGGAGCTGGAGAGATGGCTCAGCAGTTAAGAGCACTGACCGCCCTTCCGAAGGTCCTGAGTTCAAATCCCACCAACCACATGGTGGCACACAACCATCCGTAATGAGATCTGACGCCCTCTTCTGGTGTGTCTGAAGACAGCTACAGTGAACTTACATGTAATAATAAATAAATCTTTGGGCCAGAGCGAATGGGGCCGGAGCGAGCAGAAGTCCTGAGTTCAATTCCCAGCAACCACATGATGGCTCACAATCATCTGTATAGCTACAGTGTACTCATATACATAAAATAAATAAATAAATCTTTAAAAAAGAAAAGAAAATATTGTCTGGGCTTTTGATCACAGAAAATAACTATCTGTGTGGTAGGTGTGACCTTATTCCTCTCAAAGAGCCCAGGACAGATGTGGTGGTACAAGCCTTTAATTCCAGCACGAGGGAAGCAAGGAGAGGAGAATTTCTGTGGGTATGAGGCCAGCCTCGTCTATCTATATGAATTCCAAGACAGGGCTACATGAGGCACTGTCTCAAAAACTAATTAATTAATTAGCTAATTAGTTAGTTAATTGGTTAACTAACTAATTAAAAGATCCTGGGCTCATTCAGTAACTTGCGGGCCACACAAGCATGAGGAACTGAGTTCAGATCCCCACACTCATGTAAAGCGCCAGATATGGTAGTCAGTGCTGGTCATCTCCAGCACTGGAGAGGCGGAAACAGGAAGATGCCTGCGCATCCCTGGCCAGCTGGTGTAACCACATAGGTTAACTACAGACACAACAAGAGGCCCTGTGTCAAAAACTAAAGTGGAGGGTGTTGGTGAAATGTCTTAGCCAAGAAGAGCATTTACCACTAAGTCTGATGCCGAGTTCAGCCCTCAAAACCCACCCATTGGAAGGAGAAAACAGACTCCTTTAAGTTGGGTGCACACCTGCACATGCACATTGCGCACAAGCACACAGGCACATGTACACACACAAACACACACCTACTCTTTTTTTTTGGAGATCACTTAAACTACCTCAAATAATTCAATGGCTAGGGCAGAGGGGTGTCCAAATGTTAGCTCTGCCACAAGACAGGTCAGGAATGGGTTAACTGTTGGTGCCACTGATTGGTAGGTGGGTAGGTGGGTGACGGGGCTACTTTACTCTTCTGGAGCTCTCAGCACATGCTTTCCCCAAATGAAGAGTTGCGCTTCTTTTAATTAAGGAGAACCCTCTGCAAAGGCTGTCCTGACAAAGCACCCAAAAGGGGCGGTGGTGGGTGGCACAATTCTGGAATGGCGCCTTTGAGGTTTAAATCCTGGTTCTTTCTGTGGCTCCTTCTGTGACTTCAAGGATGTCCTGCTGGCTGTAACGCCTCAGTTTACCACTAAGCAGGACTGGTGTTGAACCCCCACCCCCACCCCGGGACTGTTCTAAGAGTTAAATAAAACCATCCAAGCAGACTGGATTAAGCTCAGCTGCAGACACCCACCAGTCAAGTGACCAATCATTGGCATCACCATCTTCAGTAAAGAAGGTGCCAATCATACAGCCCACCTGGGCAATGTCACTCTGATGAGTTGTGGTTTCCCATCCAAGGGCATAAAGTGGAGGCCTTGGACGGATGTAAGGAGCTTCTGTCTCCATCAGACCTTGAGAACCGGAAGTTGTAGCTTGAAGGAGAGGCAGTAAGGTAAAATGATGTTGAAGACACTGGTCAATGCCCCTTTAGGCCTATAGGCAAAGCCAAAGTCAGTGGGGCTTTGGCCAAATGCCCTGTTCGAGATAGAAGCAAAGCACCTAATGATCTGAAAACAAGGCTCCATTTGGCAAGCAAACTGATTCGGGCTGGAATCCTTATTCCTCCTGCTTCCTGCTCCAGCCCTCCAGGGTATCCAGCTGTCACCTCCTAAACGCTCAGGAAAGACAGGTAAACAGCACAGTGACAGGGCCAGACATGTACAGCTGGGACAGAGGGTTTCCCAAGAGATACAGGGCCAAGCCTTGGGTGGTCCAGACAGAATTCTGCGTCCTCGGGCCATCTGTGAAGCACTGCTCTGTTTATGTGGCCTCACTGCCCCCAGAATCTCAGGACAAATGGAGGCTGTAGAAAGAAGGGCCGGAGAGGGAGGACCCCAGAGCATGGCTCTGTGAACACCGACCAGCTCCCAGGCACAGGTAAGACAGCTGTGTTTTTTTTTCAAGTGAAAGGTTCGAAATTCCAGAGTGTCAGAGGCGGGGTGATACAGAAAGGACAAAGGACCCTCTGTGGAGCCCAAGTCAAAATGCCCATGTCATGACCACAGCCAAGGGCACCCTACCTGAATGTCACAAACCACCATTATTCCTTGAGGAGTGGGAGGGGAGCAGCAGGAGGAGGAAGAGCTCCAGCAGACTGCCCTGTACAAAACCTTCTCTTTACCCATCTGACCAGCTATGAAGAAGGGCTAGCGGAAGCCCACTACAGGGCAGGTGACATGTGCTAAGGATGCGATAGGAAGATTAGTGTTAGCATCACTACCCATAAGCCCTTCGTGGGAACTGGTAGCATCACTACCCATAAGCCCTCCGTGGGGACTGGTACCACTTGTTCTCCTTGAAGAATGCACCCTTCCTAAAAAGCGATATGCAAATGATCCCTCCCAGTCATAATAGTCTCCGTTTAGGAAGCAGAGTGAAAAGGGGGCCAGAACTGCACTCGGGAATCCTTTGCTGGGAATTCAGAGACTGCCGCCAGTCACAAAGGGGAACCCACACTCCACACACCTAAATGCCAAGTCCCACTCTTAAGTGAGGTAGCTTTGGCTCAACCCGATATCAGCTTATCCTAGCCCAGGGCGCCAGGTTTGACTAAGCACATTCTAGAAAAGGTCCTGGGATGGGAGAAAGATCCCCACCCTGGCACCTGCTCAGGTCCCTGTAGCAAAATCTGATCACTCTGCAGCATTCCAAGGACCAGGCCAGAGCAGTCAACTGGTACCAGAGGGCACAGGGGCTTGGAAACACGCCTCTAATGACCAGGTTGTCCCACTTCTGAGACAGGGATGGCCGTGCATTTGTCTCAGAGATGGATAGAGGACAACCACTTGAAAGAGCCAAGGACTGGAAACACATCCATCTGCAGGAAGATGTTTAGATAAATTCCTAAGAAGGAAGAGTCCCTAGCCACAGAGAAGCCAGCAACAACCCGTTGTTATTGTTTAGACTGAAAACGGCCTGCGACGTGTGTATACAATTCTGTCATCTGTTTAAACAAGCATGAAAAAAGAAATAGAATTTGTATGCATTCGCTTCTGTCTACGAAGACTAGACTATCTTGGGACAGAAGGCCCAAGAATGTGTGCTTCTGTCCTCTATGAGGAGGGGACAGGTGGCTCAGCCACAGGGTAAGAAAAAGGCCTGTCCTGTATCCTTCAGTTACCAAAGGGCATACTGTGCATACATGGGGACCTAGGTCCAGATGCCCAGTGCCCACATAACAAGCCAGATGTCAGCACATGCTTGTTTTGCGAGAGCAGAAGGAGTAGGCTCCAGATTCAGGGAGAGACCCTGCCTCAAAAAAGTAAGGTGGAGAGAAAAATGAAGATATCCAACCTTGACCTCCAGCCTATACACAATCATATATAAACATGCATGATCACACGCATGGACACACACATGCACACAATCAATCAGTCATCAATAGAAGAGACTAGCCCCACCATCTGGACCAATATCCCCCAGCAGTCCCCCACTACCCAGCGCTCCCCAACCCCCCCCCCAAAAAAAAAAACTCAACACAGAGCAAAGCCACCCAACCAAGAATTCCATTCAGGCTTCATGTTTAATCTCATAAGCCTTGTAAATTTCACATTCTACTCCAAATCTGTGCCTGCCTTAATAGCAAAATAATATTTTAAACGGCTCCCTGGTTTAAATGGTTTAACCTCTGCCCCCTCGGCCAAATCTTCTAAAGTGAATGCAGCCAGAAAAGGGCTTCACATTCTCAATTGCACGCCAGTTAAACTCAGTCACCTTTCCACCTCATAGGAAACAAAACCCCCCTTTCTGCCAGGTTTCTGGGCCGTGTTTTAAATTACATATTAGTTAAAGCACTCAACCTTTCTCCTCTGGGTGGGCAGGTCAAATGAAGAAGACAAGGCAAACACAGCCTGGCTTTCTCCATCTCCTGTCTCCCCCCAGGGAGCAACACCGCAGTGTAGAAGGACTTTCAGGTCCTCTTTGAAATCTGAAGGGAAAGAGTATACAGGACCCCCAGAAATCTGGGGTGGGACAAACATCCTTTCTTCAGGAAACATTCAGGAACAAGACCAATCCACTTCAGTTTCAGAGGCTGAACTTTATTGTGCTCTTTCCATAAGGGAAGACCTTTGCCCATATCTCACCGCCCCTCTTAAGCCATCCCTGGCGCTGACTTCCAGTTTCCAATGACCCTTCCAGGATACAAGGCCAATTCTGTTTTGTTGCTTTTTTTTTTTAAAGACCAATAAACTGCAGTTAACGGATCAGATCTCGCTATAGAATTAACTGGCCAAATGTAAGTAACCGAGCCAAGTTTCACTTCTCAAGAAACCAAGGTCAAGATCTCCCGGAGCTTTCTCTGAAGGAGGGGGGTGAGGGAGGATGTTTCTCAAACCTTTTTTTTTTTCCTGATGGCTGTCTCAGAGCCCAATTCAGTAAGTGCTGTGGACTGGTTCCACTTGCAAGCCCAGAATGTCACAAACCTAGATCTAATCCCAGATAGGCCACTCGTAGCTGCGCAGCCTAGAGGAGGTCCCTTAACCTCCCTCGGCCTTGTTCTGAGCCTCATATGAATTAATGCTATTTTGAGTTTCTTCCATAAATGGGGCTAAGAACAGCCCCACCTGCTCAAGTTGTCAGAGGATAACGAGGAGACAGTGGGGTGACCGACGCTTACTGAGCGCTCCGTCAACAACAGGCTAACCCTGACTCAAACCAGACATGTTTCAGCAGAGAGAGACCAGAAGTGCAGGACGGAAAACTTCAGTTTTCTAACACTATTCCCAAAGCCTTCCCTCCCAGGGCCTGATGGGAAGGAAATCCAGAAAAGCGTTCACTCCACCAGTGTGGGGAGCAGAAAGAAACCCAGTCCCACAGCCCCAGCCAAGGAAGCCTGCAGCCTGGGCTCTGCCGCCTTCTTCAGAAACCTGAAGGGAAATGAAGAGCAAATGGAGCCAGCGGCTGTCCAGGTATAGGAAACCCATCCTGGCCCAGAGGCCCAGGGACCTGACGGAAAAATCCCAACAGTCCAGCTGCCCCTCCTAACAGGCCCCCATCGTTCCCCGTCCCCGCCTCCCTACGAGGGTCTCTGAATTACAAGGCAGCCACGTGACAGCCTTGGCTGAAGAAGGTAAGGAGTGGGAAGCCTCACCAGCAGGCAGAGTCCAGTGACCCAGGATGTGCACAGACAGGCGTGTGTAGTAATAATTTTGGCATTCTTGATTTCTCTATTTAACACACACACACATACACACACACACTCACACACACACAATTTTATGACATTCGGAATTCTAAAGACTTTTCAGGGAGTACATAATGCTAGGGGTCCCGAGAAACCTCTTGCTGTTGGTTGTTGGTTGCTGTTGGTCACGGTTTGTTAAGTAGTCTACGCAAAGAAGCAGCAACAAGAAGAAGAAATGTGATATCCTGACAGCAGAGATCAAATTTGCCCTGAGGAAGCCCCCAACCAGCAAGAAGCTGCATGATGACAACCTCATCCCCTTTCTGACCGGACTTTATTCAGGGATCTCTCTGCTTTCCCCCTCTATCCTTTTTTTTTCTCTCTTATCTAGGACTAGGGAGCTTAGAGGTGTGGAAGAAAGAAGACCCCACAAAGTAGCAAAGACCAGCTACAGGCATGCTCAAAGGAGGCCTAACAATGTGTCCCTGGGAGAGCAAATGAACAAAGCCCCCTGTGGTGTATGTACCCTGCACCGGGTGGCGCAGTGTCAAGGAACTGACAGATGGGCTGTGTGTCGTGCAGCAGGACCCAGCTAAACTTGATGGAACCAGGGTGTCCAAGGGGCCTGGTCAAAGGCATCGCTTCTCACAACTCCTGACGGGGAAACCCAGATTGTTCTGCTAGTTCTAATCCACTGTAGAAAACATCACTGTGATGTCACGTTGCTAGAAGGTTCTATAGCCCCATCCTCCTGCTTCCTGGACTTGCTTCTTCACAGACCAACATAAAACCAAGCGGTTTGCAAATCCACCGGGGATGCAGACCATGAACTGCCAGGTCAGGAGGGCAACTGAGGCAGGTTCAACACCCTACCCCGCCCCCACCCCCAGCACTTCTCTTCAGACACTGAGGAAATAACCAGGCTCCACTACCAGTTTGTAAAACGAGGGGTTTCCAGAGAGGACTTAAATATAGAGTGTATGCCACATGATGCAAAGGTCTGGAGACATGCGCAGTTGGCGCCAGGGGCTTACTCTCACTCTATGAGAGTGAGGAGCGACATCTATGTAACAGGTAAGCCTAGTGTCTGGCTTGGGCATTTGGGCTATGATCACAGGCTTCAGGCAACCTCAGAGAACAAGAGAGAAGACAGAGAACTCATTTCCACACACCCACTTGGAGATACAATGACCAGAGTCACATCTAAAGAAGAGTGATGGACGACAGGCCACTGAGACCAGAAGGCTAACCCAGACTGTCTAGTACCACGGGAGGAAAATCTCAACACAGTTTATCACCACTGTAGAAATACCAAGTGCATCTCTTCTATCAAAGACTACAAAATTTGTATTTAGAGCCAGGTGTTGTGGTAGAATCTCGGCACTTGGGAGGCAGAGACAAGTGAATCTCTGTGAGGCTGAGAATAGGCAGGTCTACACAGTGAGTTCCAGAATAGCCTGAGCTACCGCATTACATAGTAAAACTCTCTCTCTCTCTCTCTCTCTCTCTCTGTGTGTGTGTGTGTGTGTGTGAGTGAGTGTTGAGAGATGGGACCATGTGTTTAGAAAAAGAAATTTTTTTAAATCTCCCTCACTTTGTAAGACTTTTTTTAAGATTTATTTATTTTATATATGTGAGTACACTGTCAATGTCAGACACACTAGAAGAGGGCATCAGATCCCATTACAGATGGTTGTGAGCCACCATGTGGTTGCTGGGAATTGAACTCAGAACCTCTATAAGAACAGTCAGTGCTCTTAACCACTGAGCCATCTCTCCAGCACCAAGACTTCTTTTCAAATACTTTAATCCTCCCCAGCAAGTAAAACCTTTGTTTACACAAAGGCCCCCTGCTCTGTTTTAGGAACTCAATGATGGCCTAAAGCACAGACACTTTCCTCCTTGGGACAGGGACCTCTTTCCCCTTCCCTGCACCAGTTCTTTCAGATTAGCCAATTGGATATGACTGTGAGGTCAGACCCCCAGCCAATGGGGGAAAGACAGCCAGCACCAGAGCTAGAAGAAAAACCCAGGGCACTTCCTGTCTCAGGGCACTGGCTCTTCCCTCAAGCACACCAACCTCTTGAGCAAGAGTAAAGTTTGTCTTGTTGGAATGGTGGTCTCTTTCTTTGTGACCTCAAACTTGTTCCTAACAGCATTACAAAGTCATAGTTACTGCCACTTGCAAGATGCCTGAGGCTGGGCCCTTCTTATAAAATTAGGGATGCTTCACCATGAGATGGGTACCCTGGGGAAAACAAAACAAAACAAAACAAAAAACAAAACAAAAACCAGAAAAGTCTGGTCTGGCTAAGTAAGACACACTCACAGGCATCCATCTGGTGAGGCAGAGATCGGTTCTTTTCAGAAGAGGTTGCCCAACTACCTACCCTGCTTTTCCTGAGGCTCAAAGATTTATTGTAGGCTGTGAGATGCCAAGTTTACAAAGGGGACAGACACTCTTTAGCAAAGGGCATCTCTCAGGCACCTTCTGCAACCACTTGTACTTAGCAGGTCTGCAGACAGGAACAAAGTGGGGGAGGGGGAGGCCCCAGAGGCCCTCTCCTGTGCTTACCACTGTCAGGGAAAACTGGGATAGGGCACAAGCTTGCAAGGCCAGAGACACAATGCAGTGGATGTATAATAGAGACAAATGGATGAACAGGGACCTGGGAACAGAAATGGCTGCACAGCATGGAGACAGCCCTGCCTTAAGGCCTGTTCAAGAGTCAACACAGTAAAGAAAAAAAAAAAAGTTCTCACACACCAGAAAAGGTCTCTCTCTCTCTCTCTCTCTCTCTCTCTCTCTCTCTCTCTCTCTCTCTCTCTCTCTCTCCAGTTCAAACAAGAACTCATCAATGGCCAGGCAGTGATGATTTGCCAAACAAAGCAAGGGGAACCATACTTCGAATTTCTTAGAAGGGCGGGTCTTCTTCCCAGAGCTGCTGCTGGCTCTGACTGCTGTCTCCCCACCAAGACCTGGTGTGGGTGAGATACTCATGGGCCTCCCAAGACTGACTGAATGAAGACACCTCCGTTCTGAGAGTAACCGAACCACCCTAGGTGAGGTTCTGAGACCATGTCACCCTCCCCTGAGGTCATTCTAAACAGGACCTATGGGTACTGAAGATGGGACCCACTGAAGACGGAACCAGGTGTGACCTGGTTGACCCTTTTACCAAGATGGCGGCAATCAGAAGATGGGACTGCTTCTGTCAAGCAGGAAGCCAGCCAGGGTCATCTATTTCCCTGGTGGGCCTCTTGAGGGAGGCAACTGGGTGAGCACAGACCAGACTATGGCCAGCTTCCTAGGTCTGAACTCCAGCCTGGCCACCTGCAAGCAAGACAGGGGATGACTCACACCCCTGGACCTCAGCTTCCCCATCTGCACAGTGAATCGAGGTAACAGCTGCCTTACAGGCCTGCAGTTCAGAACAAGACCTATCGGGAAGAAGCTGTCCCTTGGGTATTTGTTCAGTCAGGCCAGGCCCTGCAGTCTTACCTCACAGGTAAGGAAATGTTAACCTTAATGACAGAACCCGCTTCCCCCACCCTGCCCCTAACCAGGATCTCACGCCCAGCACAACTGCCCCACAATCCCCCCCAAAACACACACACACACACACACACACACACACACACACCATTCAGAATGACAGCCAGCAGCCAGCTCCAGCCTTCTCTGTCCCCTTCAGGAATACGGGACACATGTCAAGCAGGAGGAATAAAGAGGCCAGAGCACCATGTGCCCAGGGCACTGCCAATGCTCTCCCTGGGGCCAAGAGCGGGCTTGCTCAAAGGAGAACTAGAGTCCCCTGAGGCTTCCGTACTGCAAACAAAATCAGAGAAACAGGTCCTAAAATTGGAAGGGCACCGACGGCCCTGCATCACCATGCGCGCGGTGTTCTTTGTTTTGTTTCCTGCCAAGTTACTCGATCTATCTCAGAAAGTCCTTTGCGAGATGACACTGACAGGCAACCCCTCCCCCACCCCACCCCCAGCCCCGACCCATCCATCGGGCTGTGGGACTTCACCAGCACAGAAGTCGTGTTCTCCAAGAAAACTAGGGGTGGGTGCCTGCCTAGAATCTTGGGTTCTTGGTAGGTCCAGGCAAGGGGCTCCAGGAAGCCACAGGAAGTGGTCAGCTTTTGATTATTCTTCAAAGAATAGCCACCAGATTTGCTCAGAAAAAATAAAATAAAATAAAACCCTTTAACTTCCTAAACATTTTTGGCATAGGGCACCTACGCTGGCAATGTCCCATCTCCTTGGGGTCTTCTGGCAGTTCAGCTCGTGGTGCCTTTGAAGGGAGCAGGTGCCTGGGTCTTACGCATGAGAGGTGGGGGAAGGGAGGAAGGCAAAAGAGAAGAACCGAGAACAGCTCAAACTCTCCGCTCTTGTGAACTCACAGTGATGTGTTTATAAAAAGATAAAGAGAAATAGAATATGTTCTATGGGGGTGTAGTCAGGTGTGGGGTAAGGGGATGCCTCAGCGGGCCCATGCCAAGGCATCCCTTCCCTCTGAGGGACCAGCCACAGGAGGAGAGGCAGGGGAGGAGAGGGGGAGGGGGAGAGGGAGAAGGAGGGGGAGAGGGATAGGGAGAGGCCTCTAACATGGAGAGAGGGGTGGGGGAAGGAAATGGATGGGAAGGGGAGAGAAAGAGCAAGAGAGAAGCAAGAGTAAGAGAACAAGAAAGCAGGGCAAGCAGCCCCTTTTAGAGCGGGTCAGGCCTACCTGGCTGTTACTAGCAAAATGCTAACAACCACTAGGAGAGCAGCAGAGGAACGTGGTAGAAAGAAGGGGGCGAGGGAGGTCAATGGCAGCAGGGAATAAGAGAGTAACAGGAATAAATATGACCAAAATACAGTATATCTAAAAATATCAACCAAAAGTATTTAAAATAAAAAGATCCCAAATCTGCCAAAAACCAAGTTAAATCACAGCTGTGGCCTCCTGTAGGAAATCCAAGGTAGAGACTTGGTATAACCCAGTCACAGGGAGAGGGTGGATCTGAAGCAGGGTGAAGGGCCAACTTCTCCCTGGAAGCTGGAAGTACCCACCCTACCTCCATAGACACAGGGACAGGGACAGGTACAGCACAGAGTACGCTGGGGTCGTGGCCAGGCCAGAGCAGAGGAATCTAGATGTTTCCAACATGGGGCCAAAATAGGAGTCCCTCAGTAGCTGACAAGCCCAGACTTGACTCTGAGAGTCCAGAACAACAACTGCAGGCCCTGGGTTGGGCAGGGCCGGGCCAGGCCACGCTGCCACACACCAAACTAATCACAGGCTCTGCTCGGGGGCAGCTGGTAGTCAACAGTTGGAAGGGGCGGTCAGCAGTTCACCTCTTAGGAGGTCTTCAGGCCCAATCCCATGTAGATACACCTGGATTCCAGATGTGAGGTCTTGAGCCATCTATAAAGCCAAGTAGGTGTTCTGAATAGACATGGCACTGGGCAGACAAATAAGATGAGGACATTGGGTCAGGACTGCCCAAGCGAGTGAGGCAAAAGCCTTGAAGAGGGTGTGTAGTGCATTGTGGGATGATGGGAGAATCTGGACCTGCTGCAGTCGCCTCCCAACCTTTTGAATGAGAAAGCAAAGGGCAATCCAGGCCTCGGGAGGTCAGGGAAGGGGCGAGGCATGCATGAAGTGCAGACACATGGAGACACTAGAGTCTACACGCAAGTCTTCCGGTGCGCAGGTGTGAAGGCCTGCCCCCCCCACCTCCTTCACATCTGCATATTGGTAAAGATGCACAGCTGTGCATGCAGGTGTTACAACATGGATGGGCTTGAGCTCACGCACGTGTGCACGCATGCACACACACCACCACAGAAAAATAGCATTGTGCTAGACTTCGAAGCCCGTGCTTCAAAGAATGGGATCTTGGCCTTGCTCTGTGCAAGTCAATGGCCACAGTTTCTTTATCTATAAAACAGGCTAATAACAGTATCAGCCTCCTGGTGTCATTGGTCAGGGCCCTCTACATATGCTTCACATACATGTGCTGAAAGAATAATCCTGAGCTGAGCCATAGCTCGGGGTGGTGCTTACACGACGTGCAAAAGGCCCTGGGGTTGGTTTCCAGTAAGCCTCTTCCCTCCTCGTCCTCCCCCCAAAAAAAGTTGAGAAAGTCTTAGATACGTAGGGGGGTTAAATAAAGGGAGACTGAGAAAGACTCAGCCTCAAATTAAATAAATATGTGTGCGGACATACAGTTGCACTATTGGGTACACAACTTCTTACACACCAAGAGAGATATGCAGCAAAGGTCAGAGTTTGCACCTCACTGGAGGACTCACTGGAGTTCCAGGGTGTGCAAGAACAAACGGGAGTGGTTTCTGTCCACACTAGACCCCAGAATACTTCTCTTATAGAAGCTGACCAGGAAGGGACGAGAGGTTGTGACAAATCGAGGGGAACCATGTGACAAGGTCCGTGCACGGGACACACTCTGTACTGGCATCTGCTGCGTGATTCTTATCAACCTCCTCCCCCTTGTCATCACAAGACCGAGCTCTGAGTGAGGCCAGCCCCCACCCCCAAGAGGCCAACAGCGGTGATCATGGGGTTCCAGACCCGTGGACAATCCCGGAATCTCCTCCTGCCTCGCATCCACTCTGAGAACAAAGGAGTGGACAAATGGTGGGGTGTGGGGATGAGTGACTCAGGCGCAGTCTAAAGGAATTGAAGCCAGTGCCCATCAAACATGACAAAGGGGTACAAATGCTGCCATGGGAGCAGAAGGTGAGAACGGGGCTCCCCTCACCAGCCCCTGGAACAGAGCAGGATGTCAGGCAGGCAAAGGAAGTCATCCATACGGCTGCCAGGCTACAGCAGCTGAGGGACCAGTGATGCCCTATATGAAAGGAGTTTCCAGGGTCCAAGCCTGGTGGCTTCACATGGGTCAGGGCACTGGGGAGTCTTCTGTGGAAATCCAGAAGGCTGGCATCCTGAGCTCCTAAGTCCCGTGGGGTTGTAGATTAACAGGCTCTCAGATGCCAAGGGCCCAATACGCTACCCTAGCCAGATGTCAGCAGCAGGAGGACTTATGGCCGGGACTTCTCGGAAAGGCCCGTGTCGTCGGGTCCTCGGGGAATGATGGGAGAGCTCCCACAGTCCCTTCTGGAAGCTACCAGCTAGGCTCAAGTTCTCCCTGGAAAGGGCTTGCTAGGAGCCCACCTGGCCAAGCTAAACAGCTCAAGACGTCAGCTCACAGTTCTGGGAGGCCTGGAACAGCAGCAACCCGGCCTGGGCTCAAGCAGCCTGGGGTAGATCATCTGCTGAGAACTATACTTCAGGGAAGCTAGGCTGGGCCAAGGTCTATGAAACATACTCAAGAGAGTAGAGCGTCCCATAGAAAGACTTGCCTTAAAATGGTAGTAGGTGGCCCTTAGTGCCTGGCTTTGCCTGGCAGATGCTACCAGACCCTGCAGGCTTTACCTCTGCATGAAGGGACCTCCAAATAGAAACTACCATCTCCTGGGGAGTCTCTCTGGGAAGCCAGGGACCTCAATGTGATCTCCCACAGCCCATCTCTGCCACCCTTTTCCAAATGCTGCACTCACTGGCCTGCAGGGGTTAACCGGTCTGTGTGCCAGGCTGTGGGAGATGTCCCAGGCCTTATCTTCATGTTGTTTTCTCCCGAATCTGCCTGTGCCCCCTCCTCCTCTATTCTGTTAAGCAGAACATCCTTCCCACAATCTGAAGACACTCAGCCAAGGAAGTAGCCCAAAGACGGAATAGCTCCCAAGCTGGGATTCCCTGGGCTCTGCCCCTCCCTACCCCACCCCCGCCCATCCCCTAATGTACTCTGGGGTCTCTGGAACCGGATACCTAGTTCACCCTGGATACGATGCCTTAAAGGGCCTCGCCTCCATGGAGTCAGCTCAAGAGACACGGGGCACCAAGTTCCCTAGAAACCTACGGACAAAGTCCGTCCGATTTAAAGCCGAGACTCCGCCCATGCTGGCGCCTGAGCTGCTGGGCAGCCACCACCCCAGTGTGCACAGGCTTCGTGAAAGAAAAGCCCAGGTATGATTAGATTACTCAACCCGAAGCTTGTTCAGCATACATCAAACATCAGCTTAGTGTTTGTTTCAAGGTCTGGAGGATGGCTCAGTGGGGAAGGAAGCTTGCCACCAAGCCTAACTGGACCTGAACTCAATTCTCAGGATCCGCGTGGTAGAAAGAACCAACGTAGTAGAAAGAACCAACGTATATCCTGGTGTGTGTGTGCGCACGCGCGAGAGTGCGTGTATGCAAACACCTTATAGCAAATAAATGTAACGAGAAGTTTGAGGTATGTCTAGGTGAGCGAATGCAAAAACTGACCATAGCGGTCCCTGGGGGTAGGTCCTGCTCTTACTGATCTCAGCAACCCTAAAGTGGGCTCATTGCTACCCCATAATACAGATGAGAAAACTGAGGCAGCAATGAGCTCACTGCCCTGGATCTGAAAGGTCACAGGCCACACCCTCAGCTTGTCAGATCCAGTGCATGACTTCAGCCACTTCCTGGATCCTACCCTCTCCCCAGTTCCCTCATTTAGGAGACTGGAGAACAATTATCACATAAATGTACATTGTTGGGGGAATGGAGCCTGAGGGATAGCAGCTCTCTGTCTCCTCCGGACAGAAGGCAGAAAGGAAACTGACAGCCAGTGACACCCTAAGGGACAAGGGGACTCCAAAAGGGAGGATCCTGGCTTCCAAGAGGAAGTGACAGATCTCACTGGTGTCTCGGACCTCTAGTCGCTTTGCTTCTTGTCCAACACATAAGAGAAGATCCAAGTTGTTCCGGATACAGGGACACCCGGCTCCTGGGGGAAGTAGCTCAGAGACTCCAGGCAGGAGCTGACGGCAGTGCTCTGGGTACAGAGCCACTCCAGCCAGACCCCACCAACCTCCCCACGTGGGTCACGCCCTAAGCAGCCGGTCCCATCTCTCCCGGGACGCCAGGGAGGAAATCTGCAACTTCCTTCTTCGCAGGAAATGGAGTGGCCACCGGCAGGCCAGCCTGTTTTGTTTTTCTCCACTCTGGGCGTGTGCACCAGGGCTTATCCGAACTTCTGTACCCCTTGGCCTCCTCCCTCCCATTCACCACACTGCCCAGCCTCCCATGGCCTTACCGGCCTCCTGCCCTTTGCACAAGCCAGAAGCCCCCACTGGACCATGATAGTCTATGCCCTGTGTGATAATAACTCTGTCTAGAATAACCACAGGTGACTATTGGTGAGCATCTCCCATGAGTGAGGGCCAGGCACTAGCCATGAGGCCTTATCTCTTAAAGACAGATAGCTTACAGGGACCCATTCTATGGAGGAAGAACCCAACGTTCAGACAGGAGACCTGGCTTGCTTGAAGCCTTACAGTCCTGCATATCAGTGTAGTCCTGGCTATCTAGGTGGCCCTAAACATATGTAGCTGGCTACTGACATCATGTCAGCGGTAAGGACACAACCGACACACTGAGCACTGCCTCCAAAGTCAGCTCCTCCGAAGTCCTCTTTCCTAATGTCCTACCTCCTACAAGCAGTGTGTCCCTTCCTCCCAGAGGGAAGGGGTCACCCAGACTCCACAGTTCTGAGTGAGGAGGAAGGGGCCCCCTCGCTCTGAGGCCAGAGCAGCCACACACGTGGCTGCTTTCTCAGCTGCTAAGTCAACAGAGACTAATTCTGGGACAGGATCCCGCTCTCACATCTGCTCGATTCTCAGCACGTACTGGTCGTATGGAAACCACTGACAGGCCCTGATCTGAGTCCCCGGCACTAGGCTCGGGACACACGAGAATGATAAAGACGTATCTGAAATTAAACTTGACCTGGGCTACAAGGGGTGGGGTGTCTCCAACACCCCACCAAACTAACCCTATTCCTTTCCTCGGAAAACTCTTTAGAGAGCCAGGAGGCAACTAGCAATGTAAGCTTCTGGAACATTCTCCATCCAGGTAGATGAGACTGTTACATTTTTTTGACTTATGTGCTAAATCCTTGTCTTTGTTGGGGTTACTACTGCTGTGATAAAACTCCATGACCAAACCAACCTGGGGAGGAAAGGGTTAATCTGGCGTATGCTTCTACCTCATTGTTCATCATTGAAGGAAATCAAGACAGGAACTCAAACAGGGCAGGAACCTAGATGCAGAGGCCATGGAAGAGGACTGTTTACTGGCTTGCTCCCCATGGATCGCTCTGTAGCCCCATCCTTTCGCTACCTTTCGCTACCGTATAGGTTCTTCTGTCTTCCACTTTTCTTCACCCCCTTTTTTTTCAACCCCCTAACACTAGAAAGGAGAGAAAAAAAAGGATAGAGAGGAAAGGAAAGAGATCCCTGAATAGGGGTCAGAAAGGGGGCGATGTTATTGTTAGACTACTTCCTGCTTATTAGGGGCATTGGAGTTCCTTGGGGTAAGTTTGATCTGTGCCACAGGATATCTAATTATTATTATTATTATTATTATTATTATTATTATTATTATTATTATTTCTTCTTCTTCTTCTTTTCTTCTTCTTCCTCCTCTTCCTCCTCCTCCCCCCTTCTCCCTCTCCCTCTTCTTCTTCCTGTTCTTCTTCACATGGCTACTTAATAAACCATAACCAACCCCCCTCAACAACCAATAACCAGCAACCCCGCCTCTCAGGACCCTAGCATTCTCAGACCCTCTGAAAAGTTCCCAGAACTCCAAACATCACACGATTGCAGACACTATCTGCCTCTGGCCAAACCACACCCCTGCTAGAGGACTGTGCAAATCATAGTCAGCTGCATCCGGGCAGGCCCATTATCCCCACACCTGAGATTAAAATGAAAACACCATATCATATTTCTGGATTGTTTTCTTTTTTCTTTTTCTTTTTTTTTTTTTTTAAGAAACAAAAATTCCAGAATCTTCACCACATTACTCAGCCTGCTTTCTTATCGAACCCAGGACCTCCAGCCCAGAAATGACCCCAAACACAATGGGCTGTCCCTGCCCCCATCCATCGCTAAGAAAATGTCCTGTATGCTTGCCTGAAGCCTGATCTTATGAAGGCATTTTCTTGAGTCTCCTTCCTCACTGGTGACTCTAGTTTGTGTCAAGCTGACATAAAACTAGCCAGGACAATCTTTTTTTTTTCTTTTTGCATACTCATGTTTATTTGCTTGAAAGATTTTAAAAACCAGCTAATAAATAAACCATCTTTCCTAAGATGTTCTAAGAGGAACCACCAGTCTGTAGGCTGCACCTGAAACTGAACCAGGTTAGGCTGGCTCTGGTCAACCCTGGAACCAGTCAGCACTGGGGCACAGACTCGGCCTCCTGGGGGTTGGTTTCCTGTTGGATGTCCCATGTGGGAGGTAGGGGTATCAAAATGGCATGTTCTTGGTGTGTGCCACTCACGGAAACGTTACCACCATTATCCTAATGCCCTGCCTCAGTTTCCCAGTGTGTAAGAAGTAATTGAACACCAGCTATAGGGGCTTGCCTCATACTGCAGCCAACATCCAAGGCCACCATCTTCAGTCACGCTTTGTATGATCCAGACCAAGGACCAAGCCTACTGCCAGTGAGCAGTAGATGTCATTCCACTTGGCTCTCTGCAGACAACAGGGACTCCTCCTACTTTACCTGCAGAAGGCCACTAAAGAGAGGGGAACCGCCTCCTCAAGCTGCTTCTAAAGTGACTGCAGCCATGGGAAAGAGTGGGCACAGCCAGGGATACCTGTGTGCCAGAACTGCACTCATGACTCTGGGTCACCTGCAAGGGACATCTGGGTAAAAGGATGCTCCCAGGTAGGAGGCGGGGCCTAGTCCCAGACCCAAGTGTGACTCTCTACTTCTGTGACAATTACTCTTGGATGTCAACTTGATGAAATTCACAATCACCATAGAAGCAAACTTCTGGGCAAGTTCACGAGGGATTACCCAAATTGCTTAATAGAGAAAGGAAGACCTTTAGGTGATGGTGATACACATCTTTGGTCCCAGCACTTTGGAGCTAGAGGCAAACGGTTCTCTGTGAATTCCAGGCCAGGCATGATCTAGAGCTGGTTTCAGGACATCCAGGGCTACCCACAGAAACCCTGTCTCAAAACAATACAACAAAAAGAGAAAGGCAGACACACCCTAAAAGTGAATGGGCTTCCCACTCCAGGCTGAAGGTAAATTAGTGCCAACATGCATCTCAGTGCTTCCCGACAGCAGACTCCATAGCTCCTAAGCTATGGCTTCCCCGCCACAGTGCAGGACTTCCTTCAGCTGCTCTGGTCAAGGAAGCAGCAACTTCTCACCAAGTTCCCAAGGAAGATCACCGCAGGGAGTGACTCTTCCATCCCAATCCTATTTCATTCAGACTCTCAGCTAAACACACGCACGTGCACTCACACAAGCACACACGTACATGTATGCACACACATGCACACACGCATGCACACTGCATATACATGAATGCACATACACAAATGCACACACACAAGCACACACGTACATTCACACATGCACATACATACACATGCACATACATTCATGCACATACACACATGCATGCACACACGTGCTCACGCACACGCGCGCGCACACACACACACACACACACACACACACACACACACACACAGCCTACTGCTCCAACTCAGCCTGTAATCTCTGCTCTGACCCCAGCCCCACTTTCCCCTGCTCTCCTCATCTAAGTCTGACTGAGTCTGTTATGGCCAGCCTTTGTTCTAGTTTCTGTATTCTCCCCCTCTCACTCCCTCAGCCTCCTCCTCCTCAAAAGCCTTCTCTTCTGCTCTTTGCCCCAAGAACTACAGTCAGTAGGAAGGAGGTCCCATCAGCATCTCTGTGGCTAACAGTAGTCCTAATGATTGAGCCATGGGGACAGAGGACAGAGGCCACACCAGGAGCTAAGAAACTGGTGCCTCATGGCAACTATTGACTGATGCTAAAAGCAGGAGCATTTCCAATGAAAGTGAAGTTGAAGGGGTAAAAGGGAGAGAAAGAGGGGTACCAATGCCAACCAGGCTGTACTGGAAGGAGACCAGCATCCATCAGCAGCCAGCATCCACCACAGATAGGCCAGCTCCTCTACAGAGCATCTCTACCTCTACCTCTTACTTACCCAAAGCAAAAACTGTCCCGATCCAGGCAGGCTCAGCCAGTCTCACTCCTGAGAACTTCCCAAGTAATCGCTGGCCCTCATTGAGACAGAAAAGCAAGCAGCATGCAGACATTCACAGAGCACTGTCTGTAGGCATTTAAGAGAGAGAGAGAGAAAAAGAGAGAGAGAGAGAGGCAGGCAGGAAGCAAGACTTAGCAGGGGCAACTCCCTAGAGCGTGGCCATCCAGAGCCAGTCACAGACCAACCAGGTGGACTACAAACAAACTATGGGGTGGCAGAAGAGAGGGGGAGGGTTGCGGGGGAGGTGGGGGACAGTGAGAAAGAACTGGTGTGCTGTGACTGTTCAAAAATGACATTAAAATAGGCCTACCAGGCATACGGATGGGCGGGGTCCCCCTAGGATCACAAAGTCAGCAGAAAGCATCCTTAGCTAGATCCACGACGTGCAGGAGCTCCAACAAGGAAGGGGGCCAAATGACCAGGATCTGCTTCTGGGTCCTAGGCTTTGGGATAGCAAGAAATGCAAGAGCGAGCCAGCTAAGAGTTTATCGAAAACCATCCCAGCCGGTCTGACTGTGCGGTGCAGGTTGGCTGTGGTCACGTTAAGGAGGGAGACTTTCTAAGTACACAGATATTCCCTTCTTTTAAACTCCCTTGAACGTTCCTCTCATACTGTGCTGGCAACTAAATAAAGGGTAGGGAATTGAGAATTGTCATGTACAGGACTTTGGAACTGACACAGGCCTTTCTCATAGGTAATCTTACTTGATCCTCACGAAAGGGAGGCAGAGCAGGGAGGGTGGCCCATAATTTTCCACCAAGAAGAACAGTTCATGGCTCAGGATACCTAGCAGTCACAAAGCGCTGAGCCCCATCCCAACTACAGCATCCACGGGGCACGCTAGCACACATTTATAACATCAGCACTTTGGCGGGTGGACACAAGGGGATCATCAGGAGGGACCTCAAGGTCAGTCTGGGTTCCAGAGACAGTTCAAGGCCAGCCTGGTCTACATGAGACCCTGTTCAAGGCTGACCTTAAATTCCTGATCCCCCTGACACACGTCCCTGGTGTAGCACAGGAAAGCGCTATCATGCTCAGTTTCCCAGACACTGAGAATTGAGGTCTGAGCATCCTACATCCTCAGAAAACGCTCTACGCATCCCCAGCAATCGCTCTATGCATCTCCAGCAATCGCTCTATGCATCTCCAGCAAACGCTCTACGGAGCTGCATCCTCAGCTCTGCATCAGCGGCTTTGACTTTGTCTCTGCAGCCATGGAGGCTGCTGCTCCATTGTAAAGGCCCCTGTGGGGGCTGGTGTACAGATACTACCTCCCCTCCTCTCTGGTCCATTTCAACCCCTGCCCATGAAGATGCTGCCTGCTGATGGGGGGTGAAGGGGGTCTGGAGTCTGACAGACTCTTCAGGGGCTCAGGCAGCTTGGTAGCTTCTACTGGAACAGATGAAAGCCCCAGGCCTGGAACCAGATGGGCCTTAACTTCATGGTCCATGACCCTAAACTCCACACCGCCTGACTGGGATCCAGATGGAATAGAGAGTCCCAAAAATATATACACTATTCTATTACAGATTATATTTATAGTATATATAAAATTCTCCACTCCGGTGAAGCTCCCATCCCACCACGAATGTCCTACGAGATAAGCAGGAGAGTAGGGCCTGCTGGCAGTTTCATCAAAGCAGGAGGGAAGCAAGGGATACAGAGGCCCACCCCAGAGGGCATCGACTTCGTCCTCCTAACAGTCCCAGAAAACCAGCACTGCCCAGACGAGGTGAAGGCTACAAAGATCCCCTGGTCAGGGTGTAAGACAAATTGCAGTAACCATGGCTACGCCACACTCCCTAGGTGCAGCCTTATTCCGAGTCATTTACATATCTGGTCCCCTGGGCCTTCCTGGATAAAAAAGATCCAGGACCACAGTAGCAGCACCAATTCCACTTCAGAGAGTGAAGAACTGGTCACACAGGGAAGGTAGGAGAACCAAAACCGAAACTCAGCCAGACTCCTTCCGGGAGTGGGACCTGAACTCTCGGCAACTATAATGAACTGCCTCTCAGCATTAGTGTGAAGCCAGAACGGACAGCAATCGTGGTACACTATCCTCAAGTTTATTTAAATATTATTAATATTATCACGAGGCTAGAGTCAGTCAATCAAAAGTAGCAACAGGCCTGAGGAGATGGCTCGCCGGTAGGTATAGTGCTGGCAGTGTAGGTATAAGAAACCAGGTTCAAATCCCCAGTCCCCATACAAAAAGCTAGGCATGAGATCACAGGCCTGGGACCTCGATGCTGGGGAGGAAAAAAGGCTCCCTCAGGCTCGCTGGCTAATCTGTCCACCTGAACTGGGAAGTTCTAGGTTGAATAAGAGATCCTAGTTTGAAACAGTAAGGTACAGAGCAAAAGAGAAAGACATCAGAGGCTGGCCTCTGGTACATGAGAGAGTGCACACACACACACACACACACACACACACACACATATACACACACACACACCCCACGTGTGAGGACACACGAGAGAGAGAGAGAGAGAGAGAGAGAGAGAGAGAGAGAGAGAGAGAAATACTCTCAGCTTAATATGTCAAGATCACATGACAAAAAAATCACATGATTGACAGGGTACACCCCACCCCCCCAACGTGCCTCCTGAACCAAACCAAACCATACATAACAGGCAGTCACGACAGTAATTCCGTGCAGGCTGCCCGATGTGATAGAGGCTATCTCACCATACTGAGTAAACACTGAGGGAGGGATGGAGGGCTAAGTCCTGAAGCTGCCCTGAGGCCTGTCTCCTGTCAGGCACCAAACCAAACACTTCCAATGACTCCCTCCTTTGACACCCACTCGGACCCCTTGAAAGTTCACACATAAGTAAAGCTGGGCCTCTGAGAAACCAAGTGGCAAGTTGACCACCACAGAGCTACCAGAACTCAGCCTGCTGTGATCCCAGCTTCCAGGCCCTGCTGCTGCGGCTCTGGCTTCCTTTAAGAGAGGGAGGAGCTGCCTGGAAACCCAGTAGGACAAGCTACCCAGCCTGCCCATTCCCGCCAAGCCGGCTCCCTGAGCCCACCACAGGTCCGGAACCCCTCACTTCAAAGTGATTCACCGGGCAGGGCTGTGTGGTTGGGGCTGAGGCCTTGGGCAGTGCTGTCTGTCGCAGGGCAGTTCTTGTCCCTGACCACCCAGGTTTGAACTGGGTTTCCCTGAGACCTCAGGAATTCTGGTGCCAGTTTGTGGAGGCTGTCTGGCTGAGGCCACCTCGTTTGTAGGAGTTTGCCATTTCTAAGGAAGCTATATCTTAGCTCCCTGACAGTTCAGAGAGGGTAGTGGGGATGAGGGTGGCTAGAGTCAGCTCCTACCCCTCACTAATTACCAATCGCATTTTCACCTATTGGCAGCCATACCAGGGCCCACTCTCGGGATCACAGACCCTGATCCAGCAGGCAGAAAGTTCTCTCTGCCTCTCCCTGATGTCCAAAGGAATGTCACCACCTCAGATGCCTCTGCCCCAAATCCCGCACTCTGCGTGTAGCGTGTCCCCTGTCCTGCTCAGGGCCCGGCACCTCTGAACACCAGGAGTCTGGGGATATTGAAATGTGTGATGCTTGAGGTCAGAGCTCACGGATGTGAGCCCAGCTGAGGGAAGATGGCCAAGAACAACTCGCTCATTTGTTTCATTTCCAGACTCCGCTGATGCTGCTGCTGGAGCCGGGCTTCCAAACCAAGTTGGCTTTGGCCAGGACCTCTGCAGCTGAGGCGGCCACAAGGCGCATCTGGATTCGCTTAGGGAGTTAAGCGCCATAAAGTTCTCTTAAGAAATTAGTTCCTGGGGATCCTGTGTCTCTCTGGGGATTGGGCGAGGGGCTGACCTGGGCCAAGGACACCCAGAAACTGTCTGCCTGGGGAAAAGGCACTTTGTAATCTACTTGAAGAGTCAGTGTGTCCCATTCAAGATGGTTGGGGGGATGGCCAGGCAAGGGCAATGCACGGGGAAGGCACTTTCCTAACTGCTCTGAGTGACAGCACCCAAGGACAAATGAATGGCCTCAATTAATCCATCTGCTGAATGGGGACACATCACAGAGGACCTGGCAGGGCGTGTGCACACCTGCATTCTAATTTACTTCGCTAGTGACACCCGGTAACTGTACACAGGAATGAGGTGTAATGTGACTGACACATGCATGCATTATGTCACAGGCAAATAAAAAACCCTCCCTCGGGCTGGGGAGATGGCTCGCTCAGTGGATACTCGCTACAAAGGCATGAGGCCCAGAGTTTAAGCTCTAGAACCCACATTAATAAAAGACTTAAAAAAAAAAAAAAGGCACAGGTTGGAGAGATGGCTCAGTGGGTAAGAACACTGACTGCTCTTCCAAAGGTCCAGAGTTCAAATCCCAGCAACCACATGGTGGTTCACAACCACCCATAATGATATGTGACACCCTCTTCAGGTGTGTCTAAAGACAGCTACAGTGTACTTATGTATAATAATAAATACAACTTTGGGCCGGAGTGAGCAGGGCCAACCGGAGAGACCAGGGTTGAAGGTATGGAGCAGAGGTCCTAAATTCAATTCCCAACAACCACATGAAGGCTCACACCATCTGAACAGCTACAGTTTACTCATATACATACATACATACATACATACATCTTAAAAAAAAAAAGTCAGGCATAGCATTATGTTTTAGTATTCCCGATAGTGGGGAGGCAGATGCTCACTGGCTCTGGCCTCCTCAGCCCACTTAGGGAGTTCCAAGCCAATGAGGGACCCTGTCTCCAAAAAAAGGGAAGTGGTGGACATTGCGTGAAGAACAAGAAAGGAGGTTGTCCTTTGACGTCCTCCTCCACCACACACATACATACACACACATACAGAGCTCACCTCCCATTCTCTCTCTTGAAGTCCCCTTATTCCAAACCTCACAGCTAGCCAGCCCAAAGAAACCTAGCGTCTGAGGAGGAATGGTAACAAAAAGCCCCCCACGCCCCTCACCAGCCCTCTATGCTGGGTTGGTCTGAACACGAGCAGACAAGGGCCTCAAGTGATGGCCAGGACCCAGACCTTCCCAAGCCCCTCTGATCCAGCCAGGCACACAGGCAACCTCCCAGCTCTGAAGAGTAGATCACCAGCCACCGACACAAACTCAGAATCAGCAGCTGAGAAACAGCTCCAAGAGGAGGCAAAACCCAGAGAGATTTGTGGAACCCACAGTGCGGTCCCACGGATCAGTCACGGATGGGTGAGTCACTAGCCATGCCTCTTGCCTCCGCTCCACCATCCGATTTGGGGGAGAACTGAAGTGTGAATTTCAGGGCCTGGGAAATAGATCCTTGGCAGGGAACTTTCCCAGCATGCACTGTGTTCTCTCTTCCATCTCTAGCACTACTATTCAAGGGGGTACAAAGTATCACCAATGGTGGCAGTGCCTGTAATTGCAACACTGTATAAGCTGAGAGACAGGAGGATGCTGCATCCAAGTTCAAGGCCAACCTGGACCATAGAGACCAAATCTGTCTCAAAGAAAGAAAAAAAAAAACCACCATATTAAAAAAATAAAAAATAAAATAAAGATCTCGGAAGCTGGAGAGATGGCTCAGTGGTTAAGAGAAGTGGCTGCTTTTCCAGAGGACCCAAGTTCAATTCCCGGCACCCACATGACAGCTCACAACCGTCTGTAATTCCAGCTCTGGGGATCCGATACCCTCACACAGTCACACACACACACAGGCAAAACACTAATAATGCATATAAAATAAGAATAAACGTTTTTAAAAGTCTCTTTCATCCTCTGCAACCCGCCTGTGTCAACAGCATCCACGTGGCTAAAGGCAAGTAGCTTAATGTTCTCAACAAAGCATTAAGTACAGTAAACGTGCCCACCTTATTCCCACTGGCTAGGTCTCAAAAAAGCAAAATAAGCCAGTATGGGCCCCCACCCAGTCTTGAGGCACTAACAGAAATCACCTCTGCTCTTCAACAACCAGGACCCACCCAGGCTGCACTTCACTGTGGCCTAGGGGCTCAAGGAGCTATCCAGCAGGGATGGCTGCATTGCAGCCAAGGGGCTGACCACCCACTTCCTGCAGCTCAGTCTAAGCATTGCAAACTTAGCTAACAAGGGACCGTTTGCACAGGCGGACTAAGGCAGACCACCAGGTCACCTCCCTTTCTGTTCAGTCACCCTGACTTGACCTTCATTCGGGCTTGAAGCTTGATGACCTTCAAGAGGGAAGTGGTTTATTAAGCCCCCGCTGCCAGGCAGGAAGAGGACGGTCAGTGGCTGGACCAGAGTGACGTCAGACTAAAAGGCAAGACTCCTCATCTCAGGGGAGGCCTAGGATCAGGGTTTGTCAGCTACTGGGTCACTTTGGTGTACAACTCAAGTGGGGAACTGTTGCTGTTGGAAGCCCCCAATAAAGTCTGGGGCTGAAAACAAAGAGGTCTTCTGGCTACAAGGAGGTATGTGCAGGGGAAGAGGGTGACAGCAGTATGTCTTAGGAAAGCCATGCAAACAGGGAACGGGAAACCAAGAGTCACCCTAGAAGGCCGAAGAAGGAACTCTGGTATCTTCTGGCCCTTTCTAGAGACTCCTTCTCACAGAATCTCACCAATATTTCCAATGCATGCATCACTTGCCCATCTACCGAGATCCCATCAGGGCTTTTTTTTTTTTTTTTGGTTTTTCGAGACAGGGTTTCTCTGTGTAGCCCTGGCTGTCCTGGAACTCACTTTGTAGACCAGGCTGGCCTCGAACTCAGAAATCCGCCTGCCTCTGCCTCCCAAGTGCTGGGATTAAAGGCGTGCACCACCACCGCCCGGCCCCATCAGGGCTTTTAATCCTCAGACCACAACAGAGATCTAGAGCATTCCGTCACCAACTGTTCCCATGAGCCAGTCCAAGGAAGAGGGAGTCAGCTTCCCCTTTAGTTTCCAACCAGAGACCCTCTCTCCATCAGAGACAAGATGGAGTTCAGCTCACAATTCAGTCCATGCAGGGGGGCAGGGGTTAAGATAATGGGTAGCCGTAGCAAACAGAGCCCAATACTTGGGTCCAAGCCAGGGCTTTCTGAATGTCCCCAAGAAGCCAACACAGGCAGCAGCTGCTTCCTGGTGTCCCCTGAACTGGTCCTGAGACCAGCCAGAAAAACCAAAGCCAATTTTGCCAGAACTTGACCAGGAGAAAAACAGTTGAGGGATCCTGGGAAAAATTAGCCTGTTGGTGAGCCCCAGGGTACCCTGGGATCAGGGTAGAAGAAGGTGAACACCTGACACACCTTGTCAACTCACTGCCTTGAGGCATGGGGTGTCTGTTCTGGCTGCCATAAAACCCCATGGCTAGCAGGAAACCCAACACACAGTAGCTGCTAAACAAATATCACCTGGTTGATTCACCTCGCAATGGCTAAATACAAAACAGAGATACCAGTAGGGACCAGACACAATACCTTACCCAGAATTCGGGATGTCATCGGTTTAAAGAGAGAGAACTGGGTAGAAAGAGGCATGCCAACGATTCTATCTGCTCCCTTCAAGTCTGTATCACGATCTCTATTCAGGGGACAAGCTGGACAAATCTAGAAACCATTTGTAAGCCGCTGTGTCCAGTCAATAACAAAAGCCATAGTGATCCCACCCCACCCCCGCCTCCAGAGACCAGTGATTTCGAGGATGGTCCCCAGCCTATACGTGTGGGGTCTTAAAAGACCCTAGACTACTTGGTCCAGGCCCAGCTCATGTACCAAACCTCCAGCCACTCTCCTCTAGGTCCTTCCCATCACATCAGCCTGGCATTCCTGGGAAAGACCAGCAAACTCCCGACCAGGAATCCAGGAATCCAGTTGATGCTTCTCACCAGCAGAGAAGCAAGAACCTCAACACAATGAGAAACTGAGGGAGTGAGGCTCCTCCCCCTCCACAGCTTGTAAACCTGTTTCTAGCGTTGTACCAGAAAAGGCACAAGGAAAGGACATAAGTCCCAATCCCCTGGCACAGCAACCTTAACAGATTCAGGTTTCATTTTCTATAATCCGATACTAGGCATCTGCCCAGCCACCCAATAACCTCACTTATCAAAAGAGAGGAAGGGGACAAGATGGAGATACGGCACAGTGTTTAAGAGTGAGTTCTGCTCTTGCAGAGGACGCCAGTTTGGTTCTTTGCACTCATACTGGGTAGAATGCTTGAACTCCGGCTCCAAGGTATCTGATCCCCTTTGGGACTCCACAGGGCACCTGCACTCATGACCACACATACCCATATACACATAATTAAAATATTAGGGGTGGGGAGGTGGTGCGGCAAGTTAAGAGCAGCCGCTGCTGTCCCAGAAGACCCAGGTCTGGTTCCCAGCACCCACACCAGGCAGCTCACAATCATCTGTAACTCCAGCTCTGCCGCCCTCTTCTGGCCTCTGTGGGCACTGCACAGATGTGGTGCACATACATAGATACAAGCGAAATACCATATATGTACTATAAAAACAAATAAACTTTTTAAAAAATAAATAAATAAATACTTTGAAAGAGGGAAATAAGCAAAAGTATTTAACGACCCTTTAAGATGTAATTTGATATTGATAACAAATTGTATCTATACAGGTAATGCTGAGACAGTTGTGGCTCTCCCTTGAGAAGTGTGTATCCACGATCTCAGGTGTACTTTCTTTCTGAGCAAGCTCTCCTTCTCTTGACCCTTGTGCTTAAAGTCTAAATGAAACATATTAAAACAGCCTTAATAATCTCCAACTCTGCTTCCTACTAGCCTGTCCTGAAATCCTTTTCTGCATCCAAGGCATAAGTCCCAGTTTGGCCTGAGATGAGATCCCTAAAAGATTACGGGACTCCCCAGACTTCTGAGAGTGACAGCATGAAGCTGCATCCCTGTCCCCCACCAGCGGCAGGATGGCGGGCTTGCGTGAGGCACGACGCCCAGCTTATTATACTTTAGCTGTAGCTTTAGATTCTGCTCTGAGTGGCTGGAGAGCTCATTATTCTTAAAAAAGGAAACAGAGCAGGCAGATTTCTGAGTTCCAGGACAGCCTGGTCTACAAAGTGAGTTCCAGGACAGCCAGGGCTATTCAGAGAAATCCTGTCTCAAGAAACCAAAAACAAACAAACAAACAAACAAACAAAAATGCCAATCACACCTCAAGGTGGCTCCAGTATACCCAGAGGGAGAGAAATGAATCAGAACGTGTGGAGGGAGAAAGAGGGTGGGCTCAGCCTTCCCACCAAGCTCTCCTCACCTTGTCCCATACTCCTGGATTCGACCGACCGTGCCAACCACAGCAACCCATCCTTGAAGCCGCATGTCCCCCAGAAGGGAGGAGAGCCCTCCTCTTCAACGTCATCAAAGCTTCCTCAAGTGGAATGTCGTCAGAGAGAGATCCTAAAATGAGTCACCCTGAAGCTGGGCCACCCCCAGAAGCACAACCACCCACCACAGTGTCCCAGAAACAGACAAAGACAGCAGTCATTCCCCCCCTCTCCTGAACTGCCTACGGGCAAGGCAGCCTGGTTGGCCTTCTAACACCCAGAAGGGCAGCAGAGAGGATATGCCGGCAAGATCAGGGAACAGATGAGGGGAAGTCCTGAAGAGAAAGTACCCAGGTCCCCATGAGAGCCTTCATGGGTAGGCACAGAAGGCTCTGCCTCAAATCAGCCAGTGTCTGCATATGCTAGCACAAGATGAGGCAGGTGTCTTAGCAATCATGTGGGAAGCCAGGGCCCCTGACTCCAAGATCTTTCAGCAACAGGACTCTGGTCTGAATGTAGGGAGCAACCTCAAAATTCCACGTGGGATCCTCAGGTTATCATCTGGATGGGGATGGGGGGAAAGAACAGAGAAAGAGAAGAAACGAGCAGAGGTGAGGCTGGAATGTATTCTCAGGGCATCCTGATAAAGGCCCACATCCCAGAGACAGAGGCTGGTGTAGAGTGTCCAGGACCTGGGACCACGGTGAGGGCGAGGAGGGGAGCAGATGGTCAAGCTGTAGCCTCTCAGCTTCCACTTTGCCTCAGAGTGGGGACACTCTCCCCACTGCTCCCCAGAGCTGCTAGATTCAAGAAACAAAGGACACAGGCTTAAAGAGAGCAGGCCCCACAAGTGGCACACAAAGTCTGGCTTTTATCACTATTATTCAAAAATAATAGAAACCTGGAACTTCTTTTAAGGAAACCATCCTCATTTTTAAACGCAGTCAACTTAATGAGACTTTAAAAAAAAAAAAAAAAAGATATACATCACATTCTGGATCTAACCAGTGGGTCACTAGCTCACCATGTCCCTGTCTTACACTGAGGCAGGCCAATCCCTCCACAGATCCCAAGTCCTGTGAGACCAAGAATCACCCCACATCAACACCAGCCACCAAGCCCGGGTCTCCTAATAGGAAATAAATGTTTTGGTGGCCTAGGACTGATCCCACACCAAAGCTGGGCACCGCCAACTCTGAGCCACCATACCCAAGTTGATAGCTTAATTTCATGGGGGGGGGGGGTCTATTTCAAAAAGAAAAGAGAGAGCCAGCTAGAGGTGACGCACTCACAAACATGGCTACGGACTTGGGCGGCAGGCTCTCCTGGTTACAGAGGAAAAGCGGTCACCACTGAAACCAGCCGAGACTCCAAAATTACAGAGCAGCAGAGCCCACGCCCCTACCCCGTCTCACCTGCCACTCACGCCTCAGGAATGCAATTACCTCCACCAGAGCATGAGGACAGTCAGTGACCGGATGGCCGTGTCTGCCCAGACAGACATATTCAGCTAGACCACAGGCACACACAGCAGTAGAACCTAGGGGAGGCAGGCAGAGGGGACTCAGGGGGACTGCCATCTCTCTGACCCCAGGTCCTCAGATGCATAGTGATCAGTTCTGCAAATCCACCCTGCAACACTGTGGGAGAGAGCCAGAGGAAGGACCAGAGAACAAGGCCAAGCAGGAGGTGGCTGCAGCTTCTGTCTGCTGCCGTGGCCCTGGTGTCATTCGAAGTCCTACCTCTGGGCCTTGGCACTCCAGAGTCTTTGCATCTGCTGGGCAACTGTTGGGACTGGCCCCTGCATGGACATCATCTGATAAGACCCTGCTTACCCTTCACTGACTCTCAGTGTCCAGCACGTAGGACCTCTGAAGTGTCTGGTGATCATTAATTTACGCGGTGTCGCTGAGAGAAAGGACACCTCAGAGTACTCAATGACTGGCTAAACTCACCACCAGTTAACCCCAAACTACATAGGCACCACAGAGAGTGGGGATCCAGAGGGACACTCTGAGGAGTGATGGCTGCTGGGCCTCAGACATTAGTCTTACCAATCAGGCCACTTTCTAAGTCACAGAAGAGGAAACTGAAGCACAGAAGGCTCAAACCTTGACCAAAGCCACACATGCATCTAGCCAGCATGAATGCAGAGAAATACCAAGGACAGCCTTGGCACAAGTGTGTGTGTGTGTGTGTGTGTGTGTGTGTGTGTGTGTGTGTGTGTGATTCATGTTGAACACGGGTGTATGTATAAATACCTATGTATATCCATGTGTACACAAGTACATGTGCAGGTTATGATAAGTGTGCATATGTACTTGATCATGTATGTATGTTTGCATACACACATACCTGCATCATTCATTAAGTATGAGCGTACATATGTTCATACAGTCTTGCGAGTGTGTATGTGTCTATCTATACGTATTCATTAAATGTGTCTGCACACATATGTGCCAGGTATACACCATGTGTGCATACATCTGTATACACCTTTATATGTTAGTGTGTGCACACATGTGTGCAGAGATATACATGTGAGCGGGTGCTGATATGTGTAAAGGGGCATACACACGTGCACAGAGGTACACGTCTATACTGATGACGACGTTCCCTTGATTATCATCTGAGCTGACTCAAACAACTTGGCAGAACAGACACCGGGAAGTGAGGAGCTATGTTTACTTACAAACCATGAGAAGAGACCAGTAAAGGGGCTAAGTCTTTTCTGGCTCGCAAAATTAACATTTTTCAGCTCCAGCCCCACACCCCATTCACCCACTGCACAGGCCAACTTCAGAGAACCAGGGTCTACCTGACCACCAGGTGGCTTGCTGTCTGTGGACACTCCAGGAAGTCTGTTCTTTTGTCCTTTGTGCTGGCCGTGGGAGGAAATCTAAAACCGTTTGGGTGGGGCTTTTGAAACCTCCCCAGCTAGGTGCCTGGAACTCAGGCCACCTGGCTAGTAGACTAGGGTGTGTGAGAACCCACCCGGAGGCACCTTTGGAACTGCCCAGACACCAAAAGTGGAAGTGCAGAGAAAGGCCAGAGGGCAGAGGACGCCTCACTATCAGTTACTTTCAGCATCTCTCTTTTGTTCCTTTAAACTGAAACCAAGAGCTGTGCCACATTGATGTCAAGGCTATAGAGGAAGTGGCCCTGACCTTCCACACCCAGTCCCTGCAAAAGCTAACACCCCAGGGCTGGAAGAGTTGGCTCAGTGGTTAGGAGAGTTTGTCTGTCTAGCAGGAGACCCAGGTTTGATTCCCGACACTGACACAGCAACTCCAAACCTCCTTGGGCACCAGGAATGCTTTTTGGTGAAACACTACACACACACACACACACACACACACACACAAACAATAATCAATCTTTAAAAATTATTTAAAAAATAAAAGGGGGAAATAGCAGCTAACGCATCTGTGCTCTGTTCTGTGTGCTGACCACTCTCCTGACTTGCCAGTACTTCCTTTACTAGTCAAGATTACCCAGAGGTCCTCTGGCCCTTCCCCTGCCTGCAGACTATCATAAGCCATTCACACAGAGAGACTGACCCCCCCACCCCCCCCACCCCGGCAGCTCTGTCCCACACGGCCTGTGGGTCAGAGCATTACTGGTCCACCATCCAGGCAGAGTAAATAGTCAAGGGTGCTAAGTAAATACCATACTCAGCTCGCCAATTCTCCCTCCCGTGTCAACACCACACAGAAACTGGTAGAGCCTGAACTCAGGACAACAATCTCCAACAGCTGGATTCGCCTACTTTGGAAAGCCCTGGCCCGCCCGCCCCTCCTGTTCTTGGGTCCAACTTTTCCCTGCATTCTTTATTTCTTGGTGCTGTTTCTGGGGCAAATTCTGGGCAAGCATTCTCACTCGGTCCTTTTTAGAAGCCTATGGGGTCCATCCCACAAAGTCTGTTCTGATGTACTGCTGAGAAATAATGTCTCAGGGAGGTGACATCCCTCACCAGAAGTCACACAACAGACCAAGAGCCGGGGAGTCCTCCCAGTGTTGGGTGCTCACCCACGATACCTGATCACAGCTTCTAGCCCAGCCACTTCCCTGGTTTTCCAGGACCACCCAGAGTCAAGTGAGAGCGGCCATCTCTCTCTGTTGGCCCACAATGCCATTCACTAGCTTTCCCTAGTTCCAGGGGCCTGGGGAAGAACCTGGTCCTTCCCAGTCCGAACAGGAAAAGCATGCCAAAGAAGCAACCTTAGGAGTCTGCTTCCTTGTTCACATCCAAAGTCCCACAAGCCAGCACACAGGACAGCTCTCGGACCTGCACTGTGCTCTCCACTGAATACAGCAGGGCTGTAAGGTGCTGCCCTCCCCATGCCAATGGCCCGCGCCTCGCACTTCCCAGGCCTGCCTTCTGTCTGGCCTGGCCGCCTTCCCTACAGGGACCTTGGTACTTCCTGCAAGATCCCATTCTGAGTCATCTTTGTTTGTGTTGGAGCCACAGAAGGCTCTAGAACCTACCACCCTGCACCCCACCCTCCTCACCGGAGCCCCTGCTCACTCCCAGACTCCAATGCCAGCATCCAGCAGGTGCTCCTTGGGTGCAAAGTTCAATGCTAAAGCCAGTAAACACACACTGGTAGGCAGGAAGATGAAGATTTCGCAAGAGGCTGGAGGGCCTGTCAGCTTACTGTCTCCAACTTACAGGAGGGCTCCACCCTGCACCTCTCCGCAATACTAAGGAGACCGCCAAGGTTAGGCAGATGAACTTGGCAGGGCTGTGACACGGCCAGGCAGGGAGAAGGTAGGGTGAGTGGGAATGGGTGAGCCCACCTGTTGTGGTTTGGATCTGAAATACCCTCCCCAAATACACGAATGAACACACACACACACACACACACACACACACACACACACACACACACAACCGCGTGTTTCCAATGCTTAGTTCCCAGCTCGGGGCACTAGTTGGGGAAGCAGTAGGACCTTCCAGACATAAGGCCTTCTGTCAGAAGTAGGTCACTGGGGCTTGTGAGTGATATAACCCAGTGATATAACTCACTTCTGCTTCCTGGTGGCCCGCCACACAGAGCCCCCACCCGGAGCTCCTACAGCCACACACAAGGCTGGTCCACCAAGCCTGTTCTGCAGAGCTGAGCTAAAGAGCCCCTGACTGTGACCCCAGATACCCTTCTCGGTCCTTAAGCCGTTTTTTTGCCACCGTGAGGGACAAAGAGACTAACGAGACAGCCTCACACTTTATCCTTGAGAGAGATGAGCCTTGCCAGCACCTGGGCAAGAGCGACAATGGGCCCACCCACTGCCTCTCTGCCCCGCGATGCCAACTTTGTCATCTCAAGATGCAAAGGACTGCGGCGCCCTCTCCTACACTGAGTACCTCCAGGGACCTCCATTAGTGAAGAGGGCACAGCAGTCAGCTGGTGGAGCAAGCAGAATAAATCTTTCCTTCCCGGTTCTTAACTGCACGGCGCACATGACACTGATGGTGGCCACCCCAATCTTCCCATCTCCCCCCAAAGAGGGAGACTAAGGTTGTCCCCTCTGCCAAGGGTGTTCTGCATCGAGCCCATACCTAGGACACATGGCGTCACCCTCCTCCTCAATTCATCAAGTACCCCATTTGTAGACCAGAGAGGCCAGAGTGCTCACAGGACCACAAAAAGACCTGCCTGGGTCCCCAGGTGACCATCAAGCCATGCTGTCTGTCACCACACTTCCCAGACCCATCTGGTACACAGACACAGATGAACAGAGACCTCTCAAAGGCTGTAGCTCAACTGGTAAAAGGCCTTGCCTGGCATGTATGGAGCTCTGTACTCTATCCCAAACATGACAGAAACTTGGTGTGGTGGCACACTCTGTTAAGTCCAGCCCTGAGGGGGGGGGGGCAGGAGGATCAGAAGTTCTCCTTGGCTATACAGTGAGTCCAAGGCCAACCAGGGCTATATAAGACTGCCTTAAATAGTAAAATAAAATAGAACGAAACCTCTCAGAACCCAAGAAGACCCCAGCCCCTGGCGTGCCAGGGTCTGCAAGTGTCAGATGGTGTTTTTGCCCTTCTGTCTAATGCCTGGCATGTCCCGTTCACTTCAGCCCTCTATGCAGAAGATTTGGCCCAAAATGAGGCCGAAGAAGAGGAAAAGGCCTGGCCAGCCACCACAAACCCCAGCTGAGCTTTCCCTAATGCAAGAACAACGGCCTCTTTCAAGAGGGGCCCTTTTGTTCTGGTTCTCAGGGAGGAGACAGACTCTAACCCGGGGACAGTGTGGTTACACAGCTTCGACCAACATATCCCGGGGAAAAGACATTACCCTCCCAAAGCTACTACACGAACCTGAGGAACACGGCACCTCCGGTGCGGAGCCGGGTGACATAAGAGTAAAACCATTCACTCTTCGTCAAGGCCCGATGACAGTGCCATCCACCCTGCAGAGAACAGGGAACACAAGGCCAGAGGAGGCTTACATGAATGAGCTCTCGGCCAGGCTTCCCAGTGACCCAGAAAGTGAACGCAGACAACATACACCACAAAGAGCAGTCAGCCCATGCTTCCCGAGAGCAGTGCTGGTAAATGGGAGAGGTCCTTTCATCAACCATTAAAAGAAAAACCAGGGCAGCAGATGAGACTAGCTCCGTCAGAAAAACTCTCACCAAGGGCCTGAGTACGACCCCAAGAATCCGAGAGAAGTGAGCTCGCACACACCCACATACACACAATACTGAATTTAATGTGGTTTGAAAGGGACACCAGCTACATGCTACATGATAAGGAGGGAACTTGGAAACGTCACGCTATGTGGTATACCCCGGACTGGATGGGTTCTGTTAGTCTCCCGGTCTGACCCAGGTACCTCCAAACCATCAGCTCCGAGAGCAGCATTCTCAAGGTAGGTAAACAGTAGGGAGGCTGGGGAATGTTTAATACGTGTGGTGCTGAGGAGATTAAAAAGCGAGAGTGGGAGGTGGAGACAAGCCACAGCACACTGGAGAGAAAGACCACACCCTCGGACCCTGACTGCAGCTGACGCCCTCCGCAAAACGCTTACGGCTATGATAGGCATTCTGTTTGTGTCTGGTGTCGCCACAATGAGAAACAAATAAAAGTGCACACACCTTTAATGTCGGCACCTTTAATCTCAGAGGCAGAGGCAGGCAGCTCTCGGTGATACCCTAGGATAGGTATCAAGTTCCTGGCCAGCCAGAGTTACAGACTGAGACCCTGCCTCAAAAATAAATGTTGAGGGGCTGGAGAGGTGCCTCAGTGGTTAAAAGCACTGGCTGCTCTTTCCAAAGGTCACGAGTTCCGTTCCCAGCAACCTCATGGTGGCTCACAACCATCTGTAATGGGATCTGATGCCCTCTTCTGGTGTGTCAAGGGCAGCATGCTCATAGACATAAAATAAATAAATCTTTAAAATAAATTAAATAAATAAATGTTGGATGGACTGTTAATATGGAAGCAGGAATGAATGGGTGAGTGACAGGGTGGACGTGAAGCCCTCCCCTCCTTCCTGGTCAAGCTACCTGTGATTTGATAGAGGCTTGGGTGGGGGTGGTACTTGGGTCAATCTCTTCCAGGATCTCTAATTAGAAACCAAATGAGGTCTAAGCCGCCTCTGGAGGCCCCTAGAGCATGCCTTCAGGTCATGAAGTCAGAAAGCAACTTCTAGACCAGCCCCAGCTAAGCTCAGACAGCTTGTGCATGCACCCTACTGAGGCTCTGCTCACTACAATGGAAGGTACTGGCTCTCCAGCCTCCTTTCTGCATCCAGACCCCCACGTCCAACCCCCTGCAAGGCCACGAAACAGAGGGAGACAGAGGCAAGATCATGCCAAGCCTAATGACCTGAGATCCATCCCTGGGACCTGCCCAGCAGAAGACCAAATAGACTTCCAAAGGTTCCCCTCTTTATCTCCGATCTTCATACACACACTGTGGCATGCACATGCTCAGAGAAACAAATGAACACATACACACTCAAGAGTATATACTCTTAAAAGGCCATCCTACTGGGCATTGTTGGTGCACACCTTTAATCACAGCACTCATGAGGCAGAGGCAGGCAGATCTCTGAGTTCCAGGCCAGCCTGCCTGGTCTATAGAGTAAGTTCCAGAACAGCCAGGGCTATACAGAGAACTACTTGAAAAAATAGATAGATAGATAGATAGATAGATAGATAGATAGATAGATAGATAGATAGATAGATAGATAGATAGATCATCCTAGCAAGTTTCAGGCAGGCCTGTACCTGCAACAGCCCCCTGGAACTTTGGTCCTGCAGTCATCTGGTCCTTTAAAGATCAGTGCTCACCCGAGTCAGAAGAGAGAGACAGCTGATGGGCAGCTCAGCAGCTGGGGCCCTTTACATGTCTCTGGCAGCAAAGGCCAACGCACCTAGTCCTCCCTGATAGTTTGATGTGTTTGGAGACCCCAGAGGAAGGGACACATTACAGTTGAACGTGCAAGGAGCTCGCTGGCTTCCCCTGACTCTGCCTGGCTAGAACAGATTCAATAGGACAGCCAATCTTCCCCAGCACACGAAACCCAGCCCAGAGTCAAAGCCAAGGTGTTCAAGCACAAACCCACTGTAGCCTACTGAGTTCTCTGGACACAATTGGTGGTGGTGGTGGTGGTGGGTTGGGTTTGGTTTTTAGAGTATTTTTCTTTTTTCTGTTTTACAAGACAGGGTTGTATAGCCCTGGCTGTCCTGGAACTCTCTCTGTAGACCAGGCTGGCCTCAGAGATCAGCCTGCCTCTGCCTCCCAAGCGCTGGGATTAAAGGCGTGCACCACCACCACCACCACCCAGCTTGAACGTGAGTTCTCAATGCTCAGCGGTAAATAATCCTTGGTCATTGGGGTTCATCGACACCCAGTTGCTCTGCCTTCAGGTTACGGATGTGAGGTAGCCCAAGCTCGCTCCACTCATTGGGACGGTTACGGGGTAGGGGCTGACTTAGCCAGGAGCCTCACCTCTCTGACTGCAGGTAAGCCCCCATGTAACAGAAGCTTCCTTGATGCACTCTGCTTATCAGACAACGCTAAGATGCCTCGGGAAAGGGAATAAAAAAAACCACACTCTGAGGGACAAGGAGTACCAACCTTGAAACTCCAGACTCGAAGTCTTTCACCACAGCCCAGAAGACTAAACAGAGCTATGCAAGCCCAGAAAGCTACACAGATAAAGTGTGGCTTTCCTGGCCACAGAACTCCAAAGGGGAGCCTTGAGCTCGTACTCTGAAAGGGCAGGACTCTGTGACGTCCTGTCACTCTCCAGTTCGCCTCCGTTCACAGACCTGCTGTACGCCAAAGCCGCGCTGTCAGGAAAGGGCACATTCATCTGCCCACCTGTCATCTCACCACCTGGCCAATGTAAGAATTCAGGTATCTAGACTTGGGATGCCCCAGAATCCCTTCTGTCGGGCAGGCTATGCCTCTGCCTTTTGCTGCAACGGATAAGACTCGCCGCTCCTGGGCCCCAGATGAAGAAGGACTCACAGAGTGAAGGGACACGCCACACCACTGCAGGCTGCAAGTCACATGAAGATGGGCAAGACGAAACCNACACAGTAAGAGGCTGGACACTGTACCAATACTGATTAGTAGTGGCTATCTCTGGGCTCGCTGGGTAGACTGGGTGCATCGGAATTGATTGGTAATGTCTATGGAAAAGCCAAGCAAGGGACAAGTAGCAGCAGGTATCATATGTGTAGCACTCCAGAATATTCTCTTCCACCCGCCAGGCGTGGTGGCACACGCCTTTAATCCCAGCACTCGGGAGGCAGAGGCAGGCGGATTTCTGAATTCGAGACCAGCCTGGTCTACAGAGTGAGTTCCAGGACAACCAGGGCTACACAGAGAAACCCTGTCCCAGAAAAAAAAAAAAAAGGGCCTAGATCCCAGAGTATTCTCTTCCAATACGACGATGATACGAATAAGGGGGGGGGGGGGGGGGGGGGGGGGGGGGGGTGGGGGTGGAGGTGGGGACAGAAAACAGATGAATACACCAGCCACTCACACTAGCTGTCCTGTCCTCATACCCAGCACAACAACCAGATCTGGCAAATGCATGGAAGGCCTGATGTGGTATCTCTGGCCCAACCTGAATCTCTGCTTCCCACAGCCCAGAAAGTCTTGCCAGGCTGATCACAGTCATCTCGATACACTAGGGCATCGATGGCCCCCAACAAATTCCTGTCACTGCCACCAACAGTGCCATTTTCCTTCGGAGAGGTAATGTTCGCATGAGCCCGGGGACACGCTGAGTACTGGTTCGGTGACCGTGCACTCTAGCCAGAAGGGAGCTTGAAACAACGTGTTCTGCAAGCTCCTGGTGTCCCCAGGGTCCCTGGAGAAAACAGTGTGGACACCAAATGGTGTCATTTAAAGATGTTTAAACAAAAGGACAGGAGACCTGAATGTGTGGGTGGAAGAGAGGGGGGATGTCTTTCTGCCTAGGTGAATGAGCCCTCGCTGTTTGCCAAGGACAGAGTTTCCCGGGACATAAGACACCCAGTGGGAAAACCCAGAGCGGTCCCAGAATCTAGGAGCTCTGACAGAAGGCCTCAGCGCATCTCCTGGAAGGGAAGACAGAGAGAATGGAGGATGTGGTTGGTGTCAGGGACAAAATGAGGTAAAGGCAGGACACAAATCTGAGTTCTCCCAGGCCGGTCAGGGTCTCACCTGTGAGGAGGCTCCTCAGCGAGGCTCAGGAGGGACTCAGCCCTCAGCAGGCATCCAACAGGAAAAAGAAAAATCCTCCTTTCCTGAAAGAAGAGGCCACCGGGTGTGGCTGGTGTGCCAGACTCAAGAGTTCTGAGTCCACCAAGGCCACTGAGCTTGGATTTTAGGGTTGATGGGTTAATGAAACGGTCTCCAGCACCTGGAAGTAACACTCCAACACTAAGGCTGAGATGACCCAACCAGTGAGCACGCGTGCGCGTGCACACGTGTGTGTGTGCACACACACACACACACACACACACACACACAAACACACACGTGTTGGTGGGGGAATAGCTTCCCAGGGGCCCCTGTTGGATAGAGGCAGGTAGTCTGGACACAGCAGCTCCAGGAGGGTCATAAAACACAGTGCCTGTACTGCAGTGGCGGAGAGACCCAGGTGCCTGATGGGGCCCTGGGCAGCTTTCTCTTGCTCATATGCTCCGACCGAGGCCACCGCTCTGATCCAGCACAGGTGTCACAAGCAATCCCATTTAGAAAATAAAAACAACTTTCAATTCTGCTTTTTAAATCCTATTTTCTGAGATCAAAATCTTATTTACCAAGCACAGCCACTGAAAGCCAAGGTGAAAGCCACGGAGATGTCTGAATGCTCCGGCCGCACGCTGCTCCAGCTGGAGACTCGGCAGGGAGAGATCAGAACCTAGAACAGGGGTGCTCAGACCAGATTCTAGGAGCCTGGGGTCCCAGCACTGACCACAGGCCCTTACTCTCCCAATCCTGGGAGGTGACGCCACCCTCCTCCGAGAAAAGGGGGTGAGGGAAATCAGAACTAGTTCCTCTACAGTGAGATGAGCTAACAGTGCAAAGTTGAGAAGATAACTAGAAGCACTAAACCCTTCCCCCGGTCTAGCTTGAGTGGACCACATGTCCAATACTTCCCAGAGCGTTCTGGACTCCTGGACCACACACCCAGAAGACAGCCTAGCTGTTAGGCAGACATGCATAAATGTCAATGCACCTCTGGTTAGCGTACCAATGAGCTGACCAAAGTAACGAGACCTTCCAAGTCTAGCTTGATGAGGCAATGAGTCTACTCTCCTTCCTTTGAGGTGCTACAGGTCACCGCCACCCCACCCCACCCCACCCCACCCCAAAAATAAAACAGCTCCATCACCATAAAGTCCCATACAGGTATGGATGGATAACTTCCGCAAGGCTGTATAGATGGAGTCTCCTTACAGTTAATGTCCCACCGGCTATACATTCTACAACCTCCAGAGACCCTGTGCTGTCAGGGAACGGGGGAGTGATGACTCCCACAAGAGGGATGATGGCATCCCCCAACTTCCTCCATAGGGGAATGCTGACAAGCAGATCTTACCAGTCTCCTTCAGGTAACCACACCTTCCCTGATAAGACGGGAAGGGCCATGCCATAGCCAGAGGACAGAGGTCCAGAGATATATCATGCAAGGCTGCTCTGACGGGGCAAGAAGGGCCCTATCCAGTGGCGATAAGCAAGCAGAGGTGGGTGGTAGTTCTCCTAAACATGCCCTGAGAGTTGCGGCAGCCCAGAAGACTACACTGAAAGAGTTCTAGCATGGCTCCCCTGGACTAAGACCCCCTCATTCTGATGGAGCCTGTTGCTAGAATCTTCCTTTTACTGTCTTTTCTCCATGTGATTCAATTATCCTTCAAAGATGCGGCAACCCTCTACCACCTTGGTGGGGCTTAGATCAAACAGCTGTACTAAGGATACAACCCAGGGCTAGTCAGTGGGTGGTCCACACCTTTAATCCCAGCACTTGGGAGACAGAGGCAGGAGGATTTCTGAGTTCGAGGCCAGCCTGGTCTACAGAGTGAGTTCCTGGACAGCCAGGGCTACACAGAGAAACCCTGTCTGGAAAAACAAACAAACAAACAAACAAACAAAAGGGTTCAACCCAACATGCGCTAGGCAGGCGCTCCATCACTGAGCCTACCTCCCTGACCGCTACTCCTTTTGCTGAAGCAAGTCTCCTCCTGCCAGGATTGACCTGCAGCTAGTTATGTAGTAGAGAATGAATGACCTAACTCCTGAGCCTCATGCCTCTGCCTTCCAAGCTCTGGAACGATGGCTATAAAGCTCGGCTCCTGATGTTTACAGGGTGCCGAGGAGGAGTCTGGGGCCTCGGGCACGGGTGGCAAAAGCTCCACCAACCGAGCTCCAGCGTGGCCTTTGTTTTGCATACTTTATATTGAGACAGGGTCTCACTAAGTTGTAAGGGCTAGCCTTGAACTTTATACTCTCCTACCCCTCACATTCCAACTTAAGATGCTTTTGAAGGAGGAGAGAAGCTAGGCCACCTGCTCTGGCTACTCCCTTACTCCGGTACCACTCCCCCAGCTCCCATTGGTATACACAGAGCACACAGAACATACATACACACACACACACACACACACACACACACACACATACATACATACACAAAAGACACATGCATTAATCTGATTCAGAAGGCAAGAAGCAGGTCAATTTCCTTATAGTAAACTTTCTAATGCTATTTTAAAAAAATTATGTGTATGGGTGTTTTGCCTACATATATGTCTATGCACCACATATATGCCTGGTGCCTGTGGAGCCCAGAAGAGAGTGGCAGATCCTCAGGAGTTACAGATAGTTGTGAACCATTGTGTATATGCCCAGAATCAAACACAGGTCCTCCGGAAGGGCAGCGAGTGTTGCTAACCACTGAACCATCCCTCCAGTGCCTCTAATGCTAATTCTTCCCAGTCACCTTTTTTATTGGCCATGATGCAACTCTCTTTTTCCAACTATCCATCTCTAAAAAAGTCCTGAGTCATCAGCCAAGATTGGGGTTGCCTGCTAACACCCTGGCCAGTCTGGAACCCATCTGGGGGCTCTTGCTCCATATTATATGAGCTAGGACAAAGGGGGCTGTCTCCCCTGTACCCACAACTCCCTTGACTCCTTGGAGACAATACTGAAGAAGACTGGTAACTGTGGGGAGGATCGTAGTGCCCAGCTCGGCCACGGGCAGCTACTTCTCTAGAATCTGGGGACTCGTATGGATGGAGGTAATGGTGATTCGGGTGTAAACTGAACAGTTCTCAATCAGGGGCACTGTGGCCCACTGACGGAGGGAACTCTAGTCTGACAAGCATGGTGACATTTAGTTGGTCAAGGCCAGAGATGCTGCTCAGCTCAGTGCGGTAAACAGGACGGGTCACCCGAGACAAGCCACTGGGCTCCACCAAAAGAGTGGCCAAGTGACCAACTCCTTGAGCTGGTGTGTGACCACTGCTAAGCAGACAGTAAGCACTCAAGGGGGCTTTACCTTAGAGACAAGTCACCAAGATACACAGGGACTAGGACTGTGCTCTATGTTGCTGCCGGTCAAGTGGATGCATGCGGAAAGGAGAAAATGGGATTCTTTGCTACACAGAGCAGAGGTGGTGCCCACAACAGAGTGTCACGGCTCCCCACAGGGTGGTTAGGGTTGACGGGAAGGATTTTCTTCCTTTATTTCATACGACTATCCTCAACTATGTGTTATCATTATAAGTAAGCAACTAGCTGATGGAGAATTGAGAGAGGCTCCCCCCAGACTACCCACAGGGTAAGAGTCACCTACACTGGAGCCAGCCCCACTGCAAAGAGGCAAGGTGACCCTTAAAGTCTATCAGAGGGGTCCACAAACATGTTCAGCAGAAATGTCAAAGCTTAGAACCTCGGGATTCCTGAGGGTAAAGACAGTAGCCGGGTGGGTAGAGTACCACTCCATGACCTCTGGAGTTCATGTTGGTTGTGGGTGGCTAAGATATGTCGGGGTCAGGTGCGATTGGGGCAACTGACCAATTCAGGTGGTAAACTGAGGCTCCAAGAGGATCAGTAGCTGTCCCAAGAGCTAAAATGCAAGCTTCCTCCATGTCTTTAGGGAGATGGTTTGCAGAAAGGTGACAGATGCAGTCACTGAGGTCCTGGTGTCCCTCTCCACCCAGGTGAAGTCTCCTGTTCCATCCACATAATCCCATTGGGAACATGAAGCCCGGGAGTCCTCCGGACATCCCGTTCTTAACCTACAGACCAGTGGCTGGCTCTCCACCATCCTGATGCTATGACCTTTTAATACAGCTCCTCGTGTTGTGAACGCCCCACCACCACCACAAAACTACTTTGTTACTACTTCCTAACTGTAATTTTGCTACTGTTAAGAATCATCATGTAAATATCCGATATGCAGGATATCTGACATGCAACCCTAAAGAGGTCCCAACCCACGGGGGTGAGAACCGCTGTTCTGCCCTGCTTACCAGTCACGTGTAGTGATGTCATGAGAGGTTCACTTGTACAATGAGCACCACCTCATCAGGGGTCATAAAGATTATGGAGCTCGGGCTGGAGAGACGGCTCAGCGGTTAAGAGCACTGACTGCTCTTCCAAAGGTCCTGAGTTCAAATCCCAGAAACCGCACAGTGGCTCACAACCATCCATAACAAGATCTGACGCCCTCTTCTGGAGTGTCTGAAGACAGCTAGGATGTACTTAACACTTCTGGAGTTCCTTTATGCTAAAGACTCAGAGCGATGAGGCACATGGTAAGCAGTGTGCAAGGGAAGCCGCTGTTATCGGTACCTTGTTGGTGACTCAGCCCTTGCTGTCAGGTTCCTATGGAGTCATGGAAGCATTTGGAAGCCACTGGTTCTGAAGCCGTGCCTTAATCTCTCAAGAGACACTCACTCTGTGAGCACAGGACTTGGAGTGCCCACTGTGAGCACAATAGCTGAAGTTCCCCCTCCTGCCTTTGGGACTGACTGTAAAATGAGATGCTCCAACAAGACCAAGAGACACAGTGCAGCTAGAGGAAGTATCCATACCTAGGTCACTGGTATCTTGGGGGTGCTCTTGGGCTCTGGGATCTGCCTGGCTTTCTGGATCCTGCCAACCCAGCAGCCAATTACCATTTGCACACCCCCCGAAGAGAGCCTCCCTGGTGAGTCCTGGTGAACCAGAGCAAAAACAAGTCCTTGTTCCCCTTTGTAACAGGCAGCCCTGCCCCCACCCCCAGCCAGCCCTTGGAACTTCCTCCACTGCAGACCCAAAGCAGAGGCAGGCACCCTGAGTCACCTGCAAAATGCCCGTCCATTCTCTGGCTTTGGAGACAGCCCAACAGGGCCAACCTGGGCCTCCCCTACCTCCAACCCTCCTAGTAGGGCAGGAATGGTGCCTCACATGGTGACAGGGACTCTTCAAGCCCACTTTAGGCAGTAGGCTGTGATCTCCAGCAGATCTGCGCAGCTACTTTCTGTAGGGTCACAGAGGCAGGATGCCTGCTAGGCTGTGGAGGGCAAGAGGTGCCAACACACTCCTCTGTGTGTGCCCACAGGAGAGGACTCCCAGCCAGGGAGTATGCAGCTTCATTCATTCACTCACTCATTCATTCATTCATTCATTCACCCATCCATCCACACATCCACCCACCAATTCCTCCATTCACCCATGCATAGGAAGGAAGTCAGCTGGGAAGTGCTGCCTCAGTCTCCCCGGCTGTAAAATGGGGAGAGCGAGAGGACAATTGTAACTGACAGAGCTGTGAGGGTCATTAAGGACTGGCCATGTTGGGTGGCCTCTGCCCTGTCACTGCTGTGACTAACTTCCTGACCCTGGTGACTCAGACATGCCTAGAGTCCTCAATCTCTCCTTGGTGAAACCCTGCATGCCCCAGAAAGCGAACATCAGGGCCTCCCTGCTCTGACACAGGCAAGGAATACCTGCCCTGGTGGACTTAGCCCAGACCGCATTGCATCCGTCCGTGCATCTGTCTGTGCATCCGTCCATCTATCTGTCCGTCTCTCTCTCTCTCTCTCTCACATTTGTACTCATAGTGGTACAGTGATACCCACAACCACGCAGCCTCCTAAAATGTACCACTGCTCATCCAACCTTCGCCCTTGGCTCGCCTGTCCTCTGTCTGCTCGCACCCATAATCCACCATTCCTTTCCCTATCATTTCTAATCCCACCACAAAGGCCTCCCTAAGGGCTGGCAAGGTGGAAAATCGATAGGCTCATAAGCCTGACAACCTGAGTTTGATCCCCAGAACCTGAATAAAGAAAGCTGGATGCGGCCGGCAGTGCGCATCTGTGATCCCAGGAGAACTGCCTGGAAGCTTCCAGGCCAGTCACCCTGAGTGTGCAGACCCCGCCTCAGAAACAAGGTAGAGAAACAAACCGGAAAAAAAGGTTGTCCCCTGACCACACATGTGCCATGATACATGTGCACCCACACTCACACACGCACAAGCAGACATCATCATCATTATAACTGAATTGTAAAGCCCAGTGATAGTGTCACACGCCTTTAATCCCAGCACTCTGGAAGCAGAGGAAAGCCAATCTCTGAGGCCAACCTGGTCTATGGAGTGAGTTCCAGGGCAGCCATGGCTACACAGAGAAACCCTGTCTGGAGAATGAATAGATAGATAGATAGATAGATAGATAGATAGATAGATAGATAGATAGATAAATTGATAAAAGCAGGGAAGATTTAACTAAATGAATTTAAGGTCTCCTTAAAACCACCTACTTGCAGGACAGCAACACTCTCCCCTAAACAGCAAGGGGATGCACAAACCTAAGACCACGCACTGTAGCTTATGGTGCACGCAGCCCTTCTGGAGAGGAGACTATGAGAGTCTTCTCTGGTGTACTTGCTGCCGGCACCATATTTGGGGTACCTCCTCCCTGTGAGCATGTCCCTGGGGCACCCACTCTCAAGTGAGTGTCTTAAGTACTCACTCCGATTACAATACCCAGTAAGTACCCGGAATGTGATTGTGCTTCTTGCCTCTGCCCGGCTTCCTATCTCTGATGATCCCCACCTCCACAGGAGCACTCTGAAAACCAGGGGGAGCACGGTGCCTGCACGCACTAGGGAAATGGCAACTGTCCCCCTCCTCCCTGAGCAGGCTTTTCCCCCTCCACTGTTCCTTCCCAAAGAAGAGCAAATTCTGAGCCTGCCAGCAGCCTCCTGAGAGATCAGTACCCTTCTGTTCTAGGTGGCTGTGCTGGTCAGTGCCTTGGGGCCTCAAGACCACGGCTGCATGCCAAGGTGGATGAGCTACACAGCTCCTCCAGGGCTCCCCTCTTCCTGAGTGTCATCTATTTTAGTTTAATTTGTTTATCTGACTTAGATCTCTTTGTGGCTCAGGCTAACCTATCCCTTCCTGTACAGCCCAGGCTAGCCTCAAACCAGTGATCCTCCTGCCTCGGACTCCCAAGGGCTGAGACTCCAGGTGTACTCACTCCACCACAGCTGCTCCAGGACACACCTTGATCTCACATTGCCCAGCCTCACCTGGGCTCAGGTGTGGTCCCTGCCTCTTGCCCTACCATCCCCACAGAGGACGACCTAGAGGAGGCCCAAGTTGGAACAGAATACAAAGGAGGCCAGGTACCTAAGAGATAAATGGGGCAGGACCCAACAAAGATACCTCTGGAACCGTGATGAGCAAAGCCAGCAGGTCTCAGGGTGGGAGTGGGGGCTGTTTGTTACACAGCTAGTCAGCCCTGACTGACACATCCTCTAGCTGGGCCTGGAACAAATAAGTTTATTCATTCAGACTAGCCAGGGAGCTAGATTGAGAAGCAGAGAATTCAGACCTGCTATCTTCAGGAGTCCAGGAGAGCCTCAGGACACCCAAGAAAACCAACAGAAGTCCAGGTGTGACCTCTCCTGAGCTGGACTCAGCGAGCCAAGCCCAGCCCAGCCCAGATGACCAACAAGCAAGCACCTGCTTCCCGGCCCGATTCCCATAGGCCCGCCTACCAGCCGACTGGAGGAGCCAACTCACCTGCCTCTTTCCACAACCTAATTCTCACAGCTGATAACAATGGGGACCAAGGCCAGGGTGGGAAGCAACTGTGGAGGCCACCCTCAGTCCTGAGTCATGGCCAAGGGTCTTTGGGCCACCACATTTCCCATCAGCCCCTCCCCACCTGCAAAGCCAGCGGTGAAACAGAGGACTCTAGAGCCTGGGATCACTGGAAGCTGGCTATTCACCAAGAGTTGGCTTTAAAAGCATCCTCCCAGAGGGCTGGAGAGATGGCTCAGGGGTTAAGAGCACTGGCTGCTCTTCCAGAGGTCCAGAGTTCAATTCCCAGCCAACCATATGGTGGTTCACAACCATCTCTGATGCCCTCTTCTGGTGTGTCTGAAGACAGTGACAGTGTACTCATATACATAAAATAAATCTTAAAAAAAAAAAGCATTCTGCAAGGCTCAGTAATTTAAGACCCTTTCAACACAAATACTACAAAGCTGTTCTTCACTCTTTATTGGGAAGGAGCCTTCTTTTTCAAAGAGGAAACAAAGAGGTGGGGAGGGAGGAAAGGAGAGAGAAAAAACTAAACTGAAACCTGCAACCACCAGCAGCAGCCTATAACCCTAGAATATTCTAGATGCTTGCTGAGACAAAAAAAAAAAAAAAAAAAAAAAAAAAAAAAAAAAAAAAAAAAAAAAAAAAAAAAAAAAAAAAAAAAAAAAAAACCAAACAAACAAACAAAAAAAAAAAAACCAGGGTCTCACTATTTAATCCAGGTTAACCTCAAAACTGGTGTCAATCCTCCTGCCTCAACCTTTCAAGTGCTTAAAATTAGAAGGTTTAAAAAAAAAATACAGGCTGGGGAGATGGCTCAGCGGTTAAGAGCACTGACTGCTCTTCCAGAGGTCCTGAGTTCAATTCCCAGCACCCACATAGTGGCTCACAACCATCTGTAATGGGCTCTGATGCCCTCTTCTGGTGTGTCTGAAGAGAGCGACAGTGTACTCACATAAAATAAATAAATAGAGCCCGGTGTGATGGCGCACGCCTTTAATCCTAGCGCTCGGGAGGCAGAGGCAGGCAGATTTCTGAGTTCGAGGCCAGCCAGAGTGAGTTCCAGGACAGCCAGGGCTATACAGAGAAACCCTGTCTCGAAAAAAATAAATACATAAATAAATAAGTAAATAAATAAATAAATAAATCTTAAATAAAATAAGCAGTAGTTGGGCACGTGCACTCCTTTAATCCTAGGAGGCAGAAGCAGTCGGATCTCCTGTGAGTTCAAGACCAGCCTGGTCTCTGTAAGAGTGAGTTCCAGGATAGCCAGGACTACACACAGAGAAACCCTGTGTCGAAAAAACAAACAACAGGCCCCAAGGGAACAGAGGAAAGTGAACACTAAACATTTATGAAATGCCAGCCAGGTGATTTGTAAATTCCCCCTGGCCTCAGAGCCTTTTGCATCTGTCCAGTCCCTCTGCCTGAAAAGCCCCTCCCCCCCAGACAGCGATGCCACACCTCTTGTCATACAGACTCCCTTAAGCCACCAGCTTACTGGCCTTAGTGGCCTGCTGTTGGCTGTCTCTCTCCAAAATACCCAGAACGTGGCTTTTATCTGTTGAATGAATACCTTGCCTCCCTTAACCTCAACATCAAGGCTGAAAGGAAGTCCTCACAATCCTCCCTCAGCAGATAAGGCAGTCATCTGGGAAGCTGCAGAGGCTGCACCCCAGGTCACCTGTCTGATGTCAAGTCTGTGTCACACACGGTGTCTGATCTCCTAGTGCTTACCATGCACAGCCTATCTTTACCCATGGCAGAGGCAAGGAGGTGGATCCTTTAGACAGGCCACCCGCCTCAGTCTGAAGACACACACACAGAGCAGGCACCTCTAACACCCACCACAGCCCCTCTGGTTAGGGCTCTACTGGGAAACAGTGAAGCGGCCTTTTCAAAGATGTGACCACCCCCAGACTACCTAGGGATACACTACCTGTTCACCAGAGAAAGGAGAAAGGAAGAAATTCTCGCTCCCCTCTTTTTCTTGTTATGGGGCTTGGCCACCTGGCTCTCATCCTGAGGAAAAGAGGAAGGCAGAAGGCAGAGGAAAATGAGGCTCTCAGTTTGAGCAGCCCAGACCCTGGTCCTCATAGTGAAGATGTAGGTAACTCTCAGAGCATCTTCCCTAGGCTCCTGGTGGCAGGGCTGGCAGACAGTCCCCGTGAGAACACACTTCCTGGTGACATTCTGCCAGACTGAAGCATGCCCCCCCCCACACACACACCCAAGAAAGTACACAAACATTTAAACTGTTAAAACAGATACAAATTCCACTGATAAAAGCGGGGAGTTGCCAACAACTGAGAGGAAGCTGAATGCCCAGAGGTGGGGGGGGGGGGAACTGGTCTGCCTACGACATTAAGACTTCAAGATGGGAAAATTACATAGCAGAGAGGAGAGGACAGCCACACGTGTGCGGATGTATAGCGAACTCCAAACACAGCGTCTAGGAACAATGCAGAATTGTGTGCTCGCATCCAGAGTGCCCAGCAAGGAAAACCAAGAAAACAGACAACAGGACTGGCCTTGAAAGATGACCACCCCTGCACTTGGGATGCATTTGGTAATGTGCACGTGGATTCAATTACACACACACACACACACACACACACACACACACACACACACACGCATATATACACATGCACACACATACACTCACACACACACACATATATGTACATATACACATATACATGTATTTTTTTAAAAATCACACAGATAATGTTTTTTAAAGCACCCCTGGAGAAATTCTTCTAAACTGCCTGAAACAATCTTACAACCTCAACCCAGGAGCTCTGCAGTCACCCCTAACCTTCCCAAGTATTCTGTGTACCTCAAGTGACTGCCCCTCTTTAAATAGCAAAGATCTTTACTTTCTTTAAAAAAAAAAAAAAGGAAAAGAAAAGAAAAAAAAAAAGAATGCTTTTTGGTGCGGGGGAGGAGGAGACAAGTTTGTGTGTATAGAGGTCAGGACAACTTGCAGGAGTCTCTCCTTCCACATCATGGTCCCAAGGATCATACTCAGGCAGTAGGACTTGGCACAACCAACTTTTAAGTGCTGAGCCATCTTGGCTGCCCACAATCCTTCCATTTCCACAGAGCTCATTCAGGAGGCTCTCTCTCGGCATGAAAACTCTTCCTGACTGTGTGCTGGCTGTCCCACTACCAGAACCAGTGTCAACATCGCAATTATCACCATCATAAATGAGGTAAACTGTCACCCTGCACATGAAGACAAAACAAGGCCCCCTCAGGGAAAGCAAGGTACCCAAAGTTCCACAGCCAGGAAGCTGCCACCCCCCAACCCAGGCTCCAGCAGTGCTCCACGTGAAGTTTGTTCTGCCCCACGGTGGGGGCGCTGCTATAGCTCCTTTAACCCTTTAATCAAGGGCGTAACTAGACCATCTCAAATATCCATTCCAATGAAATGCCAAGCTGGTCCCCCCCTTAGAGAGAGGTGGTGAGGGAGGGAAGGTGGCCAGTGGTGGGTCCCCTAGGGCACTCTGCCTTTGGAATAATTCAGCTCCTGTGCTCCCCACAAAATGCCCAGAAAGTCCTAAGCCACTCGGGGTCCCAAAAGCACAAGGCTTCCTTGTGGTCCCGGTAGGAGAGCACCCAGCAAACACCTTCTACCAGGAAGGGCACCGGTGGTCTGACCGGGCAGCTCTCCTTAAAACACACTGACTTCCTAAGGCCGGCGGAAGGCAGGCCATCCCGCCCAGCCACAGAGAGCACTGTTCGTTCCTCTCCCGTCCTGACCATCCGTGCCCCCCCATTTCTGAACACACAACTACCTAGGAAACAAATTTGATATACTCCGATATCTACTCGTGACATTAATAAAATAAAGTAAATAAATAAATAAAGCGCTTACTAAATGGCAGACTCATGAACGGAGGGAAGAAAGGATGGAGCGGACAGAGGAGGGACCTACGTGGCAAAATAAAAAAAACGTTAGCTCATATTCCAGCATTCGTATGTACATAGATGGGATCTCTGGGGACTGGAGGGTTTCATTCTCAAGGGGGGGGGGGTAAAAAAATCCCAGCACTTGGAGGGAAGGGCCTTGCAGTAGATCTCAGAAGCAGTCTGCTGAAACTAAATCCAAGTTCATAGGATGGATGCTCAGACAACCCCCGGAGGGGAAAAAAGAGGCATGGACAGGAACAACCAGATTCCCAGAGATGTTGTTGGGAGTCAGAGCAGCAGTACAGACAATGTGAACGGCAGCCCTGGAGGAACGAGGCTGGAGAATAAAGACTCCTCCTGTCCCTTGTGTCCGAATCCCCGTTCAGCAGGCAAAGGAAGAAAGAAAGGACTTTGCAGATCAGACCCGCCATTCTGAAACCAATTGTTTGGTTTTTGTTTTGTTCTGGTTTGTTTTCAACCGTGAGATGAAATGAGAGGCAGAAGTGCTTTTTTTTTTTTTTTTGTAGTTCTTTGGTGCAGTGGAAACAAAGGGTAGAGACAAAAGACAAACACGTCTAGCAGGTGATCCAATTTAGCCAAGCACCCAACGGCAGGCAAGATGGATGCCTGTCCTCTCCAACGAGGACACCTCTACAAAAATCTGGGCTCCTTGTAGCTTCCAACCTATAACAAGATAGGCAGTCACCGCTGAGCCCAGGAAGACCCAGGGATGGACAAGTACACGGTACACATGAGGGCTGAGACAATGCATGAGCAGGCAGGCCCTTCCTCAAGAAGGTCCAGCCTCTGTCCTTCAGCAACCGCCCCCCCAGGGTCCCTCCTACAGCCGCTAGAGACCTCCTCCCCTTTGTTGCCAAGCATTCCGGTTCCAAAGGATCCAAAGTCTCGCCCAAGTTCATCAAACCTGGCCTTGCTTCTGCTGGGGTTTAATCAGTAACCAGACCAGTAGACAGCACAGGGCAAGCTCTGACCTGACCCCACAGAGGGCAAAGTTTACAGCCAGGTCAGGGGAGGGGAGTCAGGTCTGGTGGCACCGGACTCCCTTTTAGGTCTCCTGCCCCAAGAAACTAAGAGATTTCCACACTGAGTGTATCACCAGCTGGAAAGCCGTACCAGAAGGGACTGAGAGACCCCCCAAAACTTGGCTTGTACCCCAGTATGGGGCAAGCTGGGGTCCAGGAAGCCTCTCTATCCCTCGCCATTCAGGTGTAGACAGCCGACTCAGTGGATGGTTTGGGCAAAGGAATGGATTGTTTGTTGACAGATTTAAAGCCTGATTGGTCACTGTGGGTCCAGTTCCTGAAGTCCACACAATCAACTGGATAACCCCCCCCCAAACAATTCTCAACTTAGCTTCTTACGGGCCACATATGTCTCACCCCTGTGGGAGAAACACTCCGACAGGACACGAGCAACTCAAGGCTGGGCCAGGGGCTACCAGTGGTTTTCTGGGAATGAACTGCACTCAAATTCACCTTTGTTTCATTTGAGCAAACATTTCTCAATACAGTGGTTGGGCCGCACTATAAAATGCAGACAGGTTACATAATGCCCAGGCCTAAGGGAACCCCAAGGAGGCTCCTCCACTTCCTAGGGAGCGGACACAAAGCAAATATCTCACATGGGACAAGATCCCTAGTAGCAAACCCCAACCCCACCTCTGGCCTGGAGACCAATGCGACAGGCCCTGGTGGCCACACCTCCATCCACACAGGCCCTGGAGGGTGGGGGAGCCACACACCTCCACTAGAGGCCTCCACTGGAGCCCCCACCCCTGGTTGACGCCCCCACAAAGCACGAGCTACACGGAAGGAATTCCCTCATGCCAGGTGAAGAATGAGAAGGGCAGGATTATACCAGCCTAGGCCATGTTTCCAGTTCCTTTTTCCCTATTTTCTGACACATAGCGACGCTCCACCAAGACCAGACTTGCGCCTCAGACAACCCGGGGCCACACACAGGACTCAGGTGTTCCTCGGAGGTAGCCCCCCACACACACACACACACACACACCTCAGCTGGCATGAGTGGGCCGGGGGACCTGGCTGCCAGGGACTCTCTGGTCTGATTCCTTACTGCTCTCTTCCAACAAACAGACCTCTTAAGCAGCCAAGGAAAGTAGGGGGGACCTCTAGCCTGAGACAGCCAAAGATCAGCTAGCCACACGGTGATTGTGCCCCAGGAGGACCAGTGAAGGCCCTGTCCTTCCTATAGCAGGTCACCGTCCCTCTCAACTACTGCCCTTCACTGACAACTCCTTAGCATTTTGAGGGATGGCAGGGAAAAGAGAGCCTAAAAAGACACCCCCACCCCCAACTCGGCCAGGTACTAAGGCTAAAGCCAAACTTGGGGTCTCCAGAGCCCAGGGAAGGTTATCAGGCACCTCTGGGACCTGAAACCCTTGGTACTAGCCAATCAAATGGAGATCAAGGCCGAAGCCTATGACTCAAGGCAGGTTTAAGAACACACACCAACCAGCCAAGGAGAAGACCGGGCCACCTCCCGGCAACCCTCAATCCTCCTGGGGACAAAGTCTGCAGTTACTGCACCAACATGCCCACAGCCTAGGGGAAAAAAAAAATTGGTGGTTTTGAGTACATCAGAGCCAAAATTCAGAATAAATGTCCTCGTGTACCACAAAGGGAAGTGGACTCAGGGAGTAGGGTGTCTAGTCTAACTTTTCCCCACTCCCCATTCCTTGGAGCATGTGTCACAGTTTTGTGACACACCACCAAGGGAACATGGATGCCGAGGCACTGTCTACACACGCTACACATTTGTGGCATGCATGTAAGCAACACCCTGTTTCCTGGCTGGGCTTCCTTGGCACAGGTGTGAGCAAGGCGGTGCACTCTGCCCCCTCCCATAATGTTTAGTAAACACCACGAAGCCTGCCTCGGGGGTGGGGGGTGGGGTAAGGTCCGTTCTAGACAAGAAGGGGGGCCCCTACAAAGATAAGTCCCCAAGCGCCAGGCTAAGGCCCAGCCAGAGCCTGTATTTGAAACTGCCCTTGTTGGAAAACACAAAGCATTCTGTATAGGCCCTGCCCACCGCCCCCACTCCCCCTCCTCGACCCCACCACAGCTGTCTGTCCCCAGGAGGAAGAAGGCCACCATTTGCAGATTCGATTTCCGAAAGCAACTAGTAAGATCCTCCTTTCTCCATCTCATCCAGCTGACCTGGCCCTGGCCACACAGAAGAAAAAAAAAAAAACTGTAACAAAACAGGACGCAGCCACAAAACATGCTTACACACGCTCCACAGACAACGCAAGGGCAAGCTGGGCAGCCCAGCTTCTTCTACCCAGAGAACTCGACTATCCCAGGGTCTGAGCGGGTCCAGGACCTCGGCCCCCTCCCCCCTCCAACCTCCTAACGTGCAAAGGAGATTTGTAGAAAGGGTAGGCACCCGGGTTTGCCTTGCCAGGCCCGGCAGGAAAAAAAAAAAAAGGATAAAGGCAGGCTAAAGCAAACGCAGGAGTTGCTTTCTGAAAATTGTTGGCGCTGGGGGGTTACGGTTTTTATGGAGAGGGTTGCGTTTTGTTTTCTCCTGTAGCTCAGATCCAGATGGGCAACGAGTTCAGGAAAGGAACAACACACCACTATCCTCAGGGCCCAGTCTAGGGTCCCAGACATGGGAAACGCAAGCGCTTAGGCAAAAGTCCCCAAACGCTCAGCCCGGGTGGGCTAAGTGTCCAGGACACGAAAAAGGATTCCCATAGCCTGCCTTGGAGGATCAGGTCTAGTGATTCCAGCCCAGCTCCGTGCGCAGGCCGGGACTAGGGGGCCGCGCGCTCGGAGACAACCAGCGGGGCGCCTCGGTCCCGGGGGACCCCAGCTTGGGAAGCCCCACGGCCACGCAGGGCCACTCACCGTGGCGGATGCTAAGCTGTTGTCGGCCAGCGTTAGGTGGTGCGGCTCCCAGCGCCTCAGGAATTTGGAGGTGAGGATCTTGCTGAGAAAGGTCCGAGGGTGCCGGATGACACAGACCTGAATGTCGCCCTCCTGCAGCAGCTTGTACCTCATCCCGTTGCAAAGCAGCAGGGCCCGGCGGCAAGGCACGGCGCCCATCACCTTGGTGCCCTCGGGGCCCGACACGTCGTTCCCAAGCAGGGGCTTGGTCTCCTCGATCTGCCGGGGGTCGCCGCCGCCCGAGCTGCTCGTCACATCCATGGCCGCGCCGGGGCGGGGGCCGCGCGCGCGATCGCGGCTGGCGTGGGGCCGGGCCGGCGGGGCCCCCGCGGAGGGCCCGCACCCCCCCACCGCCGGGAAGGTGGGGGGGCGTGGGCTGGGGGCGCCCCGCGGGGACGAACGGGAGCGCGCGGGGGCGGGCGGGGGCGCGCGGGGCGCTTCCTGGGCTGCTTCCTTCTAGCTGCTGGGGCGCATGCCGGTGCGAACGGGTTGGCGACTGCGGCGAGGGCGGCGGGCGATCGCGGGGCGCAGAGAGGATCGGGTCCTCTGGGGGCGGGGGCGGCGCCGGGGACGGCGGGCGCGGGCGTGTCTCGGCCTCGCGCGGGCGCGCTGTGCGGTGCGTGTGTCCGCGTCCGTCCGCGAGTGTGTGCTGCGGGCGGGGGCCGCGCCGGCTGCCGGGGAGATTGCGGGAGGCTGGCGCGCGCGATTGGTCCCCGCGGGGTCATGTGCCCGCCCTCTGACGTCAATGGCGGCAACAGCGGCTTCGGCCTCCCCGGGGCGGGCGGAGTCCGGGATGGGCCGGGCCCCGGGCGGGGACTTGGTGGAGGCGGGCGCGGCCCGACGGGAGGGGAGGCCTCTGGGGAGGGGGCCGGGGTTGGGCAAGCGTCGACAGTCCCCGCGCCGCGCCCCGGAATGTGGGTAGTGTTCGAGGGGACGTCACGCGGGCCGCGCCCCCGAGGGTGCACAGCTGAGCCCTAGCCCAGTGCCCCTAGCCACCACGCCATCCTGGGCCGGGCTTGGGAAATAAAGTCAGCCCCATGACCAAGAGGATGCCGACCAGTACTTCCCCTTCCTAGTCCAAGGCTGGGCCGAAAGCCGGGGTTCTGCCCGCTGCACCCCTGACACCGCCTCTCCAACACAAGCTGCTTCCCCACGGATAGCCAGATGGGTCCATAAAACAGTTTCTTGGGATGGAAATTGTTCCCCCTCCACAAAGCTATGCATGGTCTCTCACCACTACAAGCCCAGTACTCAGGGGGGCTGAGGCAGGAGGATTGCTGTGGGCGCGAGGCCAGTTTGAGCTACACAGTGAATTTCAGGCCAATCGAGACAGAAGGCTCTGTTTTTAAAAACAAAATAAGATAAATAAATAAATAAATAGATAAATAAGACTGGGGGTGTACCTCAGTTGTCAGGAGAGTGTTTATCTAGCATGCACAAAACCCTAGATTGGTTCTCGGGCACTACATCACTACCTAACCCCACAAGGTGGCATGTGCCTATAATCCTAGCTCTAAGGAAGTTAGAAGCAAGCAGACTTGAATTCAAGGTCATCTTCGGCTGTGCATTCAAAGCCAACTTGTAGTATATGTCTCCAAAAAGAAAAAAAGAAAAAAAAAAGAAAGAAAAATTTCAGGAAATACCCACTCCTCTTCTGAAATAGCCCCCCACAGAAGGCCTCTTCTCCGGTCTTTGATGCTTCCTGGCCTTTGCTTTGGGAGGCGGTACTGGGAGAGGACACCAACCCTCAGCATCCTGAGAGACCCTCCTAGGATCTCAGGAAACAAATCTACCCCCAGAGTGATCTAGCGGCCTTGGGTTCCACCCACACCACAGGCCACTCCAGAATCTCAGACTAAACCTGATCAATCCTGGTCTTCCTTCAGTTCCCACACCTACCTAGGACAGACAACAAATGGGCCAATGTGACAACTTGGAGACAATAAAAAAAAGTCCCCTTCTGTCATTGCTGGGGAGGAACTCTTCCACATGTCTTCCTCATCTCCAGTCCCCCACAAGTCAAACCTCTACCACCTGCAGCTAGTCTCGGGAGATGGTGAAATTGCTTTGAACACAAGTTCAAATCCCCAGAATTCACAGACACTAACTTGGTCCCAGGTGACTATAATCCCAGCGCCCCAACTGCAAAATGGGAGCAAAGAAAAGGAAAATCCCCACGGATAAGACCACGGGCCAGCTAGTGTGGCAGAACAGGAGACCCTGTGTCAAACAAGGTGGAAAACAAAAACACCCAAGACTGACCTCTGACCTCTACACAAGTGTTGCGGCATGCATGCGCATGTGTGCATTCACTTGTGAACATGCACACAAATACACCATGCACACACACAAGCTCTCTCCCCTCCTGTGAGCAATGAATGCCCCAGTAGTGAATACAAGCATTGACCTAGGTAGAACTATATAGGGAATGACACAAAAAGTTCTTAGCACCCCTGAGATGGGACTATCTGCTCATGCCAGCTCCTGAAGGCACACTAAGAACAGCCATCAGGGGCTGGGAGGAGGAGGAGACAGGTTTCAGCTTGCCTCCCTCACTAAGTAAAACACTTAGCCAGTTGTGCTAGCACAAGTTTGTAAGCCCAGCACTTAGGAGGGCTGAGGCTGGAGGAGAATGAGTTAGCAGCCAGCCTAAGATACATGTTTCTTGTTTTGTTTTGTTTTGTATTTCTAGACAAGGTTTCTCTGTGTGCTACATGTCTTGGGGAGTGCGGGAAGAACTCCCATTCTGTCTGTGCTGGAGATGGGCAAAAGTTTTCTCTGTGCCCCAGGGAATACACTATTAGGCTAGAAACTGGAGATTCATTACCTTCCCATAATTACTGACATTTTATTCAAGTGCCAAACTTCAACAGGCTTGTAGAAACCATTGACCAATAAGAGAAAGCCCTATCCCCAAGCCCCTGATATGAATATGGGTGTAGAGGGGTGGTGGTGACCAAGAACCATTCTCCAAGCCGGGCGGGGTGGCACATGCCTTTAATCCCAGCACTCGGGAGGCAGAGGCAGGCGGATTTCTGAGTTTGAGGCCAGCCTGGTCTACAAAGTGAGTTCCAGGACAGCCAGGGCTACACAGAGAAACCTTGTCTCGAAAAACAAACAAACAAAGCAAAAAACATTCTCCAGCCTTTTTAGGCATGGGGTCAGGGCCACACAAACCTTTGTTGAGTTCTTGCTATCTGTGAGCCTAAGCCAGGTAATGGGTTATTAGTAGCTGTTATTGTCAGTCACAGTGGCCCCTAACCTCCTGAGATCCGCAAGGATGCTCTCAGCGTGCATTCCTGCAGATAAGGACACAGAGGGATCGAATGGCCTGCCCGGGCCCCCAGCTAGTCGGGATGGGCTCAGAGCCCAGGAGCCATGCAAAAATCAGACAGTGGCCACATTGTACTTGGGGGTTAGATGAAAGAGGGGCACCTAACCCAGATAGATCGGGTAAGCATGACACTGGGCGTGTGTCCCAGCTCCAAGAGGGCTTTAGAAATCAGATGAAGAGACTCAGAGGTGCTCAGTAGTTAAGAGTGCTTTCTGGCCAGGCATGGTGGTGCATGCCTTTAATCCCAGCACTCGGGAGGCAGAGGCAGGCGGATCTCTGAGTTCGAGGCCAGCCTGGTCTACAGAGTGAGTTCCAGGACAGCCAAGGCTACACAGAGAAACCCTGTCTTGGAAAAAAAAAAAAAAAAAGAGTGCTTTCTGACCAGCTGTTGATGCCGCATGCCTCTACTTCCAACCATCAGGAGGCAGAAGCAGGCAGATCTCTGTGAGTTTGAAGCTAGCCTGGTCTACAGAGCAAGTTCGAGGACAGCCAAGACTACACAGAGCAAACTTGCCTCTAAAAACAAAACAAAGAAAGAAAGAATACTTTCTGTTCTTGCAGAAGTCCTAAGTTTAGTTCCCTGAACCCACAGAAGGCAGCTCAAAACCACGTGTCACTCTGTCCTTGGGTGATCCAGTGCCCTCTACTGGACTCTAAGAGTACCTGCACTCATATGCATCTCATAAACACAGACACGCACCCACATCATTGAAAATAATACATTTTCTTTAAAAGGAAGGTGGGGGGGGGGGAATCAGGTAAGGGAACAGACGCTGCGGGGAAGGTAAATTGCCCACAAAAAGGCAACAGGTAAGAAGGCTGTTTGGCTCATCCAGAAAACTATAGACCTTTGTCAGGATGCAGAGGCAGTGGGCAGAGGCCTGTGAGGTGTGTGGCCGGTGCCCTGAAATGCAAGCCCAGAAATGGGAGTAGTGGAGAGTGACCTCATGGAGTAGGCACAGAGTGAATTGCACTGGCATTTTCATAAGGCCATTGGCCATAGCATGGTGTGACCGAGGGTAGCAGCCACATAACCTGGCCCTGAGGAAGCCAGCAACCAGTCTGTCAAGAGCACTCTGGTGGGAAGGCAAGATGGTCCGAGTCCAAATCACTGGGTGGATGAGTCTGTGTCAACAGAGCTGCTCTTTGTGTCTGGGACAGCTGAAGCTGTCCTCTCCTGATCCAGGGTCCAGGCTCCAGCAGAAAGGTGACTAAGCCGAATTTAGCTCAGACATTCTCAGTGCAGTCACTGGGTTGATACCTTAAACATTAAACAGAAGTGTCATGACAGCAGCAACCAGTGCCCAGCAGCAGGTCCCGTATTTAGACATTCTGTTGGTTTCGGTTTGCTCTCCCTGCCAGCCCAGAAAGCCATCATCTTTAGAGAGAGGAAGTTAAGGCTCACAGTGAATCAGCTCATGAACTGGAGAGAGCCAGCCAAGATTCAAACCTAACCCTGGGGCTATAGCTCAGATGGGAGGATTTTCCTGGCTTACAGAAGGCCCTGGGTCCCGTCCCCAGCACCACACAAACTACGAGTAGTGCTAGATGTCTGTACTCCCCCGCACAGGAGAAGTGGAGGTAGGAGGATCAGAAGTTCAAGGCCAGATTGGGGCCACATGAGAAAGATGGCTAGGCATATTCTTACAGAGAACCTAGGTTTCAGTTCCCATCACCCACTTGAAAGTTCATAATCGTTCATAACTGGAGGAGTTCCCCTTCCAAGGACTCCAGACACGTATGTAGTGCACAGACATATATGCAAGCAAAACACCTACATACATGAAATGAAAAGTATTAAGAGGGGGCTAGAGCTAGGCAGTGGTGGCACACGCCTTTAATCCCAGCACTTGGGAGGCAGAGGCAGGCGGATTTCTGAGTTCGAGGTCAGCCTGGTCTACAAAGTGAGTTCCAGGACAGCCAGGGCTATATAGAGAAACCCTGTCTCAACCCCCCCCCCCAAAAAAGAGGGGGCTGGAGAGATGGCTCAGCAGTTAAGAGCACTGACTACTATCCAAGAGGTCCTGAGTTCAATTCCCAGCAACCACATGGTGGCTCACAACCATCTGTAATGGAATCTGATGCCCTCTTCTGGTGTGTCTGAAGACAGCTACAATGTACCCATATAAATAACACATAAAACTTTTTTTTTTAAGGGAAAAGAAAAGTATTAAGAGAAAAATGAAAAGCAAAACCTAACTCAAGATTGACTTGCTCTGCACTTCCATGTTGCTCCTCAGTCCTCTGGGAATGCTGGGAGCCATCACAGATACCTTTTATGTTTCCCTGAGACAGTGCTCAGAAAACTCTGAATCCTCTCTCTGTCATCTTTAGGTAATGCTACCTCTTGGCTTTCGTTTGGGATCAGTGAAACAGAGGCTCACAGCATTGCAAGAAAGCCAAACATGGCAGTGCCTGCCCGTGATCCTAGCTCTTGGGAGGCAGAACCAGGAGGATCGTCTTGACTTCTAAGTCATCCTCGGCTATATAGTAAGCTCCGGTATGGCTTGAATTACAGGAGACCTTGACTCAACAATAATTTTTAAAAGGCCGGGCATGATGGCTCACACCTTTGGTCCCAGTACTCGGGAGGCAGAGGCAGGCACATCTCTGTGAGTTCTAGGACAGCCTGGTCTACAGGGTGAGTTCCAGAACAGCCAGAGCTATTACACACAGAAACCCTGTTTCAAAAAAAACAAAATAAATAAATAAATAAATAAAGATAAAGGATCCAGAGTCCCCCCCTTACATGGGACAGACACCCCAAAAGAATATCCCTTTCCACACTAACTTTGAGTGCTGGACAGATAATAAAAGAAACAGGAGTGTGCGTCCTCTGCTCTACTAAGGACTTTGATGGAGTGGTAATGTCCCTGCTAGGGAAGGGCACGTAAAATTCAGTGCCAAGTCCAGGGGCCATCTCTTCTGCATAGCTCACAAAGTGACATACAAATCCTCAGGCAGACCAGGCAGGCAGGGTTCCTTCTGGAGACGCTTACCTTTGCATCCAGATGTACAAGCAAACAAGTCAGCTTGCTAAAATAAAAGAAAGCCCTGTTTCACAGCTTGCCAACTCCCCTGGTGTAAATACTCCCACTGAGACTCATTAGGAGCTACGGAGTTCATTGCTGAACAGGAAGTTCAGAAGAGATGCACCCCCACAAGCCAGGCATGATGGTACAGGTCTGTAATCTCAGCTAAGGGAGAGGCAGAGTAAGGAGGACTGGGAGTTTGAGACCTGTGTGGACAACACCAAGAGTTCAAGGCTTGCCTGGACTGTGTCGCATGGTCCTGTTTCAAAGTAAAGACACTTGGGGGTGTAGGTCCATGGTAGAACGTTCGCATGGCACACATAATCCCCAGTACGCAATGAAAGCAATGAATAGAGATGTGACCTATTTTAATGTATACAGTGGTCCAGGGCTCAGTCAAACATACCAAGCCCAGCATCTGGACTACCACATCTAGAATATTCCCCTACTGGCGGTTCTACAGAGAAAGCTTAGTAAACTCTACAGCAGGCACACATAATTCAAGATGAATTCTGTCATTGGAATTAGAAACAAACAAAGATTATAACAAGGCATACTCCTTTAATCCCAGCCCTCAGGAGGCAGGGGTAGGAAGATCTTTGTGAGTTCAAGTCCAGCCTGGTCCACATAGCAAGTTCCAGCAGCCTGGACTACATAGAAAAACTTTCTTCCAAACAAACAAGCAAAAAGAACATAACATTTGGGCCTGAAGAAAAGGATTGACAGGGTTTTGGTTTTGTTTGTTTGTTTGTTTGTTTGTTTTGTTTTTTTGTTTTTCCAAGACAGGGTTTCTCTGTATAGTCCTGGCTATCCTGGAACTCACTCTGTAGACCAGGCTGGCCTCGAACTCAGAAATCTGCCTACCTCTGCCTCCCAAGTGCTGGGATTAAAGGTGTGTGCCACCACTGCCCAGCTAGACATAACTTTAAGAAAAATACATCTAAAAAAGGATATAACATTTATTATTGATTTATAGATCGTAATCTATTATTGTATTTTGTACGGGGTGCATATGTGTGTGTGTGTGTGCCATGGTATACCTGTGAAAGTCAGAGAATAAGTTGTGGGAGACATTGCTCTCTTCTTGTCATGTAGAGTCTGGAAAATGAACTCGGGTTATCAGGCTTGGCAGCAAGCACTGCACCATCTTGGTAACCCCAACATAATCATGTGTGTGTGTGTGTGTGTGTGTGTGTGTGTGTGTGTGTGTGTATGTTCGGTATTATGTATTTAGTATGTGTACGGATGTTTCTCAGGCATGTGTGTTTGTGCACCATATGCACATAATACTTATGAGGGGAGGGTATGCAATCCTTTTACAGTAGTTACAGGCAGTTGTGAGATCCCATATGGACGCTGGGAATCGAACTCGGGTCCTCAGGAGGAATTGTAAGTGTTCTTAACTGTGGATCCCTCTCTCCAGTCCCCAACGTGATCTTTTTAAATAGCTGTTTGACAGCCTGCTTGTAAAGTGTCTGCAGTGTTAACAGTAAACCCTCCGGACCCGGTGAGGTCAGCCTTGCACGAGGTTACATACATCTTCAGGGCCTGGCCTAAAGCAAGTGTTAGGTTGATCTCATTCATTCATTCATTTGCTTGATTTCATTCAATTCCTACTTTTAGTGGGTGTTGCTTTTTCAGAGAAGGTCTCATTTCCTAGTCTGGCCTTAAAGGTCCCACGTAGCTGAGGATGACACTGAACTCCTAGGCCATTCTCCACCTCCCAAGTGCTGCGATTACAGGTGTGTATCTCCATGCTAGCTTCCAGGATGCTAGGAATCAAACCCAAGGCTCCAGGAATGCTGAGCGAGCACTTTACTGTCTGTGCTTTCTGCCAATCCCTAGACACCCACTTCTTAGTGCTCGCTTGAATACCAAGGACTTTGCCGGATACCATAAACGCAACTCATCGCGCCGTCCCCATCAAATTCACCGTTATCTGGGGGAAGTAGACCCAAATCACCATTCCTTGGAAAGAGCCTTCCAAGAAGAAAACAAATCCATGCTCCTCCTGGCCCCTGCGGCGTGTGTCTTTGGTTGATGAACCAAAAAGTGGGGTGGTCACAGCACCTTTTTCCTGGGTTACAGAAACTCCATGGGACCCCATGTCAAATTTATTGGCATTCCCAAGAGGAACTAGCTTTTTCTCATTCCCCCGTGATGGTCTGTTTTTTTTTTTTTTTTACACTTGTTTACTTGTATATATCTGTATATGGACATATGGATGCTACCATGTGGGTTCTGGGGACTAAACAGAAGCCATCAAGCTCGGTGGTGGCATGTCCCTATACTCAGTTAAATCATCTGACTGCACCACCACCCCTCCCGGCCCCAGCTTGTGTTTTATTTTTATTTATTTATTTATTTATTTATTTATTTTGTTTTTCGAGACAGGGTTTCTCTGTGTAGTCCTGGTTGTCCTGGAACTCACTCTGTAGATCGAACTAAGAAATCCACCTGCCTCTGCCTCCTGAGTGCTGGGATCAAATGCATGCACCACCACGCCCGGTGCAGCTTATGTTTTAGAAGCCGTATTGACACAGTCCTTAGAAGATCCTTGACATCAAACCCCATTTCCTGGATTCCATCGATCTACTTCACGTGGGGTGTGGACTCTCTGGACACAGCATCTCTGTAGACCTGGTACAGACTCTGATCGTTCTGAACACTCAGGACAGATCCTTCTTTGAGATGGGCAGGCAACTGTTCTGCCTCACTCCACTCATGGCCTCTTCCTCTTGAATGTTACCAGCACCCCCAAGTCGTGACAAACAAAAGGATGTCCAGACATTCCCGTTGCTCTCGGTGGCTCCTCGTGGTGGCTGCCCTTGTGCCAGCCACCTTCTCTGTTCAGCCATTCTGTGGGTCCACAGGCTGAGGGATTCATATTCACGCTCTGGTAACTTCCTCATAGAGGAAGCCACACAGAGAGGAGCTGGGAGCAAATGTCTTCACAGCCAAATTTATCTTGGTGTTGACGAATGTGAGGACCACAAGATGTTATAACAGGCAGCATGAATGAGGCCATGTTTTGGGTGCCTGTTTAACCGCAGCAGGCCATGTGCATAAAAAAGATCAGACACTGAATGCAGGCAAGGAGATGGGTGTTCCAAAGTGGTGCCAGTTTCTAGGTACCGGCGGTGCTCTGGGTTTGGTGGAATTCTCTGAAAGCCTTGTCTGAAAACTTTCTCACTGAAATTGCATCAGCCTGAAGCGCGTCCCAGAACCTCGTTTCTCACAAGCACCGGACACCCACTAAACAGAACATACACTCTGTGTCCATGGCATTTAATCTACTTATCAGATAATAAAGTGCACCTATTTGCTCTCTCAGTATAGTGGAGGAGGTCCGTTTGCTTCCTGGAGCCTGGATCTCCTCCTCCTCGCTTCTCCTGGGCTGCTGGGAGGTTCATGTCATTTTCAAGGTGACATCAGTGGACAGGAAGAGGTGGGAGCATGATTTCATATGTATTGACCTGGGTCCGGGACCATGAACGGAATGTTGACTTCACTGTGTCCTTCCCCATCTTCTCAGGTTTCAGGGACTAAGAGGCCAAGGAGAGAACATGGTGTACCATCCATCCCTTCCCTACATAGTGACGTCTGAGGACTTAAAGAAAAACAATACAGAAGATTAAGTCTTGGCTTTGGAATTCACATTGCTTACAATCAATAGATGACTGACTGATTCACACACACACACACACACACACACACACACACACACACACATCAATGGCTCTAATTTGAAACATGGTCTCTCTATATAGCCAAGGCTGTCCTTGAACTCACTTTGTATCCTAGGATGTCCTCAAATTCAGTGTATCAGTAATTCTCCTGCCTCAGCTTCCTCAATGCTGGGATTACAGGCATGTGACACTCTAGCCAGCTAAAAGATATTGTGTTGATTTTTTTTTTCCTTTTAAATCAGTGTTATTCAGCCAGACCTGGTCGCACATAACTATAGTCCCAACCCTCTGGAGGCTGAGGAAGGAGAATTTCAGGGACAAGGCTAGTTTGGGCTACACAGTAAGATTGTACTCCCAGACAAAGGAATAAACTAGAAGATAGAGTGGCTGAAGAGATGGTTTGGAGGTCAGGAGCACGTACTGCTCTTGTAGAAGACCTGAGTTCAAATCCCAGGACCCACGTCTGTGGCTCACACCTGCCTGAAACTTCAGCCCCAAGAAGATCTGATACCTGTGAGCTCTGAGGGCACCTGAATCGTGTACACACACACACACACACACACACACACACACACAAAATTAAAAATAAAATTAAAAACAGTAGAAATATAAATGTTACTGAAGTGTTTTGTTTGTTTCTTTTGCTCTTGGTAGTGGGGGAATGAACCCAGGACTGTATACACCCTGAACACTAAGCCCACAGCCCTTGAAGCACAATTTCACATGGACTAAACCACACTCACTTGGAAGAGCAGGTGAAGTTGGGTGACTCCTCGGCCACGTGACCATGACCTCAGTTGAGATACAGATATGGAGCACCCCACACCCCAGGAAAGTTTCTTTGCCTTTTGCACAGCTGACCCCAACCACCCCTTCCTGGCACAAGCAGTCGTCCCTGATCTACCTTCCATCCTTCCTGTTGGGATCCCCAGTTTCTCAAAGGTACTATAGACAGAACCAACAGGCACATGCCTTTGGCCTCTGACTTTGCCTCAGAACAGTGACTGAGACGGAGCTTTCTGGCTCCTGTGTTGTCTGTCCTTCTGGATAGCAGGGAGTCTATGCACAGACGCTCGCTCCCTCTCTTTCTCTTTCCCTCCCTCCTTCCATTTCTCATCTCTCACTCTCCCTCCTTTTCTTTTCCTTCCTTCTCTCATTTCTTCTTTCCCTCCTTTCCCCATTTTAACTCTTCAGGTATTTCTTGAACACAAAGTACAAACACCAGGCAATGATGACTTTTTTTTTCTCTGACACAGGGTTTCTCTGTGTAGCCCTGGCTGTCTGGAACTTGTTCTGTAGACCAGGCTGGCCTTGCACTCAGAGATCTGCCTTTTTCTGCCTCCCCAGTGCTTGCTCCACCACCACCACTCAGCCTCCTCAACACATGCAACATCTGTCTATCTGTCTATCTATCTATCTATCTATCTATCTATCTATCTATCTATCTATCTATCTATCGGTTTTTCAAGACAGGGTTTCACTGTGTAGCCTTGGCTATCTTAGAAATCTGTTTTGTAGATGAAACTGGGTTTAAACTCACAGAGATCTGCCTGCCTCTGCCTCCCAAGTGCTGTGATTAAAGGTGTGCCACCACCTTTAATTATTTTATTTTTTACTTTATTTTACTTATATTTATTTTATTTTAATTTATTTTTTTTAAGAAAAACCTCTACGTGTCTCACATTAATGCGCTCTCTCTCTCTCTCTCTCTCTCTGCCTTCTCTGCGGATGCTGCTCACACTGACCAATGCACACGTGACCTCCTTTCCCCCTCCTCCTCCGTCCACTCTGAGTCAGTTGCTGAGAGGTAAGGAAAGGAAAGGGTGAAGGTGTTTCCAGTGTGCTGTTCTTCCAGACTCACCCCACGTCTTCACCGACCCCTCTACTCAGTCCGTCGCTGAGCAAGGCTAACAATGCTAACTCATTTTGTGTATTAAGAAGCTGGAGCACCTGGCAGTCACCTTTAAATCCCAGCACTGGAGCGAGGCAGAGGGAGGTGAATCTCTGAGTTCGAGGCCAGCCTGGTCTGTAGAACAAGTTCCAGAATAGCCAAGGCTACACAGAGAAACCCGTCTCTGGAAAAACAAACAAACAAACAAACAAACAAACGAAAAACAAAACAAACTAATAATAATAACAATAACAAAAACAATAAAAATAATAATAAAGAGGAGAAAAGGAAGAAGAAAAGAAGAGGAAGGGGAAGAGGAAGAGGAAGAGGAAGAGGAAGAGGAAGAGGAAGAGGAAGCAAAAGCAGCGGGTGAGGGAAAGTCTGGAGATTGCCCACCATGCAGGAAGTCCTAGGTTTGATTCCAAGTATTTTGTAAACCTGGTATAGAAGCGCATGTCTACCATCTAAGCGCTCAGGACGTGAACATAGGTGGATGAGGAGTTCAACCTCATCATCCCAACAGCTTCATCCAAACAGCAAACACCCAACAGCCTCAGCTACGTAGGAGGTTTGAGGCCAGCCTGGGCTACGTTAGAAAAAAAAAAAGAAGCTTAGGTATTCAGGAGAGTAGAGGAAATCCATCCAGGAAACAAGGATAGCAAGAACTTTCAGAAGGAGATGACGTTCTCTGTCTATGCTCCTTAGCTGGATAGAACCAACAAGTCTTTCCATGTCACTGAAACCAGGCTCTTGTGAGAAGAGACAATGTGTTCAGGAGCTCAAGACAGGGCTTAGGGGTTAGTAATAAATATGCAAAGTATGTGGGGTCTCAAGCCCTTCTCTCCTTCACCTTCATGAACATGTGCCCACATCCCCAGCGAGGGGGGGGGGGGGAAGAGGGGATGTTTTCTTTGTAGTTCAGAGGAGCCTTGCCTCTAGATGCAGGGGGATGTCCAGAGCCACAGAGAAGGCAAGACCAAGAGGTACATAGTACGTCGGAAACCAATCAGAGCAGCTTTCACAAAGGGAGGGCGTGGCTTACACAGCCCGGGGTGTCTCCCAGAGCCTCAGTGGCCAGAACCACACAAATCCAGGGGCCTTCCGTCTCCCTGTCAGACTGGCCTTCCCTGCAGTGTGGCCTTGGCATTCTACAGAGGAGTTCAAACTGACCTAGGGTACTTTTGGCTCAGTTCCAAGGAAAGGGTTTGCTTGGCCCAGCTTGAAACAAATGCCCACTCCAGCCAGTGTCTGAGCTGCCTTGTGCAAGTATGGTTGGTGGTGACTGTCCCCTGGAGGTGAGTCACCGTGATCTGGGTAGAACCAACCCCCGGACTCCCCCCCCCCAGAGAGGTATACTAAAACATATAGTAGCTGCTTCTTCCTTCCTGCAATCCAGTCTAGTACATGCTTCTATTTTATTCCTTTGTTAGCTTTGTCAATTTTGTAAAGCTGGGGACTGAACGCAGGGCCTTGCCCACGCTAGGCTAGCTAGTATTCTACCATGAGATACATTCCCACATCTGGCTTTCCCTACGTGAGCTATGACATCATGAGAACAGACCAATAAAATTGCTGACAAGAACAGACACGGGGGTGGGGGTGGGTGTAGAATACATGCCCAACCGTGTGTGTGTGTGTGTGTGTGTGTGTGTGTGTGTGTGTGATGGTTAATCTTGATTGCTAACTTGGAGCATCTAGAATCATCGAGGAGGTAGATCTCCCAGCATGTCTGTGAGGGGTGTGTGTGTGTGTGTGTGTGTGTGTGTGTGTGTGTATGATGGTTAATCTTGATTGCTAACTTGGAGCATCTAGAATCATCAAGGAGGTAGATCTCCCAGCATGTCTGTGAGGGGTGTGTGTGTGTGTGTGTGTGTGTGTGTATAATGGTTAATCTTGATTGCCAACCTGGAGCATCTAGAATCATCGAGGAGGTAGATCTCCCAGCATGTCTGTGAGGGGGTTTCTAGATTCAGTTAACTAAGCCAGGATGATATGCCCTGAATGTGGGAGCACCATCCCATGGGCTAAGATGCTGGTCTGAATAAAAGGGAAAAGTAAACTGAGAGTGTGCTCTCTTGCTCTGTGTCTGTCTGTCTCTCTTTTTTATTAAAGATTTATTTATTGTTTTTTGTTTGTTTGTTTGTTTTCAAGACAGGGTTTCTCTGTATAGCCCTGCTTGTCCTGGAACTCACTTTGTAGACCAGGCTGGCCTGGAACTCAGAAATCCACCTGCCTCTGCCTCCCGAGTGATTTATTTATTGTTATATATAAGTACACTGTAGCTGTCTTCAGACATCCCAGAAGAGGGCGTCAGATCTCATACAGATGGTTGTAAGCCACCATGTGGTTGCTGGGATTTGAACTCAGGACCTCTGGAAGAGCAGTCAGTGCTCTTAATCACTGAGCCATCTCTCCAGCCCCTGTCTGTCTCTCTTAATCTCTGTATCTCTCTGTATCTCTGTCTCTCTCTGTTTCTCTGTGTCTGTCTCTGTCTCTCTGCCTCTGTCTATCTGTCTCTGTGTCTGTCTCTTTCTCTGTATCTCTGTCTCTGTGTCTGTCTCTTTCTCTTTCTCTGTATCTCTTTCCCCCTCTCTCACTGTCACTATCTCTCTGTCTCTCTGTCTCCCTTTGTTTATCTGTCTCTCTCTCTGCCTCTCTCTTACTGTCTCTCTATCACTCTGTCTCTCTCTGTCTCTGTCTCTGTGTCCATCCCCTCACGCCCCCATCCCTGACCATGGATACAATGTGAGCTGCGCTGCACACTTCTGTCCCCACACCCTCTCTACCTTGGCCAACTGTCCTCTCCAACTGTGAGCCACGATAAACTCTTTCCTCCTTAAGCTTCTTCGGTTACTTTGTCTTAGCAACAGGAAGCTAGAGGAAAAGTGGCTAGTGCACAGGGCCCCCAGGGTGTCACCAAACTCAAGACCTATCTTCTTCCATCTCTCAAGTGCAGAAGTAGGCCACCACCTTCTCAATGTTAGTAGAACTAACTCAGACTGGCAAAGTACCTACCATGTACCAGGCAGTTCTGTAAATGATTTGCATATATTCACTTATTAATTAAATTAAATAAGTGATCCCTACAAACTCAATGAAAAGTATGACCATTGTACAGAGGAGGAAACTGAGGCAAAAAGAGGCTAAACAGCTTGAATTGGACCAAACTGGCTTTATAAGGACCACATCCGCTTGCCTTATTTAACTCCAGTCTTTCACTTCTAACTTGCTTTTCTTTTAATGTATCATTTGTTTTTATTTTATGTGCATTGCTGTTTTGCCTGTACATATATCTGTGTGAGGGTGTCAGAAGACCTAGAAGTCAGAATTATAGAAAGTTCTGAGCTGTGGTTGCTGGAAACGGAACCTGGGTTTTCTGAAAGAGCAGCCAGCACGTGCTCTTAAAGGCTGAGCCATCTCTCCAGGCCTGAAATGAAATTTTTCTTTCAAAATGAGCAAAAGGACTGACTTGGGCTGCAGCTCGGTTGGGAGAGTGTTTGCTCAGCACTAGTGAGGTTTGGGGCTCAGTCCCTAATAAACAGGGCGTGGAGGGAGGCTTCGACATCTGTCATTTTAGCACTTGGGAGGCAGAGACAGGATGATCAGGAGTTCAGGGTCATCCTTGGTTTCCATAGTGACATTGAGGTCACCCTGGACTACAGTGAGTCCTTGTCTCAAAAAATTAAAATAAAAACGATTAAAATAAATGTTTTTTTTTTTTTTTTAAATCATGAGGATGGTGAAAGAATTTGAGATCTGACACTTCACAGCCAGGAATGGAAAAAGCCTGGGGTTCTGCAGCCTGCCCATCCTTGGTTGTTTGTAGTTTGTTTATTTGTTTTGTTTTCATTTAGACCAAGAATTGAGGAAAAAGCTGGGCTACTCACATGAAACCTGGCCACACATAATTTGGCTTCAGATCACCGAGACCACCTGGGGTCAATGTGCATCAAGAGACAAACAAGGAGATCACAGCTCGTGGAGCTTAGCTGGTAGGGTGCTTGCCTTGGGTGCACAAAGTCCCAGCCAGCACTGCCTGCCTGTAATCCCAGTACTCAGGAGGCAGAAACACGGGGGTCAGGAGTTCAAGGTTATCCTGAGATGTGTGAGATCCCATGGGAGGTGGGGGGGATGAGGGGGTAGGGTGGGGTGGGGGCTGCACATGTGATTCTTAGAGATAGATACAATGAGAAGAATTCCAAAGCTCCAGGCTTTGAGGGAGAATTCTGCCTAGGGCAGGACCACACAACTATCTTTTCTCTATCCCTTGCCCATTCTCTTCAAGTCTGGGGTGGCAGCTTGCTTTGGTCAAACTCAGGTCTGCTCCACCGCCACCCCACCCCCACCCCCAACCCCCACAAAGCCGGTCCCTACATCCAGGCATCCAGGTAAGAAACTGGATGCACCTGCTCACATCCATCCATTCAGACCCCGGAGACTTAGGTCACCTAGGCTCAAAGAAGGCCAAGTCTCTGCCCCTCCCCCACCCAGCCTTCTTCTGGCCACCCCCTGCCCCAGGAGCTCCTCATTGTTCCTCTAACGGAGGAGGGTACCCTACACTACAGAAACCCCTTGTTACAGAGACTACAAGCTTGACATCAAGGTGCCTGGCATAATTCCTTCCCTGGAAGGGCCTGTTCCAGGCCTCTGCTGCCAATGCTTGGCGTGGCTTGGCTGGTACACACACAGACGCCTCACCCCATCTCTTCCTCCACAGTCAAGGCATCCTCCCTGTGTCCCAGCTTCCCCTTTTTATAAAGATGCCTCCCCACCCAGCATGACTTCATCTTGACTTATGACATCTACAGCAACCCACTTCCAAATAAGGTCGCATTCAGAGGTGCTGGGGGTTCTGTCTTCTAGGGATGGGCACAGATCAATGGGAGGCAGAGCCCAATCTCCTGAGCTATTTCCCAGTCTGAGGAACCGCGCTCCTGGATGTTCTCTGCATGGTCTTCCTTACTCTCCTCAGCCACATTGTAGAACTCACTAGGAACTCATGATTTCCTAGACTCATGAGGAAGAAGGTGACTCAATTTCTCCATCAGTACTAGAAGGGTTTATCCCGGGCTGGAGACGGCTCAGCGGGTAAGAGCACTGACTGCTCTTCCAAAGGCCAATCACCTGTAATGAGATCTTCTGGCGCATCTGAAGACAGCTACAGTGTACTTATGTGTAATAATAAATAAATCTTTGGGCTGAAGTGAGCAGGGACTGAGCGAGTGGGGTTGACTGGAGCAAGCAGAGGTCCTAAAATTCAATTCCCAACAACCACATGAAGGCTCACAACCATCTGTACAGCTACAGTATACTCATATACATTAAATCAATCAATCAATCAATCTTTAGAAGGGTTTATGCCAATGGACAGCCATTGACTATAGTCCTCACCATGCTATGGTTTCACAGGTCAGTTTGTGTGTGTGTTTTCTGAGACAGGGTTTCTCTGTGTAGCCCTGGCTGTCCTGGAACTCACTCTGTAGATGAGGCTGGCTTCGAACTCAGAGATCTGCCTGTCTTTCCCTCCCAAGAGCTGGGCTTAAAGGCATGTGCCACCACTGCTAGGTTCACAGGACAATTTTAAAGGCACCGAACCTTAACAGCTCACAGTGGATTAATAAATTACACTCAGTTTAGGCAATGGTGACTGTCTTAGTTAGGATTTTACTGCTGTGAACAGACACCATGACCAAGCCAAGTCTTATAAAAAACATTTACTTGGTGCTGGCTTACAGGTTGAGGTTCAGTCCATTATCATCAAGGTGGGAGCATGGCAGTATCCAGGCAGGCATGGCGCAGGCAGAGCTGAGAGTTCTACGTCTTCATCCAAAGGCTGCTAGTAGAAGCCTGACTTCCAGGCAACTAGGGTGAAGATCTTATGCCCACACCCACTGTGACACACCTACTCCAACCAGGTCACACCTATTCCAACAAGGCCACACCTCCAAATGGTGCCACTCCCTGGTCCAAGAATATACAAACCATCACAGGGACCTTATAAATTTAAACAGCAGTAGTGGCTGACAGATAACTAGGGACTGGGCCAGATAGTCATATGGTAGTTAAAGAAGTAAAGATTTGTGGAAGTGAATGGGGAAAAGGGAAAGAGGGAGGTAGAGGGAAAAGAAGAGTGAGGGAGAGAGAGGTGGGGGAGGGAGGGAGGGAGGGAGGGAGAGAGAGAGAGAGAGAGAGAGAGAGAGCGAGAGCAGACTTGTTAGGTCTCTTGGGTCTAGAGTTATAGGCGTTTGTAAGCCACCCACCATGGATACTGGCATCCAAATCTGGTCCTCATGAGAGAGCATCAAGCACTCTAACCACTGAGCCATTCCTTCAGCCCTAGTTTCTTTTCTTTAATATTTTTTTTGCTTGTTTGTTTGTTTTTTGTTTTTGTTTTTTTGTTTTTCCGAGACAGGGTTTTTCTGTGTAGCCCTGTTTGTCCTGGAACTCACTCTGTAGACCAGGCTTGCCTTGAACTCAGCAATCCGCCTGCCTCTGCCTCCCAAGTGCTGGGATTAAAGGCATGCGTCGCCACTGCCCGGCTAATATTTTTTTTTTTTTTTTAAGTGTGTGTGTGTGTGTTATCTATGTATAAGCATATGAGTATGTGCATGTGAGTGCAGTACTCTCAAAGGCCAGGAGAGGGCGTTGGATCCCACGAAGCTGGAGTTACGGCAGTTGTGAGCCACCTGACATGGATGCTGAGAACCTACCTTAGGTCCTCTGCAAGGGCATCAAATGCTTTTAACCAGCGAGCCACCTCTCTGGCTCCGTTTTATCCCTACATTTATTCGTTTTTCTCTTTCATTTGGCTAAAAACTTCAAGCAGATCTAACCCGAAGGCTAATTAGACAAATCTACCACAAGTCTTGGTTAAGATGGGGGAAGCTGACTTACCTAGGCGGCAGCCAGGGCAGACATCACCAATCCATCATGGACATCATCGATAGGTCTCAATCCCAGTAGCCATGCTGCCTTCATTTCCCCTTAGAGTAGCCATTGATATGGAACCTTAGCTTGGCTGGAGAGGGAACACATCCACACCAGTGGGGTCTCTGGCTCTTCCCTTCTACACCCCTCAGTAATGGGAGGTTCAGAGTGCCTGGCATCCTGACTCAGACCCCCCCCCCCTCCTGCCTTTTCCTCCAGTTTCACTGGGGGTATGTCGTGTATTAATCAGGGTTCTCTAGAGTCACAGAACTTATGGATAGTCTCTATACAGTTAAGGAATTTATTGATGACTTATAGTCTGCAGTCCAATTTGCAACAATGGTTCAGTAGTAGCTGTGAATGGATGTCCAAGGATCTAGCAGTTACTCAGTCCCACACGGCAAGCAGGCGAAGGAGTGAGAGCTAGTCTCCCTTCTTCCAGTGTCCCCATATGATCTCCAGCAGAAGGTATAGCCCAGATTAAAGGTGTGTGCCATCACACCTTTAATCCCAGATGACCTTGAACTCAGAGATCTCCCTGTCTTAATCTTCTGGAATCCATAGCCACTATGCTTCAAGATCTCCATACCAAGATCCAGAGCAGAAACTTCTATCTTCCAGCCTCCAGATTAGGGTCACTGGTGAGCCTTCCAATTCTGGATTGTAGTTCATTCCAAATATAGTCCAAGTTGATAACCAGGGATAGCCACTACATGCCGGCAACCTATATATTTCTCACCTGTCTCCTTGTCGTCCAAGTCAGTGATGACAGAGTCCCCTGGGGAGGCGCACCTCATCCTGGCTCCTTCTGCCTGGGACCCTGGAGGACACCTGTCGTTCTTTCTCTCTCTTTGATGAGGTGTGTTGGAGGTTCTGCTATCTTGACCTGTATTTTGGAGGTTCTCTCTGATGATCTCACCGTCTGGAGCCCCAGAAGTCTCAGGGTCCTGCCTCTACTGCGATCGTACCCCTGGTGCTTTGGTTCTTGACACAACAACCCTGCTCCATTTCCTCCAAATAAATGCTCAGGACTGCCGGGGCCCTCTGATAACTAACTGGGCAGAAAGGCCTCAGCAAGCAGCAAAGATTGACTCCCTGGTCCCTGGCTGGCTGGCTAATAACCAATGTTGCTATAAAACGCTCATTCTTGTGGAGTCAGGAAAAAAGGTCAGAGTGTAAAGGTACCCGATGCCAAGCCTGATAGCCTGGATTTAATTTAATCCTTGGGACCCACATGATGGAAGGAGAGAACTGACTCCCACAAGTTGTCCTCTGACCTCTACACATGGGCTAAAACACACAACACACACACACACAGTGAATAAAAGAATTGAAAAAGAAAAAAAAGAAACTTTTTTTTTTGAAACAGTGTCTCACATATCCCAAGCTAGCACCAGACTTACTATGTAGCAAAAGATGACCTTGAACTTCTTATCCTCCTGCCCATACTTCCCAAGTGCTGGGATTATAGTCATGTGGCACCGTGCCCAGTTTTACGTTGGAGGTAGAGCCCAGGGCTTCACGCGAGTCAGACAAGCACTCTACCACCTGAGCCACATCCCAGGCACCGGGAGCCTTTCTATGCTTTGTTGTTTTGATGGCCACACCTGAGGTCCAGAAGGCAGGGTGTCATCTCCGTAGGGACCACCCTCTTCTGGAGACATCCTCCTTGTCTATGACTGTGTCTCCTGTTTCAGAGACTCAACTGTCTTCTACAGCCACGGGAACTCTTGCCTGCTAGGCTTATGCTTGGCGAACACCTGAGATCTCCCTCCTCCTTCATGTCTCACCTCTGCTACCTGACTTGGGTCACTGTGGGTGTTGAATATTCCCCTCCCAGGGGCAAACAGCAGCTTCTTCTGCCTTTTCTTCTACCTTCCAGCTTCTCAGGAAGATTTCCCAACTAGGTTGACTTAATTAAGTAATTGCCTCCTCTCCTGGGGGTGTCCCCTCCATGTAAGTCATGAAGCATCAATGAAGGGAGAGGGTCCCCCCCCCACACTGTGAAGATGAATAGCTTCTTTAGGACACATTTCTAAGGGTGGGATAACTCATGGCTGATTTGGAGACTTAGAGATTAAGAGAAATGGGTGCGGTGCTATCTTGGATAAAACGTCCAGGAGGCACATGCTGTCTGGGACACGTGATGCTTTCCTTAACCCTGGAAACTTCTTATCCTTTCACAGGTGGTCCCTGGGCTGGTGTCCTCTCTACCTTCCCCTAAGAAGACTCGGCACCCACGAATGTGGCCTTGTTTGGGAGAAGGGGGTCTTGGCAAATGCAGCTAAATTCAGGATCTCAAAACGAGGTCATCCTAGATTAGAAGGGCTGAGAATCCAATGTCAAGGCCTGTGTAAGAGCAGAGAAAGAGCAATGGCACACTGTGACAGGGGGTGCAATGAAGTCAGGGACAGAAATGGGAGCCATGCCTCCGAAAGCCAAGGAAGCTGGGTGGCAGGTCAGCCAGGGAGGAAATCCAGGATTTATTTCCCCCGGAACTTCCCAGAGGATCAACCTTCTAGCCACTCAATTCTGAGAATCTAGTTTCCTGCCTTCCTCACTGGGAGACAAAAAAAAAAAAATTTTTTTTTCATGAGACAGGGTTGTACTATTTAGCCGAGGCTGACCCAGCACTCACTATGTAGTTGAGGCTAGCCCAGAATTTATGTTGGCGCTCTTTCCTCAACCCCCTGAGTGCTGGGATTGCCCATCTAAGGCATCAAGAAGCAGAGTACATGGGTAGAGCACAGGCATGCCTCAGCACTTTTAGGACTGAGAGGAACTGGGAGAGAGTGATACCACCCTGTCATACACAGCGAGTACCAGGCAGTTTTGAAAAGATGTTCACCTAGCATCCACGAAACCCTAGGTCCTCAGGATCAAGTCACCAGGTGTGGCCATGCATGTTTGTAACCCCAGCACTAGAAAAGTAGAGAGAGGAGGACCAGGGGTTCAAGGTCACCCTCTCCTCTGTGGGAAGTTTGAGGTCAGCCTGGGCTATGTGACCATGTGGTGTTTTGAATAAGAATGGCCCCATAGGGCTGGAGAGATGGCTCAGTGGTTAAGAGCACTTACTGCTCTTCCAGGGGCCCTGAGTTCAATTCCCAGCAACCACATGGTGGCTCACAACCATCTGTAATGGGATCTGATGCCCTCTTCTGGTGTGTCTGAAGACAGTGACAGTGTATTCACATACATAAAATAAATAAATCTTAAAAAAAAAAAAGAGCCGGGCATGGTGGCACATGCCTTTAATCCCAGCACTTGGGAGGCAGAGGCAGGCGGATTTCTGAGTTCGAGGCCAGCCTGGTCTACAGAGTGAGTTCCAGGACAGCCAGGGTTATACAGAGAAACCCTGTCTCGAAAAACCAAAAAAAAAAAAAAAAAAAAAAAAAAGAATGGCCCCCATAGACTCATGTATGTGAATGCTTGGCCCATGGCGGCACTATCAGGAGGTGTGGCCTTGCTGGAGGAAGTGCCTCACTGTGGAGGGGGGATTTGAGGTCTCCTATGCTCAAGCTATGCCCAGTGTGGCACACAGTCTCTCCCTGCTGGCTTCAGATGAAGATGTAGAACTTTCAGCTCCTCCAGCACCATGTCTGCCTGCATACCGCCACACTTCCAGCCATGATGATAATGGACTGAACCTCTAAACCTGTAAGCTAGTCCCAATTAAATATCGTCCTTTATAAGAGTAGCCTTGGCCATGCCGGGCATGGTGGCGCATGCCTTTAATCCCAGTACTTGGGAGGCAGAGGCAGGCAGATTTCTGAGTTTGAGGCTAGCCTGGTCTACAAAGTGAGTTCCAGGACAGCCAGGGCTATACAGAGAAACCCTGTCTCGAAAAAACAAAACAAAACAAACAAAAAAGAATTGCCTTGGCCATGTTGTCTCTTCACAGCAATAAAATCCTAACTATGACAGGGACCCAATTTCAAAAACAAAAAGGAGTGGTAGCTGGCAAAGGCAGCCCAGCTGCCCAGTTGGTAAAGTGCTTGCCCTGCAGCATGAGAGCCTTAGGTCGGATCCTCAGCATCACTGTGCTAAGCCAGGATGTCCCCCAGGGACATCCCATCCTGGGGGAAGGCATCATGAGACTCAGGAAGTGAGCAGGCTTCACACCGGGAAAGCTGAAACAGGAGATTGATTCACTATGGTCCCTCCCCAGGGTAGAGAAGCAGCGATCAGCTGTTGGGAGGGAAGTCTCTGGCCAGCAGTTGCTTTGAAGAGAGGTTAGCAGCGTGCCTATCACACAGAGCCCCAGGGTCCCCACCTTTGTTGGTCATGTTAGGGTACGTTATTGGAGATGCAGCCAGCTTTGATTTGTCCATACTCCTGTAAGTAAACCCCACAAATAGGCTCACCATTTTGGGCTTTGGTGTGATCATTACTTTGGTTTGAATTGGGTTCCTTAACTGGGGTGAGTAGCGTGTGTGTTTGTATTTGTATGTGTGTGTGTGGTGTGTGTGTGTGTGTGTGTGTGTGTGTGTGTGTGTGTGTATGTACGTACATTGTCACTCCAGAAAGAGTCCCACACACAAACTGTTTGCACATGTGTATGTACACGCAAACACACATTCAAATATACATTACATACAAACACCAGATAAGCACACAGAGAAAGAGAGAGAGAGAGAGAGAGAGAGAGAGATTGTAGAATGTATTACAGTAGGCACAGGAATCTAACATCCATCCCCCCTTTGGCTTCTTCTAGAAAGTCATATCACAATGGTTAGCTGGACTTGTCACTGGAGCAAGCAGAGGTGCTATTGTGTTGGCTGACCTACCCTCAGAGGGAACCTCTGGGAAATTAGGCTGTTTGTAGTTCTGCCCAATAGGAAAAGGGCAACGTGAAGTGGGGTGGGGGACAGCCACTGGCTACTGGGGTTGGGAAAGTAAAATTCTTCTCAGGCATGGCACACACAAACAAATTCCAGATGGCCTGTGGCCAGCGTGTGCGAAACAAAACTTGAAAATATTTAGTTGCAAATATAAGACAGTATTTTCATAACCTTGGGGTAGGACAGGGTAGCTTCCACGAGATAAGCCTTGCATCTCGAAACATTTGACCATGCCCAAGCTAAAAAACATAAAAAGCCTCTGGGACTCACCGGATTCCACAATTAGGCAGACGAGCTGAAGAACAGCAGAAGACCCTGCTGTGTGGGCGAGCACCCATGATCTACCTAGGGCGGATAATGAGGTCGGCTGTCAACTCCATCTGTGAAATGGACACAGAAATTAGCCAGGGATTTCCCAGAGCCAAAACAAGATCATAGGAGATGTTCCTCAGTCACTCACATGCACACACATTCACATGCATGCATAGCCAGATATACACAGATATGCACATCACACATGCACACACTGCCATACATGCAGACACAAATGTTGAGGGGGGGAGCACGGGGGTACGAATCAAGCAGGGGCGTGGCACTGGGCCTCCATTAGACTGGCAGAAAGGGACAGAATGGAGTATGTAAGGCAAGGCCAGTGGAAGAGAAGGAGATGCTGGTCTTGGGGATCGTGGCTGGTCCACATTGGGAAAACCAGGTTGGGAAGCACTGGCTGACGCCTGGTCTCTGTTTGTTTGGTTGTTTCCATTGCTGTTGCTATTATTATTTTGAAACAGGGTCTCATTGTTGTCTGTTGGTCTTCACCTCTCCATGTAACAAACAATGACCTTGAACTTCTGAGCCTCCTGCCCTGTCTCACAAGTGCTGGGCTTGCAGCTGGGAGCCACCACATCTAGCTTATGTAGAGCTAGGGCGGACAGAACCCAGGGCTGGCTGCATGCAAGGCCCACACTCAACAAACTGAGATACATCTCCAACTCCCAGCTCCCTGCTAGTGTTGCTGCTGCTGACCAGGGTCTGTGCTTTGAGAGCTGTTGAACTAAGAGGCCATTGAGCGCAGCCACAGGAGCACTGTCTCAGCTGGTGAGAAACTGGAAACCATCCAGCTGGTCGGTGGTAGGGGTTAAATCAGGTTCCCTGTCCGATACTGTAATCTTTGTTTGTTTGGTTGGTTGGTTGGTTGGTTTTTTGAGACAGGGTTTCTCTGTATAGCCCTGGCTGTCCTGGAACTGGCTTTGTAGACGAGGGTGGCCTTGAACTCACAAATCTACCTGCCTCTGCCTCCCAGCTTATAAGAGGGACAAACCCATGGATGCACTTACCTGAAGTTCCGAGGTCTACACATCGCATCGGAGTTTTGCAAACACCAATCAGTAGCCCACGATGAGCGGCATCAGTGCTAAATTCAAATGCTCCAAACCCGGCAACCTCGAAGCACTGACGTCATACCACATTGTGAACCTTCAAGCACAGAGTTATTGAAATACGAAATGAGGAGGGGTGTCTGAGGTGCATAAGATACTTGGCAGACTGCACTGTCTTGGCTCTCCTCCTCCTGTGGTTTGAATCTCAACTGTCCCTAAAAGCTCCTGTGTTCCATCCAACACTTGGTCTCTAGCTGGGCATGATGTTTGGAGGCTGTGGGTGCCTGGGAAGGAAAACTCAGACATTGGCCACCAGGGGCAGCCTTGAGAGTTGAACCTTCCCCTCCCACGGCCTTCCTCTCCCTCATTTTTCCCCTCCAGTATTTTTTAGTTACTGTTTGACAATTTCATATATGTATATAATGTATCTGGTTTTTGTTTTTGTTTTTGTTTTTTTTCTTTTTTCAAGACAGGGTTCCTCTGTTTAGCCCTGGTTATCCTGGAACTCACTCTGTAGACCAGGCTGGCCTCAAACTCAGAAATCCGAATGCCTCTGTATCTTGATGCCATGTACCTGCCTCTTACTCTCCCTGGACATCCTCACTATCCCTTCTTACATTCATGCCTTTGTCTCCTCTCTCTCTCTCTCTCTCTCTCTCTCTCCCTCTCTCTCTCAGACAGAGTCTAATTTTGTAGGCCAGGCTGGCCTGGAACTCACAGAGATCTATCTGCCTACCTCTGCTTCTTGAGTGTTGGGATTAAAGGCATTCATCACCACATCCAGGGTTTGGTTTTGGTTGTTTTTGTTTTTTTGTTTTTTCCCCTGAGACAGGGTTTCTCTGTGTAGTCCTGGCTGTCCTGGAACTCACTCTGTAGACCAGGCTGGCCTTGAACTCAGAAATCTGCCTGCCTCTGCCTCCTGAGTGCTGGGATTAAACCGGAGTCTCTTCAGCACCCATGCTGGAATGCTGGCAGATCTTGTTGACTGGCTCTTGTTCGGATCTTGTGCAGGGCACAGTGACTGCTGTGTGTCATGCCTGCAACCCTGGCCCTTCTGATTATTTCCTCTCAGCTTCCCGATGAGCCAAGCTGTGAGAGGTAGCTTCCCTCACACCCATAGTCAGTCCTTCCCCACCAACATGGCCCCACACTGTGAATGAAAAGAAATCTTTTCCTCCCTAAAGTGGCTCTGTCTGGCCAGTTGTCATAGCAATGAGAATAGTAACAAGTGTAAATCATAAAATTTCTCATTATGGTCATGCAAATTTTATAATCCTATGGGGCTGGAGAGATAGCCAGCTTCAAGCTGGCTAAGGGGACTTGCTGTGGGCCAGGCATGACATCCGTAATCCCAGCACTCAAGAGACAGAGGCAGCTGCATATCTATGAGTTCTAAGTTAGCCTGGTCTTCGTAGTAAGTCCCAGACTAGCCAATGCTACCTGCTGAGGCCCTGTAGAGGAAGGGCTACCAGTTCAAGGCCAGTCATGGATTCATACAGAGTTAGAGGCTAGTCTGGGCTAAATAAGTTTTGTCCCAAATAACAATAATAAGTGAAAGAGCCCTGGGTTCAAGTCCCAGCATCATACATTCACACAAAAGGTAAAATCCATCCAGTCAACAAATATTTAGTGCCTACTGGGTAGGGATAGAACCTGCAACATTGAGCCTAAGAAAATCTAGTTAATACATCTTTTCTTTTCTTTTCTCTCCTTTCCTTTCCTTTCCTTTCCTTTCCTTTCCTTTCCTTTCCTTTCCTTTTCTTTTCTTTTCTTTTCTTTTCTTTTCTTTTCTTTTCTTTTCTTTCTTCCCCCTCCTCTTCTTTTTGTAGGGGAAGAGGTTAGCAGGACTTTGAAACTGGGTTTTACACAGCTCAAGCTGCTTTGAACTCTCTACACAGCTAGGGATGATGCTAACCTCCTGATTCTCCAGCCTCCACGTCCCATGTAATGGGATTATAAAACCCATCTATGTGCTGATGAGGACTGAACCCAGGACTTCTTCATGCATGCTAGTCAAGCACCTTACCAGCTGAGCCATAACTCCATCCTGGTCACTGTTCCTTAAACCTTATCTACCTTGGAGTGTACAGCATCCTTCCCCCACCCTCCACCCGCCCATGAAAACATCATGTGATTTCTCTGTGCACAGAAAGGCAGAAAGCAATTTGTCAGTGTTTTCCAGAAAGTGAGAACACACTCGAGCATGTGCACACACACACACACACACACACACACACACACACACACCCCAGACTTCAAAGAGAACACGACATAGCAATTTTCTCTCCCTATTTTCTGTTTCATAAAGAACCAGAGAATTCAGATCCATCTTTCATGTCATAGCAACAGAAAGGAACAAAAAAGCCCCAGACAGAAGCTGACAGCCAAACAACGTGCATCTGCAGAGAGGTGTGTGCAGAGCCAAGCACCAAGAAACAAACAGCAGCCAGGCAGGAAGAGTAAACAAATCCACTGTCCAACCTCCCACGCCCCAACACATCAGAGACAACTGCATGGGGCTCCCACCTGAGCCCCTGAGGCAACCACTGAGATGGGGCAGCCCTGTGATTGAGAGGGAACCAGGCACATTTATAGAGCCCAGGAGCCCAGGGTGGTAGTGTAAGACCAGACCAAAGACAGTTGGGCTCAGGGACTCAGGGACACCAGGGGGTCCTGGTTTATGGTCTCAGAGACTAGCTGTGAGTGCTCTGAGGGACTAAGATTGAAGAACCATCTTATACTATTTCCAATTTTTGTTTGTTTGTTTGTTTGTTTGTTGTTTTTCAAGATAGAGTTTCTGTCCTGGCTGTTCTGGAACTCCCAGTGTAGACCAGGCTGGCCTCTAACTCACAGAGATCCGCCTGCCTTTCTTCTTCTTTTTTTTTTTTTTCCAATTTTTATTAGATATTTTCTTCATTTACATTTCAAATGCTATCCCGAAAGTCCCCTATACCCTCCCCATACCCTGCCCTGCTCCCCTACCCACCCACTCCCACAACTTGGCCCTAGCGTTCCCCTGTGCTGGGGCATATAAAGTTTGTAAGACCAAGGGGCCTCTCTTCTCAATGATGACCAACTAGGCCATCTTCTGCTACCTGCCTTTCTATGTCCCAAGTACTGGGATTAAAGGTGTGTGTCACCACTGCCAGTCTATTTCCAGATTTTTTTACATGTTGCTACCAAATGCTAAGAGGATGTGTTAGAATTTCATTGTTGTTTGTTTTTGCCCTTTGTTTTTCATAGTTTTGTTATTGTTTGCTTACTTGTTTGTTTTGAGCCGTGGTTTCACTAACTGGCCTAGGCTGGCTTCAAAGTTAAGATGGTCCCACTTTACCTCCCAAATGCTGGGATTCTGGACCTGTACCATCAGCCTCCACTGTGGGATTAAGCAGTGAGAATTTACAGATAAACAGGAGATGAGTCACCCATTAATCCCGTGAGAAACTATTTAGTGAGCACATACTGTAGGGGATCCCCTAGTTCTAGGATATGTGAAGGGTCAAGATCCTTGATCGACTGTTCTGATTGACTCTAATGGCCATGGCTCCAAACCTGTAGCAGTCCTCAGAAACACAACCGGATGGCTGTGGGTGTGGCTCAGTAGGTGGACTGTTTGCCTATCACACAGGAAGTCCCCTAGTTTGACTACCATTACTACACAAACCAGGCACACACGGAAGCCCATGGTTGCCGTTTCAGTATTCAACTCAGTAATCAGGCAGATAGATTGGAAGTTCGATGTCATCCTTGGTTACACGGAGAATTTCAGGCCAGCCTTGGATCTCAAAAAGATGGGGAGTAGCCGGAGAGATAGTAAAGTGGTGTAGAGTAATTGTTCCTTCAGAGGACCTGAGTTCGATTCCCAGCACCCACAAGATGGCTCCCAACCCTTTGTAACTCCAGCTCTAGAGGACCTAATGCCTTTTTTTGATCTCTGCAGGCAACCAGGTACACACGGTCCACAGACAAGCTGGCAAAACATTTGTTGATAAATAAATGCATCTGAAAGGTAAAAACAACAACTACTACCACAGGTTAGACATGGTTTAGATGCCTTTAATCCCAACACTCAGGAGGCAGAGGCAAGCAGATCTCTGAGTTCAAGTCCTAGTCTACAGAGTGAGTTCCAGGACAGTCAGGGCTACACAGAGAAACCCTTGAAAGAAAGAAAGAAAGAAAGAAAGAAAGAAAGAAAGAAAGAAAGAAAGAAAGAAAGAAAGAACAAGAAAGAAGGAAGGAAGGAAAGAAAGAAAGAAAGAAAGAAAGAGAGAGAAAGAAAGAAAGAAAGAAAGAAAGAAAGAGAAAGAAATCAAAACAAATTAAGCATCAAATTAAAAGATAGGGAGAAAAAGAGAAACTATGCAAACCTGTCCAAGGCTTGGAGTGCTACAGTCACAAGGTAAGGGACACTTGAAACCCAGCTGGAATTGGTAGCAATAGGCCACGCCCCCTAAAAACCAAAACCTTAGAGAGTAGAGAGTATGTATGCTCTCTGACACCTTGATCTTGGACTCCTGACCTGTAGGATGAAGAGAGGATTGTTATAGCTCTAAGCCATCTTGTTGGTGACAATGTTTTTGAGTCGCTCTAGAAGATTTGGGTGTCGTTGGTACCATATGACTTTACTAATCTCTGCTAGGTAAATTCAGTACCCACCAGGACACTCACAGTAGCTTTGTTCATAATCTCCTCAAGTTGGAAGTAGCTTAGACACTTCTATCATGGGCAGAAGCAATAGACTAGATGGATAATCACCCTCAACAACATACACAAGCAAACTAGCCCAGCAGTGGTAGCACATGCCTTTATCTCAGCACTTGGGCAGCAGGCAAATCTCTAAGTCTGAGGACAGCCAGGGCTACACAGAAAAAAACCTGTCTCTAAAAAAATAAATAAAAAGCCGGACGTGGTGGCACACGCCTTTAATCCCAGCACTCGGGAGGCAGAGGCAGGCAGATTTATGAGTTTGAGGCCAGCCTGGTCTACAAAGTGAGTTCCAGGACAGCCAGGGCTACACAGAGAAACCCTGTCTCAAAAATAAATAAATAAATAAATAAATAAATAAATAAATAAATAGGAAAAACAGCCAGTTGTGGTGGCACATGCCTTGCAACATAAGCACGGGGGAAACTGAGGCAGGTAAGGCTCATGTTCTAGGCCATCTAGGGCTATTTTATATGACCATATTTCAAAATGAATAAAAAATCAAACTGAACAGACATGGATACATCTGCATGGGCAGTTTTTGGGGGTTTTTTTGTTGTGATTTTTGTTGTTTGTTGTTGTTGTTATTTTTTGATTTTTGAGACAGGGTTTTTTTTGTGTAGCTGTCCTGGCTGTCCTGGAACTCGCTCTATCGACCAGGCTGGCCTCGAACTCACAAAGACCCACCTGCCTCTTCCTCCTTGGGATTAAAGATATGCACCACCACCGCCTGGCTCAGCATGGACAGTTTTTTTTTACATAGGCTTTGTTGTCAAGGGGAGGATGGCAGGCTTCAGAGACTTGCAGTGTGATTCCCTTTGCCTGAAGTCCAAGACCAGGCTACAGCGCTGGAGGTCAGACCAGAGACACTGACCAGCACAGGGTGACAGTGGGCTAAACCAGCTCTTTCCTTTGTCTCTCTTCCTTCCTTTCCCTCTATTCCTTTATTCCTTTCCCCTCCATTCACCATCCCCCCCACACACTTTTACAAAAAGTTTTATTGACTTTTATTTTCTGTGTATGAGTGCTTGCTTGCAAGTATGTCTGTGCACCATTTTGTACCCAGTGTCCTTGAAGACCAGAGGACAATGCCCAGATCCCTTGGAACTGGAGTTACAATTGACTATGAGCTGCTGTGTGGAACTTCTGTGAGGGCAGCCAGTGCTCTAACCACTAAGCAATCCTTCTAGCTCCCCCCCCCCACCTTTTTTTTTGTGGTTTTTTGAGACAGGGTTTCTCTGTATAGTCCTGGCTGTCCTGGAACTCACTTTGTAGATCAGGCTGGCCTCAAACTCAGAAATACGCCTGCCTCTGCCTCCCAAGTGCTGGGATTAAAGGCGTGTGCCACCACGCCCGGCCCCCTTCTTTTTTTTAATGAGACAAGTCTCAGTGGAACCCCAGCTTGGGTTGTCAAATAGCAGAGGGTGGCTTTGAACTCCTGATGCTTCTACCATTACTTCACAGATACATGCCTTCAGGCTTAGTTTGGGGAATAAGTTTTCTGTATCTGAATGTTTGATTCTCAAAGTAAACACACAGAGAAATTCATAGAACTGGCCCCTTGGCACCATAGTCTATATGTTATAGCTTGATTTTTTTAAATGAAAAGATAAAAATGAAGCAGTAATTCTGAGACAGGAATTTCCAGCTGTGCTGGCTTGTTTTATGCCAACTTGACATAAGATGTAGTCATCTGAGAGGAGGGACCTCAATTGAGAAAATGCCTCCATAAGATAGGGTTGTAGGCAAGCCTGTAGTAGGGCATTTTCTTAATGAGTGATTGATGGGGGAGGGCCTCTACTTTGTGGGTGGAGTCGCCCCTGGGTTGGTGGTCCTGGGTTCTATAAGAAAGCAAGTTGAAGCCGGGCATGGTGGCATACACCTTTAATCCCAGCACTCGGGAGGCAGAGGCAGGTGGATTTCTGAGTTCGATGCCAGCCTGGTCTACAAAGTGAGTTTCAGGACAGCCAGGACTATACAGAGAAACCCTGTCTCAAAAAACCAAAAAAACAAAAAAAAAAAAAAAAAAGAAAGCAAGTTGAGCTGGGCAGTGGTGGCACACGTCTTTAATCCCAGCACTTAGGAGGCAGAGGCAGGCAGATTGCTGAGTTCCAAGCCAGCCTGGTCTATGGAGTGAGTTCCAGGACAGCCAGGGCTACACAGAGAAACCCTGTCTCAAAAAAACCAAACCAAAAAATAAAATAAAACAAAACAAACAAAAAAAGAAGCAGGTTGAGCAAGCCAGTAAATACCGGTCCTCCATGACCTCGGTATCAACTCCTGCTTCCAGGTTCTTGTCCCAAAACTAGAGACGTCATACTTAAATGTTCTGATGCCAGTAACCAAATGCTAATCTTTTGTGTGCTGCACACAAGGGTTGGTACCCGGGAATTCCCAGCAACTCTCCAGATAGGAGGATGTCAGGAGTTACAATGTTGCCTGCCCATGGCGCAGAGGAGCCTACCCTGGCATATCAGCACCTGGCCATAAACTTGACTCACTTCCAGCCTTCCAGACAGTGGTCTCTAGAGACTGAACCAGCTAGATGCCCAAGCACAGCTCTGTCCTGCAGGGTACTCAACCGGGGCCAGTTGTCAGGTCCCCAGAAGTCCACGTATGTGATGTGGGAAACAAGAATGTACCAAAACCTAGGGAAAGAGGAAACTGCCCACTGGAACCTGAGAAGGAGAACACTGTGTGTAGACCTCATGAAGGCTGTGGGCTGGAAGCATGCCCGACCCATCCTGGGGGCCAGATCATCCCACTGGCCCTGAAAGTTTATCCCAACCATGAACAGATGTGGGAGCTGCTGGCATCTGGTGGGATCAGTAGGCAGGAAGGCCAGACATTCTGGGCTGTGTAGGACAGTTCTCTAGGACAATGACGTCTGTCCCTTCATGTGGGCCTCACCTAAAACCCAACCTCCTTTTATATACAAATGGGCTTTCTTTTCCTGCTCCTTCAGAAGAGTGACCTCACATTTTATAGTACAGTCACCAAGCACACAGAGAGAATGAGTGTGTGGCTCTGTGAATTTGGATGTGACCTTTTTAAGAAAATTGATGTCACCAATGGTCTCTCCGCTTTTGCTGTCTGAATCACACATGGGGCACACCTGTGGCTGCCTCCCCAGGGAGCTTCAAAAGGGGGTGATTGTCTGAGTCCCTATTCATATGTGGGAGGATACCCAGAGTCTTATGTGGGATTTTATGGCGACCCACCTTCCATTTAGCTCTCGTTGACGTGATCACGTGACAACGCTTCTGAAATGATGGGACTAGGCAGGCGAGTTATATTCTGGAGAATTCAGCCTGCAACAGAAAGGCAACGTGCTGGATCAGGAGACCAGGGGAATAGTTTTGCACTGAATTGAGCCAGGGTTAAATGGAGAGACCACTGAGGCCAGCCATAATGGGGACATGGCTGTAGGAAACATGACCAGGGCATGGGATAAAGAGAGAAGGTCTGGAGTCATCCCACCCTTCCAGGCGGACACTTAGTGGGCACCTGTGTTCTGTGAGAACCCATCTATGCTGACATGTGAATGCTGAATGAAAAACAATCCAGGCTGAGGAGTTGCAAGCCAGGGCCAGAGGGTGGGGGAAGCATGATGGGCCAGCAGATTTTGAGCTTGAACCTACCCAAGTCTGTGACTCAGTTTTCCAGGATCATCACTGCCTAGAGCTTGTGGAAGCCTCACAGACCTGTCAGCCCAGCTCCACCACAGAGAGGTCGTACCTCGTCCAACTGCACTGGGTCTGCCCTTCTTATAACACCGGGACTCTCGGGTCTTACTGCTGTCTCCACTTCAGATTCAAATCTGAGGATGGTGCAAATCATATATGATGCTGCTGACTGGGTGGGCATAGCCAAGAATGTTCCCTGAGGCGGAGGTGGGGAGTGGGCTGGGGTGCCATGATTAAGAGCACTTGCTCTTACAGAGGACCTGCGTCTATTCCTCTACATGGCAGCTTGCAACCACTGATAACGTCAGTTCCAGGGGATCCACAGGTACAACTCACGCGTGCAGTGCCGTGCAGTGCGCATATATACACTTAGGTGAGACGCTCTTATACTTTAAAAAGAAAAAGATTTATTTATTTTGTGTAGTCCTCTCAGAGACCCATTATAGATGGTTGTGGGCCACCATGTGATTGCTGGGAATTGAACTCAGGACATCTGGAAAGAGCAACCAGTGCTTGTAACAGCTGAGCCATCTCTCCAGCCAGAGATTCGTGTACTTAAAATAAAATAAATAAATAAGTCTGGAGGAACAACAATATGAACTAACCAGTACCCCCAGAACCCCCAGGGATTAAGTCACCAACCAAAGAGCACACATGGTGGGTCTCATGGCTCCAGCTGCATATGTAGCGGAGGATGCCTAGTCGGGGAGGAGAGGCCCTTGGTCCTGTGAAGGTTCTATGACCCAGTGTAGGGGAATGCCTGGGCCAGGAAGCAGGAGTGGGTGGGTTGGGGAGCAGGGGGAGGGGATAGGGGGTTTTAGGAGGGGAAACCAGGAAAGGGTATAACATTTGAAATGTAAATTTAAAAAAATCTAATAAATCTAAAATTAACTAAATAAATCTAAAATTTTTAAAAAGAACAACTACGGTGTAGTGTCGATGAGAAAAATTCAGCTTTCACTTTAAGAGGAATGAAAGACTGTTTCTGGGGGGAAAAAATTAAGTGACCGCACATTGCAGATTCAAGGTACCCAAATTCCATTTTCCAGTGTAGTAACTGTTTCATGAAGCTATTTATAGGAACTGGACAAGGAGAATCATAGATCAATGTGTTTCAAATACTTTGGTGGAGACACCAGGTTAAGTGGGTCCCAGCAACGCAGAGACATGTCTATAAGAGGCGCCAGATATTATCTGACCACATCCTTAGCTTTGGGATTGTCAGGAGCGAGGGGTTCTCTTTAAGCATTCCAAACAACTTAACCAGAAGGATGTTAGGTCACACACACAGAGGAAGGCAATACATGGCTACGACTGGCTAAAGATGGTCCAAGATAATCTGACTCTGGACCTGCAACATTCCAACCTCTCCCATCACAGAAGTCCTTATCAATCAATCAATATTTATAGATGCAGCTCCCTCCCAGCAATTTTCCTTCACAGTGGTCATGGCTACCTGAGGCAGGGTATGAGCCAATCAGAGCTCCAGAAGTCAGGGACCACTTTGGGTCAGGATCGGGAAAGGTGCAGGGGCTTCCAATTGTCCCTTTGCGTCAGCAACAAAGTCCCCAGGGTACTAGGGTTCTGTACTGGACTTGGCTAGGAGGCACAGGTAACAGCTCTCTTCCTGCTTCCGGGTTCCAGGCTACCGCCCAGATCGCCTAGAGCCCGAGTCCTCGTGGGTTTCGACGCCCTCTGCTGGCCATTTCTACCACTGCACTTGGATGCCAAAGGACTAAACCAGGAATGAGAACGTATTTGGGGGTTTGTAGCCTGATGGAAACAAAGGCGAGGAAAAGCGAAGTGAAGATGTGAAGGATTCACCCTAGCCCACAAAATCCCCATAATATTGAAAGTATTTTGGGGGAAAAGTATTGTTCTTGATCTGAGAATGTAGCTTAAGGTTGGTAGAGGGCTCACCTTACATGCAAAAGTTTCCATCCGAAGTTCTGTCTGGACTGTAGTGGGCACATACGCCTGGAGGCCCAACACAGAGATGGTGGGTGCAGAAGAAACGTAAGTTCAAGGTCAAGGCCACTACTTGGCAAGTTTGAAATCAACCCGGGCTATGTAAGACTCAGCCTCAAACCAGATCTTGTTTACATGGACAGAATAACACCCAACAGCTGTTACTCACTGAGGTTTACAATGTATCCCGGGGACTGGATTATCATCAACCCATTATTCAGATAAGAAAACTGAGGCCAGCCCCCAGACAGAGACTAAGTCTTTTGTCCTGAGCCCACAGTTGCCATTACAGATGTCATGGGATTTTTGAAGGACAGCAGTAACCACAAGTCCTTGGAGCTTTTACTCTGATCACATTACACTTGGAGGCTGTTGGTCTGTCTCTTTTCCTGAGTGGGCCCTCTACTGAGCCCTGACTACTCAGGCCCTGCCTAGTGCTCAGGGGCCCTCTGGAAACAGGAAAAGTCCTGTGTGGGCTCTGGTGCAAAGCAGCCTTCTCCACCTGCCAGGGACATCCAGGCTGGCTGGTTGTGCTTTGGGTGACAGGCGCCAACAAAGGACTGGTGCCTAAGGCAGAGGGTCTGATACACCCACTCCAAGTTCCCGAAAGCCCTGTGGGATGCGGAGGTATAGGTGATGTTCCCCATGTTTCCTGGAATGAATCAGGTGACTCATGGAATGGAAGGGGACTGAGGGAGGCTGCCTGTGTGCTCAGGAAGGCCAGATGCGCCAGATGCCCCTCCTCCTGCCTTGAAAACAGGAAGAGGGGCTGAAGAGATGGCTTATCAAGTAAGAACACTGACTGCTCTTCTGAAGGTTCTGAGTTCAAATCCCAGCAATCACATGATGGATCACAACCACCCGTAATGAGATCTGATGCCTTCTTCTGGTGTGTCTGAAGACAGCTTCAGTGTACTTAATTATAATAATAAATCTTTGGACTGGAGTGAGTGGGGTTAGCCAGAGCAAGTGGGGCCGACCAGAGCAAGCAGAGGTCCTAAAATTCACTTCCTAACAACTACATGAAGACTTATAACTATCTGTACAGCTACAATGTACCCATATGTTGTGGATAGCCCTGGGGCTAATTATATTTGATGTTAATTCCGTGCTCCTGTGAGGGACAATGAACAAGGAATGAGTCAGTGCTCAGGTGATTTCTGGTAAACCTTCCTACCTTAATCTGTAAAATAAAGGAGAGCTGATGATTGGGCAGATAAAAGGGAAGGTGGAGCAGAAGGTGGAGAGAGGGAAGAAGGAGAAAAAGGAAGAGGGAGAGGACGCAGAGGAGGAAGAAGAAAAGCAGAGCAGAAGAAGCACATGGCCTGGAGAAACCGCAAGTTCTAAGGGGTTTCATAGACGTGGAAGATGGTAGTGTAGTGGTAGATCTGCCCAATCTAGGCGCACAGCATGTATTCATATTAATTGAGTCATGTTTTCATTGCCAGGGCATATTTGGGTTGGAAATTTACTGCAACACCCATTCCATAAAAAGAAAAAAAAACATAAATAAATAAACATTTAAAAAATAAAAAATAGAGCCGAGCGGTGGTGGCGCACGCCTTATTCCCAGCACTTGGGAGGCAGAGGCAGGCGGATTTCTGAGTTCGAGGCCAGCCTGGTCTACAAAGTGAGTTCCAGGACAGCCAGGGCTATACAGAGAAACCTTGTCTCAAAAAAAAAAACCAAAAAAAAAAAAATTTATGAAATGTTAAAAAAAAAGAAAACAGGAGGACCTGGGTTCCATCTTCAGAACCCACGTTACAAAAAGCTAGGCATGGTGGCCAAAACTAGGCATCCTATCTCTGCGGAGGCAGACAGAGGACTCAAGTGGGCAGCCACCCAAAGATGCTTGGCAGTTTCAGGGCCAGAGAGAAACATTGTATCAATAATAACAAGTTCATGGCCAGAGAGAAACATTGTATCAAGAATAATACTACCACCAACAGCAACAACAATGAATATGGCAATATTGGAGTGTGTCCCCACACCCTAGGACACTCTCAAACACAAGAATATCGGAGTGTGTCCCCACACCCTGGGACACTCTCAAACACAAGAGTCAAGTGCCGGAATAGTGGTGTTAAGAGAACTGGCTGAGCCGGGTGTGGTGGCGCACGTCTTTAATCCCAGCACTCGGGAGGCAGAGGCAGGCAGATTTCTGAGTTCAAGGCCAGCCTGGTCTACAAAGTGAGTTCCAGGACAGCCAGAGCTACACAGAGAAACCCTGTCTCGAAAAAGCAAAACAAAACAAAACAACAACAAAAAAAGAGCACTGGCTGCTCTTGCACAGGGTCCAGGTTCAGTTTCCAGCACCCACATGAGGACTTATAACCACTGGTAACTGCAGTTCCAGGGGTACAATGCTCACCTCTGGTCTCTGTGGGTCCCATGCACACGCATGGGCGCACAGACATCGGTGCACAGACATCATGCAAGCAAAACACTCCTATGCATAAAATGAAAGTCTATAAATCATTAAGAAAAGAAGGCCCGCTAGGGGCTTTGGATGTAGCTCACTGGTAGAGCTACACCAGAGAGGGCTAGCTCTTGGCTGGGAAGACACATAGCCCCGTCTGTAGCATCTTTTCAAAGCAAGTCCCTCTGGGCTGGGCAGATGGCTGGGGTAAAGCACTTGTCACACAACCTGACATCCTGAGTTGCATCCTTGGGATAATTCTAACAAACCCATGCCCTTTCTATTAAAATAATACTTGCTTTGTGGTCCACTCTGATTTCCAGATCTTTTCCTTTTTCCATGCTTGCTTTAACCTACTCAGATACAAGGATTCAGTCCTCGGTAGCTACTTCTTAGTACTGGCTAACTGACTTCACAGCCCTGTGCCTTTGTCCTTCTCAACTACAATCCGGAGATTGTGATAATAACGCTAACCGGAGAAGGATCACGGGAAGAGTCAAGGAACTGATATTTTGAATGTGCAACATTTGCAGAGCCTGGGGTACAGATAAGTCTCAAAAAAATCTGATGGTGTTTGGTCGTTGTGAGTGGAGGATGCCCGGCCTGGGACTCTCACTTTGGAAGCTTGGGCGGCAGCCTGGAGGTTGGGTTTAATTGGTCTCAGGTAGAGCCCGAGTGTGGGGATTTCCCAGGTGATCCTGGTATTGGAAGGTAGGAAGTCCAGGTCACAGCTTGGCTTGGCGTTCTGGGTCTCTTAAGGGGCAGGAACAGCACCTAGCAGGTGTCAGGAAGCATTTAGCTGGTTACTAGAGCATCCTTTGTGGTTTTTTTTTTTTGTTTGTTTGTTTGTTTGTTTTTTTATTATTATATGTAAGTACACTGTAGCTGTTTTCAGACACTCCAGAAGAGGGCGCCAGATCTCGTTACGGATGGTTGTGAGCCACCATGTGGATGCTGGGATTTGAACTTATCACCTTCGGAAGAGGAGTCGGGGGCTCTTACCCGCTGAGCCATCTCACCAGCCCCTTATATTTTTATATGCCTGACTCAGTAGCAAGCAAGCACTTGGTAAGTTTGGCTCTGGCCTCTCCTCCGCGGAAGGCATTACCCACCCACTCAGAGCAAGGTCAGCAGGCTGGTAGAAAGCTTTGTCCTTGCCAAGAGTCCCTAATCCACGTGAAGTCATCACAGTCCTCCCTCTCACTCTGCCTGGGGCTCTGCTCACGTCTTGGGTAGGAAGGGACCCACCCAGATTCTTCTAGTCACACCTCAGTTGCTAGTTTTCCAGCAAGGGCCAGAGAACCTCAGATCTCACGATGAAGGATATTGAGGCAGGAACACAGAAGCCTGGGTCTGGGCCTGCCCCACGCTAAGTGGATGCTTTGGGCCGTCACTGCCTTGTTTGCTGAGTGAGACCTTCCTGGCTGCTTTGAGTGTGAACAGTGGCTGTGGCCAGGACAGCCCTGGAGGTGTCCAGCTTGTCCAGCTGGACATATACATGTGTGATATCGTCTTCTTTCCTAAAGCATTTATGAATGGATCACCGACAGCAAGAGGCAGGAATGGTGGGGATGGTAGTGGGGGTTGTCTGGCAAATGACCCCCACCTTCTTCAGAAGGGACTTGCTTGGATTCTGTTTGTAGGCCCAGAGCCTGAGATCCTATCCCATCACCTCTTCAGGCCCCAGAGCTGTGCAGACCAATAGGAGTAAGGCAGACAACAGTGTCTCCCTACCAACAAGCATTTTTGCCCAAGCCCACACAATGGCTCACAGATCTTGGATCCCTGGATCCGATAGGCATGGAAGCAGAGACACACAGTAAACGCAGGAAGGTGATTCCATGAGCCTCATTGAAGCCTCTGGGTATGACCTCTGACCTGGACGTGCTCCAGAAACCCCAGTATGGCACTCACTTTAACATTTTGTGTGCCCCTAACCTATAGCTTGGTGTCTGTTGACAGAGCTGGCACTGCGAACGTTGCTTGGCTTTTTGCTGCTGTTCTTCGGTTTTTCAAGACAAGGGTTTCTCTGGCTCGCCCTGGCTGCCCTGGAACTGGCTTTGTACATTAAGTTAACCTTAAATCTTAAGATCCCCCTGCCTCTGCCTCCCTAGTGCTGGGATTAAAGACATGCGTCACAACTGTTGGCTTTTTGTTTTGTCTTTTGTTATTGTTGTTTTTGTTTGTTTGTTTGTTTGAGATAGCCTCTCACTTAATAGCCCTGGCTGTGCCTGAACTCACTCTGTAGACCAAGCTGGCCTAGACCCCACAGAGATCCTTCTGCCTCTTCCTCCCAAGTGCTGGGATTAAAGGCGTGAGCCACCACCTGGCAATTTAGACATTCTTTCCTCAAACATTTATCCTACACCTGCTAGGTGTCATCTGAAGTATTGGCAACTGGACACAGGATGCTGGAGCTGATATTCCAGGGAACAAGTTGGGCGTAGGTGAGGTGGGTGGAGAAGAGATATAGCAATAGAGTAAACAGAGATACCAAGGGTGAAGTGGGGGCCGCCACCCCCCAACCCCCACCCCTGAGCTGTGTTTCCGGAATCTTCATTTGTTTTTTCCCCAGTGTGGCGTGTGGGCTGGGCTCAGCTGAGGGCTTCTGCTGCTGTTGCTCTGGCTTGAGGTTCCCCCCCCCCTCAGGCGTAGCTGACTGGCATCCCTTGCTGGGGGGTTGCTATGGCCTTGTTCATAGTTGATGTGGCTGACATCAGGACTGTCTAGGGTCTTGTGACCCAAACGGTCTAACCCTTAGTCTAACCCGTGGTCTAGCCTGCAGGTTTCCTCACCAGGGTAGCCTAAAAGTTTCAGGAAGCCAAGGAAAAGATACAAGACCAATTCAGGCCCAGGGCAGGGACTAGCATGACATCACTGCTATGGAATGGAAGGACCAACCAGAAGTAGGAACAGTAACTCCCATGAACTGCGTAATGGGAGAGAGCTGGAGTCAGAAATTGGACCTCTAGACTTTTGCTTAGTGTTAGGCCCTTCCTTCCTTCCTTCCTTCCTTCCTTCCTTCCTTCCTTCCTTCCTTCCTTCCTCCCTCCCTCCCTCCCTCCCTCTCTCTTTCCTTCCTTTCCTCCTTTTCTTTCCTTCCTTATTTTCTTTTCTTAAAAAAATTTTATTTATTTTATTTATATGAGAACACTGTAGCTGTGTTCAGACACACCAGGAGAGAACATCGGATCTCATTATGTATGGTTGTGAGCCACCACGAGGTTGCTGGGAATTGAACTCAGGACCTCTTGGATAGTACCCAGTGCTCTTAACTGCTGAGCCATCTCTCCAGCTCCTTAATTTTTTTTTTTCTTTTCAAGATAGGGTTTCTCTGTGTAGCCCTGGCTATCCCAGAACTCACTTTGTAGACCAGGCTGGCCTTGAACTCAGAAATCCGCCTGCCTCTGCCTCCGGAGTGCTGGGATTAAAGGCGTGCGCCACCACTGCCCAGCTAGCTCCTTAATTTTTAAAGATGTACTTTTGTAGCTGTGTGGTGGTGGTAGTGATGCACGCCTTTGATCCCAGCACTCAGAAGGCAGAGGCAGATGGATCTCTGTGAGTTCAAGGCCAGCCTGGCTACAGAGTGAGTTTCAGGACAGCTGGAGCTACACAGAGAAACCCTGTCTTGAAGAATCAAAACCAACAACTAAACGATATCTTTGTGTGTGTGTGTGTGTGTGTGTGTGTGTGTGTGTGTGTGTGTGTGTGTGCAGGTATGAGTGCCTGGAAGAGAGGATCTGTACCATCCTCTGTCTCCCCAAATACCCTTTAGGCAGGGTCTCTCAATGAAGCAAAGTTCATTTTCTCTGCTAGGCTGGATCTGAGTAAGACCCAGAAATCCTCCTACAGAGGTGGGCTACAGGATGCCTGGTTTGTTACGTGGGTGCTGGAATCTGAGCTGTGGTCCTCATGGCTGTGCAACAAACATTGTTAACCCCTGAGCCATCTCTCTAGCTCTAACTGAGAAGTTTTATACTGCAGCCATGGCAGAGAGTGTAAAGTATCTGTCCTTCACTTTTAAAAGTAGTCCTGTTGGGCTGGAGGGATGGCCCAGTGGTTAAAAGCACTGTCTGCTCTTCTAGAGATCCTGAGTTCAATTTGCAGAAAACACGTGGTGGTTCACAACCATCGGGAATGGGATCCGATGTGCTCTTCTGGCCTGCAGGTGTACATATAGAGCACTCATATACATAAAATAAATAAATGAATAAATCTTTTTTAAAAAAGGAGTGCTGTCAGGCCATGTGGCCCCATGTCCATCAGGTCCAGTGAATTAACTGGGTCCATGGATTCTGTGTCCAGGTAGAACAGTATCCTTGGGTAGAGGCAGATGGTCTTGCACACAAAGGTCCAATATTTTTTTTTAAGATTTATTTATTTTATGTATATGAGTACACCATTGCGTTCTTCAGACACACCAGAAGAGGGCATTGGATCCCATTACAGTGCTCTTAACTGCTGAGCCATCTCTTCAGTTCCCCCCTACCCCCTGCCGCTCGTCCCCCCCCAGTTCCTTTCTTTCTTTCTTTCTTTCTTTCTTTCTTTCTTTCTTTCTTTCTTTCTTCCTTCCTTCCTTCCTTCCTTCCTTCCTTCCTTCCTTTTCCCCAAACAGGGTTTCTTTGTATAGCCCTGGCTGTCCTGGAACTCACTTTGTAGACCAGGCTGGCCTTGAACTCAGAAATCCGCCTGCCTCTGCCTCCCAAGTGCTGGGATTAAAGACGTACGCCACCAAGCCCAGCAAGAGTTCACATTTTTTTTTTTTTTTTTTTGGTTTTTTGAGACAGGGTTTCTCTGTGTAGCCCTGGCTGTCCTGGAACTCACTTTGTAGACCAGGCTGGCCTCGAACTCAGAAATCCGCCTGCCTCTGCCTCCCGAGTGCTAGGATTAAAGGCGTGTGCCACCACGCCCGGCAAGAGTTCACATTTTTAAGCTCTTATGTTTTATAGAGAAGCCGACTTCTTTTCTTTGGTTGTTGTTGGTTTATAATTTATTTTGTTTTTGAGCCAGGCTCTCACTTTGGCTGGAATTCTAGCTCTGGCTGGCCTCAGATTCAGAGATCTGCTCACCCCATCTCAAGTGGTGGGGTTAAAGGCATGTGCTGCTATGTTTGCAGAGACATGGGCTTCTTAAAAACCAAAACCTAGCCAGGGCTATACAGAGAAACCCTGCCTTGAACCCCCCCCCCAAAAAAAAAACCCCAAAACCTAAAAAAAAAGAAGAGGAGGAGGAAGAAGAAGAGGAGGAGGAGGAGAAGAAAGAAAGAAAGAAAGAAAGGTAAAAGAAAAGAAAAGAGAAAAGAAAAGAAAAAGAAAAAGAAAAAGAAAAAGAAAAAAAAAGAGGAAGAGCACTTACTGCTCTTCCTGAGTTCAATTGCCGGCAACTACATGGTGGCTCACAACCATCTGTAATGGGATCCGATGCCCTCTTCTGGTGTGTCTAAAGACAGCTACAGTGTACTCGTATGTATAAAATAAATAAATCTAAAAAAAGAAAACCCAAAACCTTGGCTTGGGACTGTAGGTCAGTAGTAGAGTATTTGCCCAGCATGGGCAAGGCCCTGGGTTCAGTTAAAAGAGAAAGAATAATTAGAGCCGGTGAGTTGGTGCAAGCCCAGTCAGTACTCAGGAGGTGGAAGCATGAGGATCAGAGGTTTAAGGCCATCCTGAGCTACACAGCTAGTTTGAGGCTAGCCTGGGTTACATGAGATCCTATCTCCAGACAAAATCAAGAGCCTCACTCAGTGGGCACTGTGGTTTCCACCTGTAATCCTGGCCTGGTTTCCTCTGTGGGGAAGCTTCTAGAGAAATTGGCATGCCATAGGTGACAGACAGACAGACAGACAGACAGACTGAAACTTGGTCAATAGTTGAGAAAAACATTTTGGTGTTCTCAGTTCCGTTTCAGCAGAGAGTGACTGAGCTTACCTGGCTCCTGTCTGGGAAAGTCTTCTTATCTCTTGTGCTCCACAGTCCTGCCTGTTGTCCCATCTTTGGCCACCCAGTCCCCAGAAAGGTCTGTCCCTTTTCAGAGAGATAGGCAGTGCCCCGACACAGTTGTGACTATGGATGCTGGAAGTGACCTTAGATCCCAGCTCTGTGTTGGGTTGGACAAAGTGATTTGTTGGCGCTATGAGGACAGAGTGGGGTGCTCAGGTCTCTGTCACAGTGTGAGATCCCGTTGGAAGCCATCACAGCAATGAGAACAGTGGCCTTTACCCAACAAACTCTGCATATGCTTACTGGGCTCATACTAGCAGTGTGCTTTCCTTATGGAACGTGACATGGAACATACGCCTGGCTTCCTCTATAGGACAGCTCGTATACGTGTAATAGCAGGACCTGGCCTATCAGGTGGCCCAGGAGTTTCTCACAAGTTGCCACTGCTCTGGTTCACATGATGACATGTGTCCTAATCAGGGTTTCTATCACTGTGATGAGACACCATGACCAAAGCAAGTTGGGGAGAAAGGGGTTTATTCAGCTTACACTTCCACAGTACTGTTTGTCATTGAAGGAGCCAGGACAGGAACTCAAGCAGGGCAGGAGTAGGGAGGCAGGAGCTGATGCAGAGGATGGAGGGTGGTGCTAACTGGTTTGCTCCTCGTGGCTTGCTCAGCCTCCTGTCTTGTAAAACGCAGGCCAGCCCACAATGGGCTAAGACTAAGACAACTTTTCATAGGCTTGCCTACACAAAAGCAGCCTTTTGAGGTTCCCTCCTTCTCAGGTGACTTAAGCTTATGTCAAGTTCAGATGAGATTGTCCAGCACAGCGTACAGCTCCAGGCTAGGACATGGTCTAAGTTGTGAAAGTCTCCTGTTCAGTCAGTGGGCACAGCCATGATGAGAACATGGGTGTACGGTTCATGTTTCAAACACATTGAGGGGATCTCTCCACGATCCTGAAGGTCTGAGACCTGGGAATTGAAGGTGAAGTTCAAGCAGCTCCCAACTGCATTCTGTGTAGTCTGGCCTATCTTGGAACTCACTCTTGTAGACCAGGCTGGCCTCAAACTCAAGAGATCCACCTGCCCCTGCCTCTGCCTCTTGAGTGCTGGGCTCAAAGGTGTACCCCACCATGGCCAGACTCCAGCACTGGTTTTAAGGACTTCAAAGACTGTACAACAGCAACCTTCCCCAGGATTAAGGGAGGTGCCCATAGCACCAAAGAGCTCTATTAGGCCAGGTGTCCAGACCTGCATGACTCTGTGATACCAAAGGCAAATGACTCTACTTTCCATGATCATGGTGAGTCTGCAGACTGTGTGTAAACAAACTTCTACCTACTTGACTCGGCTTTCTGAAAGATTGTCTAAGGTCTTTGTCCTGTGACATCACTGTAGGTCTGTATTTCAATTACTTTTTTTTTTTTTTGGTGACATACATTTATTGTGCGTTCATGTGTGTGCATATGTGTAAGTGTGAGTGCATGTATGGTGCATGTGTGTGTGCATGCGTGCAAGCATGCATGCATGTGTGTGAGAGAGGGGAGAGGAAAACTTCTAGGATGGGTTCTCTCCTTCTATCACTTTATCATATATATATATATATATTTATGTATATATTTGTGTGTATATATATACATATGTGTATACACACACACACACACACACACACACACACACACACACACACACACACATATATATATATATATATATATATATATATATATATATATATATATATATATGATAAAGTGAGGGGCTTTGGTGCTTACAGTGCTTGCCTTGCAAGGAGGAGAACCTGCATTTGATCCTCAAGTTGCACATGAAGACACACAAAAGCACTAAGTGTGGTGGCACAAATTTATAATCCCACCATGAGAAAGGCAGAGATTTTGGTGTTCACTGGCCAGGGTGGGCAGAAGGTGTTTAGGAACAAAAGACACCCATGACTTCTGGCCTCTATATACATATATGCACACACCTACACACACACACACACACACACACACACACACACACACACACACACACGCATGCATGCACGCACGCACATAAACAAAACACAAAGGGATTCAAATATCTTCCCCATCAAATGACTTTATTAGTTAATGAAACAGCTTGAAGACAATTCATTTTGTCCAACACTCTTCTAGAAAATAGTTCAAGTTGTAAACGGACTTCCAATACATAAAACAGAATTACTTGACCATACACAAATTTCAGCTCAAAATACAACACTCTGATTTCTTACCATTATAAAATCCAGTCCATACAAACTACATAAAAAAGATAAAACACTTTCACTGACCCTTGGTCCACGAGGGAGTAGCACAATGGCGGCATCTCCCCAGGACCCTGGTCTAGTGCTAGGGATGGGGGACCGGATCCCAGTCATCTACAATATCCAAGCTCTGTAAACAAAATGCTGCTACTTAATTTAAGAAAATCGACATATCCTTCTGCATCAGTGTTGCTTGTAAACCATAAAGTAACTCTGTAAGAAACGTTACAAATTAAAAAAAAAAAAAGATTTCTGACTTTGCTATAGACACCAGCCAAGGAATAGAAAATCGGTCACTCCACGCAAAGGATACATTTGGCCCACAAGGCAGGAGACAGGGACAGTGCGAGGAGGAAATTCTCTGGACAATTTTGTACTTTGTGACCTTCTGGCCCCTCAAATATTTTACACTTTGTAGACAATGACTTCCATTCTGCTTGTGTGTGCCCATTGCGAACGCCAGTTTTCCAGTGAGAGCACTGTGTGAAGGGTGCTTGGCTTTGCCCCACTCAGTTCAGCCTCACCTAAGCATAGCTGTCTTCTGTCTGGGCGCTTCACTAAACAGTTGAGAACACAGAACTTAAATGAAAAGCCATTCTACAGGTACCATGCCATGAAATACAGACGTGTTAATGAGATGGATTTGTGTTTGGACAGGATGGAATTTATTAATTTTTCCTCCAGACAAGTGTTTCTTTGTGAGGTTCTGGCTGTCCTAGAACTAGCTCTGTAGACTAGGTTGGCCTTGAACTCACAGAGAGCTACCTGCCTCTGCCTCCTGGGTGCTAGGATTAAAGGCATGTGCCACCATTGCCCAGCTTGGTATGGTAGTTTTGAAACCTTGTCTGGTTTTTATGGAGTTCTCCTTATGGCAGGAGAAGCATCAGGGGGTAAGCCAGCAATGTGCCAGGAACCAGCTCTTTGCTGGGGGATTACTGACTATCAGGTGCTCAGCACAATACACACAATGGTAGTACTTGCAGGCTCTTCTACTGAAGCAGGGCCCCAGGAAGGGTGGTCCCCAGCCTGGGGGTGGACAGTCTTATTTAACTCGATTTATGTTCTCTTTTCAATGGGTTTGACAGTTTTCCATCCTAGCAGAAGACAGACACTAGAGACAGGAAAGCAACAAATTGCCGTGTTCATTGTGTGTCGTGCGTGGGTGGGTCTCATTCTGACTGCTACAGACTGAGTGCAGCCTGGATACTGACGGGGAGCGAGTGTGGAGCCATCTCTAGGCTGGGAGGTCAGGGGGGCTGGGCACGAACTATGGGACTCACTGTGAGGATCAGTCAGCACTTCCACTCAAGCCACCATCTTTGTTTATGGTGGTCACAATGTACAAACGGGACGTGGTCAAAGGGAGTATCACCACATGCCACTGTGGGCCTGGCAGTTTATGGGAAGGAGGATTCAAACAGAGGCTAGCTTTCGAGTGGGTTCATAACGAAAGGACCCACAGGCAGGAAAAGTCACTGGCTACTCAATTAAACAATAGGGGCTTGTGCTTTCTTTTCTATTTATTTAATTGTTATCTTTCCCCCTCTTTTCCTTTTGTTTTGTTTTGTTTTCTTTTCTTTTTCTTTTTTTAGTCAGGGTTTCTGTGTGGCCCTGTCTGTCCTAGAACTTGCCCTGTAGACCATGCTAGCCTGGACTTAAGAGATCTGGCTGGCTCTCCCTTCCAAGTGCTGGGATTAAAGGCATTCACCACCGTGCCTGACTTCTTTCTCCGTGAAGACCCACTTGGTATAGTTCCCAACATACAGTTCTTCAGCCCGTAGGATTTCGATGGCCTCTAAATGAAGCTGAACTCTAAGGTGTCATCTAGAAGAAGCTGTTATGTGACAGACAGAGTAAAGGCTTAGTTAACTTCTTTAACTTTGAGGATACCTTTTGCCCTGGGTACCGTTATTATTTACCTGCTTGTATTTGTGTGTGCACTTGAGGAGGTCAGAAGGAGAGGATCAGATCCCCCGGAGTTATCGGCAGCTGTGAGCCCCCGTGTGGGTGCTGAGCTATCATCTCTCCAGCCCCACACTCTTTATTACTGTTGTTTATACAAAGCCTGCAGTCAAGTTCTGTGAATTATTCTAGGTATCACACAGTCCTCATCACCCTGGTTATCAGCATCATATACTGTTTCTAGGGTTTCTCTTGAAGCAAAACCCCTTGTGATGAAAATATGAAAAAGTGGTCCTTTTCTCACTGCAAACAAGCTACTCCCATTTCTGATTCTACTCACAGTTTGGGGGTTCAAGGTGTATTTAAGTCAGAGCTAAACAAGGCAGGCGGAGACAGAAGCCTGGCTTGCTCGCTGGAGCACACTATGGGGTGCAGGAAGGGAATCCCATAGTGGTTTGCTGGGCCAGTGCCAAGGGAGGGTGTCAGCCAGCCTCTGTGAGGCGACCAGGCTCTGAGCATATCTTGATGGACAATCTGCGACCACACGACGCCGTGACAGATGCTAGCTGCTGAGGTAGTGTGTGTGGCCTGGCGCTGGCCTCAGGGAAGGTGGAAGGCTCCTGGTCTAGTCTCCAGGTGCTCCAGGCTAGAGATGGGCTTGGCTGGGTGCTCACCCAGAAGCTGCTGGGACTGGCAGGCAAGTGTCCGTCTCTCTGCCAGGGCTGGCTGGTGGGAAGTGCCAGCCCAGAGGCATGGTAGGGCTGAGAAGGCACGTTCTGGATAGGCTACTGTTCCAGGCTCTGGGTCCAAGGAGCAGGATTTACAGCTCTCTCCTTTCTTCCTAGCTTTTTCTTTCTTTTTTTGTCTTTTTGAGACAAAGTTTCTCTGTGTGGCCCTGTCTGTCCTGGCTCTGTAGACCAGGCTGGCCTCGAACTCAGAGATCTGCCCGCTTCTGCCTCCAGGGTGCTGTGATTAAAGGCATGTGCCACCAGCACTTGGCTTAAATTTCCTTTTACTTATTAATGTGTGTGTGAATATGTGTGTAGGCCAGAGGACAACTTATGGACTCAGTTTCCTCTTTCTCCCACATGGGTTCTGGGAATTAAACTCACGTTATCAAGCTTTATCTGTGAAGCTACTTTGCTAGCTCTCCTTTCCTTGTTCCTTTTTGACACAGTTCAAGCAACTAGGAAGTCAGGTGGGGAGAAGGGTATGGGGGCTTGAAAGCCAGCAGAGTTTACTAAGGATGCTCTGATGACCGAATCCTCCAGAGGGCTGTGGGAAGGACTCTGTTCTCACCCAGCTCTTTCCAGCAGCAGGAAGACAGCCCAGTGCCCTGAGGATGGGGAGGGGATCTGGGAGGTGTTTTCACCAGCCGAGGCTGCTCTCCCATGACCAAGGGAGTGAAGGGAACATCTCACTGTTTACCCGAGGGCTGAGGGGCTCTCTGGCATGTTTTCACCAGAGGAGAGACAGGATAGGAACAAAAGAATGGGCTCCCTATAAATGATTCACAAGAGGTAACAAGGAACCACACGACATTGGCTGAGCTCCCCAAGCCCCTTCCCGGGCAGCCAGCCCAGCCTGGGAGACCTGAGTGCCGTTCCCTAGCTGTTGGTAGGGGAGGCGGCAACGAGCTTCAAACAAAACTTGTGCCGACCGAACATGATGCTTCTGGTGGGCATCATGGCTTAAAGAGATCTCTGGAAATTAAGGACTGTTAGGGAAAGCCAGACCATGAGGCACCCTGGGAAGGGACTGCTATGGTGGCTGGTGGCCGGTGGCCACAGTCAAGGGACCAAAGGGATGAGAAGCAGTGGAGGGCAGAAGGCAAAGCCTAGACAGGACCCAGGACTACCTCACAGGACCCAGGACTACCTCACAGGACCCAGGACTACCTCACAGGACACAGGACTACCTCAAAGGACCCATGGGATGACTCCTTTTTACTAAATAAACACTTCCCAGAGCTCATGGCTGGAGAGAGCTCTGGATGTGGGCAGAGCACCACACGGACTGTTCTGAGCACAGTGGGCCCCCTGGTAGTGCTGGCAGACACCATCAGGGAGAACTGCAGGAGGCACCCAGTCACCCTAACGTCATTCTACCTGATGGGAGCAGAAGCAGACGGCTCTTAAGACCTTGTCTCAAAAAATTTTTTTTCAAGAAGAAAATGCACAAGATAAATAAGCTAATGAAATTCTGTAGTTCTGCCTACTGGCCTGAAATGCTCCTTTCTATGCCCACCACTGGGTCAGAGCCTAAAGGCCTTTACAGGGCTTGGTCACCTGCTGAGACGGCTCCAGGATGCTCAGGCCTCACGCTGGAAGCACGGCCTTCACCACTCGGACACACACACAGAGGGTAGCAGTTCCCACACCCAATATCCAAGTTAAAAAAGAAGCTTAAGTCTAAGCCTCGGTCAGCAGCACAGAAAACACCAGGTTTACTTGGTCAACCTAGATGACAAATTTGATATTCTGGTGAAAACGAAAAGTTCCGCCCTGGTAAAGGACTTTAAAGATCCTTAGAGGACTCTGTCAGGCAAGCTCTGAAAAGAGGGTGCTGACCACATTCTTATGTATTTTTGAGACAGGGTTGCTCTATGTAGTTCTAGTTGTCCTGCTATGTAGACCAGACTGGCTTTAAACTCACAGAGCTCCACCTGCCTGTCACCCACTTGCTGGGTCTAAAGGAGTGCACCACCATGCCTGGCTTGACTGCCACTCTTGAACACTTCAGCACAGGTCTTGGGGGGTATTTCTGACACCCCAATGTCGGAGATGAGAGGTGGGGTGTGTGGCGTGTGTCCAGAAGGGAAAGGACTTTCTTGGCACAGATGTCGGCTGCTTTCTAAGGAGGTGGCAGACACTGGGCCAGGCAATGACAGGAGCTAGGAATGCTCAGCTCCCAACCAGTGCCCTACTGGTCCAGCATCTCACAGCACTGTCTGCATGGACATTAGACATGACCAAAGAGACAACTGTGCCATCGCTACTGATGGGTAACACAGCAACCCAGGCCCCAGTCACCCTTTCTTTAGAGCCCACAGAGTCCAAAACCCACAGTGCCCTTCCTCCAAAGACAAACTGAACTGAGCCCTGAGACCAGAAGACAGGTGACACAAGTCTGCAACTCCAGAGCCCACGGTCCTGGCCGCGGGACCTGTTCATGTCCCAGGTAATTTCCTAGGAACAACTGACAGCATGGATCAGGGGGCCAAAGCAGGAAGGGGAGACATGTTCTCTTGGGTGCTCCTGTTGCCAGCTCAGCTGGGCTCAGACACTGTCATATACTGCCACCTGAGGAGAAGCGCTGCCATTTTCTAGTCTCTGGGCCAACTGTGAAAGGTGTCGGCACACAAATTTAATGTTCATTGTATGATGTTCTCTAGTTTAAGCAACAGCCCTTTGAGGGAACTGCGGGGCTGAGGAGAGGGTCGGGCTCTGAGAAGATCACAGGGTTCTTCTAACTACTATTGACTACCCAAGCCCTCCATTTAAGTAGGCCAGATCCAACTGTGGCCACTTCCATGAGAGCTAACTCCCAGGAGAGGGTCTCCAATGGCAGAGGTCCCTCAGCAACTTTACACTGCCTTGGGGACCAGGGCAGACCAGAGGCAGGGGCACTGAGGCTCTGTTACTGGTGGTGTGGAGAACTGATGTACAGGGATTAAGTGAAGGAGAGTCCCCTGTGTGTGAGACAAATTTCACCAGTCATGATTTTAAGCAGAACGTGATTCGAGGTAGTTGGGTCAACCTTGGTCTTGAACCTGGAACACATCTGCTTCGTTCCGACATCTGGTCTATCAGGACTGAAGGGGAGAGAGTGGAGGGAGGAGCCAGTAAAAAGGAAAAACTCCCAAGAAACAACAGCACCTTTCAAGAACGTAACTGCAGCCTCAGCTGCCAACGTGTCAGATCAGACACACGCTCTCTTCTCTGACAGCCTCAGGTACCTCAGCTGCCAACTGTGTCAGATCAGACACATGCTCTCTTCTCTGATCCTGACAAGGACAGAAACTAAGCCCTCTATTCTTTGTGCATATGCTGCTTTTCTGCTACAGGAAAACACAGCCTTTTAAACTTCTCAAGTTCAAGTTGAGTTTCAAGTAATCACCTTGCAGTAGCCCCAGAAGAATTACCGCTCCTCCAGGTTTAAAGTGCTAGTAAAAAAAAAAGGGGGGGGGGACACGCCTAGAGGACCCAACGCCTCAGGCTGCTCACTACCTGCTTCCAGGCTTTTGTTACGGGACAGAACACTGAATTCTTCTCATCTGACAGGGAACCAAGTCCAACACTACATCGTGAGGTAACTGACAGCAGACAATAAGAACGGGAGCGAGTGTAAGCACTACCTATCCAGTTAACCAAGAACCGCCAAAAAGCAGGCAACAGAGACTTCTCTGGTGCTGCCGAAAGAAATTCAGCACCCGTGTCTAAGATGTATCTTCTCCATGTCTGGTGAGGAAGAACGACGGGACAGGGCCCCTAAATCTACTGTCAGGGCTAAGATGCTTAAAAGTAAAAGAAGGGACAGAACTCACCAGGCAGAAGGCAGAGCTACCCATAGCTGCAAAAACTGTAGCCAAGCCTACAGTTCAGCTCGGCCACGGCTTTACAGGAGGCAGGGGTGAGTCATCTTCCTGAGCGGAGGGAGGTTCCTCTCCTCTCCAGGCCAATGGGCTCACTCTCATGCCTACCCCATAACCGTATGTGTATAGCTAGTGGAGCTGTAAGGAGTCTTTGGGGACTATTCAAAAGGCAGAAAGACCCCTCAGCGTGCCAAGGCAGTTTCCCCCCACCTCTGACTGCATGGGGCAAATTCAATGAAGTGTTAGCTTTAGTCTTTATGAGCAAACCCCGCCTTGCTTCTAGAAGACACTCAGTGAAGCTTAAGACTTCCAACAGCTAACTGACAGGGAGAAGTGAAGGTTGTTCAGTTATTTCAGCTGGGAAGGCTCAGCTCTGGAAGCTGGAACCATACTACAAGTGATATGTACTTTTTAGAAATAAAAACACCTGAGTGCCACAGGGCGTGGTGGTGCAGCCTTTAATCCCAGCACTTGGGAGGTAGAGGCAGGCGGATTTCTGAGTTCGAGGCCAGCCTGGTCTACAGAGTGAGTTCCAGGACAGCCAAGAGAAACCCTGTCTCGAAAAACCAAAAAAAAACCAAACAAACAAAAAAAAAAACCAAAAACCCAAAACAAAACAAAAAACCCAAAACAAAACAAAACAAAAAAAAACAAACCAAAAAACAAACAAAAAAACATCTGAGTGCCAAGAAAAAAAAATCAAGTTCCCACTGATTCGGTAGACTACCCTTGGGAAACCAAAGGTCTGGCTTCTCATTTGGCTGCTGCTCACATCTGAATGTCCCTTGTAGAAGGAGGAGAGCATCTGGACCCACCTCAGACATGAAATGATCAAAGCAGAAAGTTCTAGAAAAGATTCTAAGCTCATATAAGATGCAGTAAATCAACCTAACGTTAACATGATGAGCATTATGAGGTGCACGCGCACAGGGCTTCAACTGTCCCACGGAAGCACTTGGAGACATGGCATGTGCTTGGTACACGAGGCACTTGGCATTTTTGATTCTGTCCTAGATTTCCTGCTCCATAGGCCGGCCCATTGACACACACAGCTTTTCATTTAAAATCCAGCAGAACGGACGAGAACACTTTGTGCCTAGTGCAAAGCAGCATAATGAAGGCTGTTGTGACTCAGCACCTGCTGCAAACCCAGATCAACTCATGCAGACGGGTCCTCACTCAAGCTCCAGTGACTTCATAAACCAGGCAGGGAGGGCTGGGTCCCACCTGCTTCCATGTGAGCATCCCAGAAACAGAAGGGCAAGCCTTGGAAGTTGCTCAGTATTGGCTGCATGATACAGGTCGGGCGCTGTCATGCTTCCTCAGTGCCCTCAGCTAAAGGGTTTCACTGTCACAAAGAAGCTCTGCTTCTCCCTTCTGTGGGTACTTCCCAGGCAGTTCTGGGCCTCTAGGTGCACACAGTGAAAGTCACCTCCCTCCTTCCCAGAGCATCCAATGTCTTTCCTGGCCACAGGAGGGCTATGCAATCAGGAAAGCCAGCCTTGTAGAAGACAGCACTGCAGGGCTTGTCACACTCCATGGAGAACTTCAGGACCCCTGGTGACAGTGTACTGGGTAGGAGATGCTAAGCAGAGCCCTCAAGAGGTGCTAGCTGCTTCCCCAGACATCTGACTGGTAGCCCTTCAGACCCCGAGACACCACAGCAAGAAGAGCTCTGCTTTCCGCTCCTCCTGCTTAGGGGTGGCCTTTGCCCACTTACAAAAAACAAAATGACACCATCGAGCCCTGGACATCAGAGTACCTCAGCAGCAGTGCTCACAGCGACGTCACAGAACACTTGTTGCAGCACAAACATGGCTCGGATACCACCCTCAGGTCTTGGTTGCTGACTGTGTAAAAAGTCCAACAGGAGCGGAGCCATGACTTCTCCGAGTGGTCACGCTCAGCCCTAGACCAGCCCTTTTCAGAACCAAGCAATAACTGGTAAATACATTTTTCAAATTCTACTAAGGAAGAGAGATGCAACCTAGCAAAACTGACTACTGTCTGCAAACAGTTCCACATTTACACTTGCCGTGTTTGACACAGCTGTGTAACTGAAGGTCGACGAATTCAAGGGCTTGTCTGAAGCACCAGGAGACAGTAGTGTGTGTAGCTTGTGACTACAATTCAAAAGTAAACATATACAGACAGACTTCCAAGTCACATGGCACAGCATGCGCACACACATTCACTCGCCCTGCACACTTCTTCTTCTCACAGGACACAAGCACGCTTGAGATTAAAACAAACAAACAAACTTCATTTCAAATTAAGCACTTAAATCTTTGAAAAATCATCTGTGTTTGATATGTTAGAAAAACAAGCAAGCAAACAAGCAGCAAGCCTACTTTAGACTATAGCTTAGGAGAGCGCCTTGATCTGCCTACTGTAGTTTGAGAGACGACCTTCCAGTAAAAAGAAATTGCACTTCCCCCAAAGGTGTCTTGTTCCACGTTTTAAGATCTAGCCTTAGTTGCCAAATGCAACAGCGTGCATCCGGTCAAAGTGCCTTACAGAGGAGGGAAGGACCACTCAGACGCTGAGACACAGTAGGGTAGTAAAACAAGCCTGCACGGAAGGAGCTCCAATCTATTTCACATGCTGAAAGAGGACTTAGGAAGGGGTATGACTGACTGAAACATCACAATAAAATTAAATACAGCCCTACTATTCAACAAGAGTTTTACACACACACACACACACACACACACACACACACACACACACACACACTAGTTTGGCACTTAGCAGCTTTCGTTGATATTGCATCCCATATTAAGTTGCAGATTTATTTTATAAAACATTAATTTCTGCAGCTACTGTGTCAATAAACTGACTGAAAACTTTTGTTTTTTGTTTGTTTGTGGATTTTGTTTGTTTGTTTGTTTTTTAAAGTGAACTGACCAAGTCACCAGCACTGGTGACACTGCCATCACCTGTTGCTCTCTCTAAACAAGGAACTGTCATCTTCTTGGGGCCTGAAGCAGACTGAGAAGCCTTTTACATTTCAGGAGTTAAAAACAAACAAACAAACAAACAAACGTCAACCCAAACAGAGTCCTTGCCACGGCTGTCCTGGCTGTCACCATCAACTCACCCCTTTTGGCAATTTCCCTTCTGAAGCCACCATCTCAGCAGCAGCAGCAAGTGCTTCTCTGCAGTAGCTTCTTTGATGGAAAGCTTCCCAATGGGGAAACGTGCCAACAATGTGGCTGAAACCCATCATAACCCAAGCTTGGAGTGGACTGACACCGAGTTCCCTGGGTGGCATGGATGTGTGACACACGTGGCCTACAGCAAGGGATAAAACCTTAGACCTTCTCTTGCCAAGCTGCTTCTGGCCATAGCAGTTAGGAAGCGGGTCCCAGCCCCTTTTACACCCACCACCCTGGCCTCTTTTTAGCAACTTCTTAGTGCTGACTCCCAGCAGGTGTAAGGAAATCCTGCAGAGAGGCCACCTTTTTAGGAAAATAGGATTGATGTCTTACATGCACTTTGATTGCATATAAACATCTCACACAGGGAGGAAGTTTAGAGAAGAAATTCCTGTTCTCCAATATAACCAGAGGATGTACTTATACAGTTAGCAATCACTAAGATACAATGTTGCCTCTTACACTCATTCTCTAAGAGAAAGAAATCTGAAGAAAACAGAAATGAGGAACTCTCTATCAAGCTGACTAGAAACTTGATATTGGACACTATGAAATAACTGGGTGTGCCATGCCCCTCATTTCACACCAAGGGGCCATAATCTAAATGGAAAACAAAGTATCTTACGAGATAAGTCCCACTAACTAAGGAATTGTTTTTACTAAGGGGAAGTGGACTGGAGGGTGAAGGTGGGGGTCAGAGACGGAGAGCAGGTGGGGGGAGGGTACTAATGGGAACAGAATATAATTAAATTGAGGTAGTTTATTCTACCAGCCAAACGTTACTGGGAGCGAAATTCATCTATACTCCTATGCTGTGGGAGTGGCCTGTTCCGAAGACAAAATTCCACACACACCTGATTCAAAAACAAGCTTGCAGCTCTAAGCAGCAGTAAACAGGACCGAATGTGCTTTCAGACAGATCAGATGCAGACCTTTTGATCCTTTGATCCCTAGACAGGGTTTTTTGTTTGTTTGTTTTTGTTTTGTTTTGCCTGACTCTGTCTAAAGTCTTCTCTGCACTAGCAGCCTGGAGCTTAGAAAACAGTTCTGCTTCTCCAGGTGGGAAGGAAGAATGGTATGCCTCCCTCCGATCTCACAGCACCACTCCAGAACTCTCTCAGCCTGGCACGGGATCTTTTACACTGAGCAATTCCTTTAAGCTCACACAAAGGCTTTGGACCTGAGCTCCTCGGGTGACTGAATCTTTACTAAGGTAGACTGTTGCCAGAGAGGAGTTTTATCTTAGTTTCAATTCATCAGAATATAGTTTTTAAGAGTCTTAAGACAGAGCACTAGTAGTAAGTGGGGCTATCTGCACAAACCTCAATGACTCGGCAGGGCCAGGCATTCTACCCCTCCCTCCGCACGCAGTACAAGGACAACCTTGTACACCGGCTAGGTTGGCTTGCATATATAGATTCTGTTGTTTGTTGACCATAGCCACACACACTGGGAACTCAGCAGTCAGTCAGGTAAGAGTTCCCTTCTGGGAAAATGCACCTTAGGGTTTTAACTGTGATATTTCACATGACACCAACGCCCACACCCTCCTCCTAGGACATTCACTAGCCTGGGTTATGGACGCATCAGGCTGGAGGAACTGATTCCGCCCAGGTAGTTTTTCAACAGTACATGGTCTCCAGACAAGGGCAGAAGCCTGAGCTCCTAAGCATTAAAAACCCACCAAAGAGTAACCATACTCAAGCCCAGCACGCAGTGAGATGGGGCTGCTTCCCTGCACTTGATGCCGTCCAGCCACAATGCGCTTGGGGCAGGATCTCACTTTTGGCTCCTCTTCCTCTTCAGGGGGAATGGACCCGGATGCGGAACAAGCCTTGCTGCAGCTGCAGGCGGAAGAGCTTGCAGTTGGCTATGCGCAGGGCTGCACAGCCTGTGCGCCGAAGGTCGGACGGCAGGAGTGGCTTTGTGTGGTGCCAGGTGCCCGTGCTTCTCTTAAACTCCCGCACGTAGTCATAGTTGGTACCTAAAGCACAGAGGGAGCAGAGCTGAGCGGACGGACACCCTGAGCCACAGCAGGCAGCTCTCGGGAGAGCATCGCGGCTTTCTCACCTGTGTCCAGGTCTCCGATAACATAAATACTGGCTCCTATGGGGACCGCTCCGTAGACAAAGGAGGAACTCGCAGGGATGCATAGGTTCTGATCGTTAAGGTAGATCCACCTGGAAGCAAGGCCGACAGACACAATTCAGGAAGTCAGAAGTGACAAGGCAGTGCAGCAAGCCATCAGCACCCTGCACCCGCCTCTCCTGACGCCCCGTCCCCTCACAGCACCCTGCACCCGCCTCTCCTGACGCCCCGTCCCCTCACAGCACCCTGCACCCGCCTCTCCTGACGCCCCGTCCCCTCACAGCACCCTGCACCCGCCTCTCCTGACGCCCCGTCCCCTCACAGCACCCTGCACCCGCCTCTCCTGACGCCCCGTCCCCTCACAGCACCCTGCACCCGCCTCTCCTGATGCCCCGTCCCCTCACAGGAACGTTGGCTGTAGTGACTGTCAGGGCAGACAACAGAGGCTCAGACAGCCAGCGCCTCTCACAGAGTAGGACTGTCTCCACTGCACACTACAGCTCCTGGCACTCAGTCATGCTTGGCTTTCGTCACTCACAGTCTACTGCTTCATTCACTCACTCATTCATTCATTCATTTAATTTGTAATTGTATGTGTGCGTCTGTGTCTGTGTGTAGGTATATGTGTGTGAGTGCAGTGCCCATGGAGGGCAGCAGACAAGGAGCTGGAGTTACAGGTAACTGAACCCACTGGTGTGGGTGCAGCAAGTGCTCCCGTTAGCTGTGCCTCTCTACAGCTCAGGAGTAGGCATCTCGTTGTTAGAGTTCCACCACACTTGCTGGCATTCATCTGGATACCTTCTGGCTTGGGCTGCTGTCACAACAACAGTCAGGAACCTTAGGTAAGCCTTGTTTGGTTCTGGTTTTGGGCGGACTTATGGAACTGCTGGATTTTATGGAAGAGGCATGTGCCACGTAAGTGATGAGAAAATGCCCTCTTTTCAAAGCACAATGCTGCTTTGTTTTCTAGTCGGTAAGGCCTGGGAGTTCCAGCTGCTGTGTTCACCAGGTCTCGGTGCCCTCAGTCCTTTGAAGATTTATTTCCTTAAAGCCTAACTATGCTGGGTATTTTGGCAAGAGCTTACTGGCCACTTTATGTACCTTCTTTTGCAAAATTTCTATTTGAAAATTTGCTCATTTTAGAAAACATACACAGGGGCTGGAGAGATGGCTCAGGGGTTAAGAGCACTGACTGTTCTTTCAGAGGTCCTGAGTTCGATTACCACCAACCACATAGTGGCTCACAACCATCTATAATGAGATCTGATGCCCTCTTCTGGTGTGTCTGAAGACAGCTACAGTGTACTTATGTATAATAAATAAATCTTTTAAAAAAATAGAAAACATACATACAAGTAAAAATAAGATAAATCCTTAAAAAAAGGCATTCTAGAAAATACCTGACCAATCTTTAAGGGTCAAGGTCAGGAAAGACGGGCTATCACAGGCTAATGGGCAGCAAGGAGGCATAACATCTCTTGGCAACTAGAATCCAGGCTGAACTGAGGCAAGGGACATGCTGGTGGGAAGTGGGTGACACTAACATCAGGAGCTACTGAATGGTGTATGAGGACACCTTGGCTTTTGGAAACGTTTCTACAAGTCTACTGCAGAGGCTGGAGAGGAGGCTCAGCGGTTTAGAGCACTTGGTTGCTTTTGCAGGAGATACAGGTTCAATTCCTAGCACCCACATGGTAGCTCATAGGCATCTGAGACTCCAGTTCTAAGGGATCTGATGCTCTCTTCTGACCTCCACAGGCACAAACATAGTACACATATAATACAAGCAAGACACCCATAAACATAAAACAATGTAAAAAATATGACTGCAAACAGATACAGCTCAGTTGGTATAGGTGTTTGCTGTGTAGCCTGCTGACCTGCGTTTGATCCTTAGGACCCATATCATAGAATCATCTCCTGCAAAGGTTGTTCTCTGACCTTCATATGAGATACATAAATTCTAGGCTTTGCCATGTGCTAATGTACACTCAAGAAACTGACCCATTTCCCACTAACAGCTTATAGCCATGCCAGATCACAGTCACTGCCTAAGCAGCCTTGAGGCTCCGCTGTCCAGGACGGTGCACGCACGCTGTTCTGTGGACACTTTGGCCTCTTCACTCTGCTGCACGGCAGCTAAAAGAACCAGCACAGTAGGTGAGTGGCCTCTGATGTCAGCTATCTACAAAGAAACACCTCATAAAGAACATCACCCACTTCAACAAACTCTTCACTATCATGAAACACATAGCTTCCTTATTTTAAGTTCTAAGAAACAAGGAAACAAGATAATCTGCCCAAGGTTATAAAACAAAACTAAGCCACTACACTTCTCCCCCTCTGTCCTTCCTGTCTCTCCCCTCCCTCTTCCTTTCCCTTTCTAAGACAGGGCCCAGGCTAAGCTGCCAAGGGTGACCTTTAACCTCTGTTCTGCTTCCACAGTGGGATAAGATGCCCAGGTTATGGGGTACAGAGGATGGGCCCCAGGGTTGCATCATGCTCTCTCCTGAGCCACATGCCCAGCCTCCTACCAGGTGGCTTCTGGGCCTAGAAATATGGAACTTGGCCTCACACACGTGCACACAACGTATTCTAGCTAGTCCTATCTCAGTCTGATGGCACCGTCCTCAGGGTCCTTTGCATCCCTCGTCATGGCTGCTCAGGACTTACACACACCAGTGCACTTTCTGATTAGGTTACTGGTGAGGCTTCTGCCTCAATGGCTGCACTGTGACCCAAAGGGAGGAGGTGAAGAGCAGGTTTGCGCCCTGGGACTCATGGCTTCACAAGTCTTACTCAGGCAACAGAAGGACTCCCTTCTTCTAACCACCAGATTGAAAGGTATGACATCCTCAAGGCCAGGCAGTGTGGTGTCTCTGCAGAGCGTCAGGATAAGCAACTTTTATACATGACTGACTCAGGCCCAAGCACACTGCACAGGTTAACTGCTGGCCCTGCCAGTAAGACTAAAATATAGAAGCTTCCTCTTGCAAGTAGGAAAGGTGAAGAGAGGACATCAGCTAGATCAACAGCTGCAGAGCCAGGCCTGGGATGGAAAGATGCAGCCTGCCACAGACACACCCCATCTGGACAGCAATGGTGACCAGCCTAGTCACCACAGGCCTGAGGACACGCTGCATACTGCTTTTCAAGACTGTCCTCCCCAACACTGCCTCCTGAGTTCTCAGTGTGACTGAAGCTGGGCTGAACTAGCAAGTCTCCTGTGTCAGTCTTCTAAGTACTAGGATTACAGGTGCCAGTGCCCACCGTGCCCAGCCATGTCGACGTCTGCTGTCACTTCCCTGGGATTCCGTGGCCTTCTTGTCTTTGGAGAACAGGAGTGTTCAGGGATTTACTTTGCCCTTCCTGGGTCACTAGCTTTTATCTAGGTGTCAGGCTTGCCTGTCCAACTGTACACTCAAAGATGGAAAGGTGACACTGGCAACACAATGTCAAAGTTAACACAAGAACCGTGTGCCAAAGCCAGAAACAGAGTAAGAGGTCAGGACTCAGGAAGGGAAGATGTTGCAGGAGCCACCTCAGCCTCGGGATGTAGAGGACACTCAGCGGATGCGAGGCACAGCTCACGGTCCTGCGCAGGTCTGCCGAGTGCTCTCTGTGCGCCCGGAGGCTGGCAGGGCCTGAGCCTCACAGGCCGCAGGGCACGCATACCGCGTGAGGCAGGCGGTGACTGTGTAGCATCTGGCTTTGCTCACGCTCAGTGTTTTACAAATGCCCGGTGTGACACTGACCAGAGGTCCTGGCAGCTGCTCTCTGTTTACACAGGGGAGTCTGGGAGAACAAAGGTAGGGAATGCATGGAGTGTATTAGGAAAAAAAAAAGGTTTTAAGATTGGGAACTTTACTTTTTGTGTTTGTGTATGTATTCATATGTTTTTGTATGTGTTCATGTGTGATGATGTATGTATTCACATGTTTATGTATGTATTTGTGTGTGATGATGTGCTTGTACATGGGTCTAGGGTGCTAGGGACAGAATGAAGACCCGCAGGTTTGAGTAGTAAGTACTTTACTGACTTACCCCCTCCCCCAACCCCTTTAAATACAAGAACGGGGCCAGGGACATGCAGTGGTAAAGAGTGCTGGCTGCTTTTCAAGAGGACCTGAGTTCAGTTCCTAGCACCTATGTCTGGTGCTCACAACTCCAACTCTACACAAATAAGTAATAAAAACTAAATTTAAAGTCGGGCATGGTGGGGAGTCAGAGGCAGGCAGGCAGATCTCTGAGTTCATGACATGCCCAGACTATATAGAGTTCCAGGCTAGTCAGGGCTACAGAGTGAGACATCAAAACAGAGACAGAAAAAGAAAGAGTTAAAGTAGACACATAGAAACAAAGCACAGGGCTGGGGAGATGGCTCAGTGGGCAAGAGCACTGATTGCTCTTCTGAAGGTCCCGAGTTCAAATCCCAGCAACACAACCACCTGTAATGAGATCTGACACCCTCTTCTGGTTCATCTGAAGTCAGCTACAGTGTACTTATTTATAATAATAAATAAATCTTTAAAAAAAAAAAAGAAAAAGAAACAAAGCATCCCCCTCCTTCCCATCACGGCGCATCACAACGCATCACGGTGCATCACGGCGCATCACGGCGCTGTAGTCTCCTGCTCAGAACAGACTCAGAACAGACTCTGAGCAGGCTGACTGGAACACCAAGGTTCTAACAATACAGCGTGTTCTGGGACGGCTGGGAAGCGTTACAGTCAGACTTGATCCCACCCAAGGCAGCAGACAAAAGGAAAAGAAATGTAAGCGAATGACTTCTGATACGTTGCAGCTCACACTGACTACGCACGGAGTCAGTCATCACAAAAAAGGGTCTGTGTCCGTAGCCAAACACACTGCTACTGCTTGTTAATCAAGTGGGACTGACTGTCTCCTGCTCATCTGGCAGGAGATGAATACACTATTTCCTACAGAGGCAGCACTCCCCCACTGTGGCTTCTCAAAGGAGAAGTAACAAGCCTGACATCCCCCTCAACCCCCTCCACCCCCCAGCAAATGCCTTCGAAGCTGCCTCCTCATTTTCTGTCTACTGAATTCCCCTGGCAGTCTCCCTCTGATGACGGGAAGTAAAGACATGTCTGAAGTGTCTGAAAGGGAAAACACGTGACAGACCAGGCAACAGTCACAGTCATGTCTAACACTGCATCTGTTTATTCTTCGCTCTATCTCAAAGTCAGGAAATGAGGTGCTATCTTATGGCACCCCCATCTGGTAACAAAGTGCATAGGATCACACTGTACAGCAGGCTCCCCTGGGGATCCGAACAGGTCACTGGACTGAAAACACTGCCTGGTGCTTACGAAAATATGTGAGAGGAGGGGAGGGGCAGCACCTACCACAGGCTCATGCCATGGCCTGTCGGGCGTTTTTGAAAAGGTTGTTCTTTTTACATTTATTCATTTACTGTGTGTGTCTGTGTTGTGTGCTTATGTCTGTGTGTGTCAGTGCCTTTGTGTATCTGTATATGTGTGTGTCTGTGTTGTGTGCTTGTCTCTCTATGTGTGTCTGTGTATCTGTATATGTGTGTCTCTGTGTGTGTCAGTTTCTCTGTGTATCTGTATATATGTGTGTGTGTGTGTGTGTCTGTGTATCTGTATATATGTGTCTCTGTGTGTGTGTGTCAGTGTCTCTGTGTATCTGTATATGTGTGTGTGTCTGTGTATCTGTATATGTGTGTCTGTGTATCTGTATATGTGTCTCTGTGTGTCAGTGTCTCTGTGTATTTGCATATGTGTATCTGTGTCTCTGTGTATCTCTGTATGTGTTTGTGTCTGTGTGTTGGTGTGTGTCAGTGTCTCTGTGTATCTCTGTATATGTGTGTGTCTGTGTGTATGCACTGACAAGCTGTGTGGAGGTCAGAGGACAGGCTGTGGGACTCTACTTTCTTTCTCTATTGGGGGTCCTGGCAATTGAATCCTGTCGGTGTTTTAATATCTCAGACACCAGTTCAACTGACACATGATGGAGAGAGCATCTGATGCCTGTCAGGTTTGATGCTGGAGGACCACGAGAGACTGTGCCTTGTATACACTCAGTTAGCAGATACGAAGCCAGACACACGTGCAGAAGCTAAGGGATCAGGGACTGAGGATGGAAGAGGACAGCAAAGACTTTCTCCGGAGAGTGTCAGCTTTGGAAACGGCCGAATTAACTAGATGAGCGATGAGGGGTATTTCAGGCAGAAGCAATCTAAAGCTTAGCTAGCTAAGGGCTCAGTGTGGAACCTCTGGACAGACAGCAGCAGGAAAAGCAGATGCAGGCCCTGTCATAAAAGGTTACATATGGCCAGGTATAGTGGTGCATGCCTTTAACCCCAGCACTTGGGAGGCAGAAGTAGGTGAATCACTGAGTTTCAATGTCAGTCTGGTCTATGTAGCAAGTTCCAAGACAGCCTGGATTACACAGAGAAACTCTGTATGCAAAAAACGAATGAACGAATGAACGAAAGAAAGAAAGAAAGAAAGAAAGAAAGAAAGAAAGAAAGAAAGAAAGAACGAACGAACGAACGAAAGAAAGAAAGAAAGAAAGAAAGAAGCCATATATACTAACAGGACAATGTGAGATATGAGCCTCTTTAAGTCACTATGGTGGTTTGAAGGAGAATAAACTCCATAAACCATCTATTTGAATACTTGGTCCCTACTTGGTGGAATTGTCTGGAAAGAGTTGGGGGTATAAGCTTGTTGGAAGAGGTGTGCCACTGATAGTGGGCTTTGTGATTTCCAGAGACTCACCATTACCAGTCCTCCCTCCCTCCCTCCCTCCCTCCCTCCCTCCCTCCCTCATTTTGGACTCTAACCCTCAGACACCGTAAGCCCAATGACTCTATAAGCTTTCTTAGTCATCAACAGAAAGTAACTCATACCATAGCAACAGAGGAGTAACTCAGACATCAACTTCTCAAGTCACTGAGAAAATACCCAGCATGCAGTGAACACACTCCCTAAGTAGAGAACTCAGTGATGTCACTGGGAATCAAAGCTGAGACACATCCCTGAAACATAGAAGGAGGGACAGGAGGGGGAGCCTGGAGACCATCTGCTGCATGGGGAGAGAGGGGCAGGCATGGAAGCCTCCAGACTGATTACCTCTTAAACTCGTCATGATAGAACTCGGACTTGCAGGTGACCATCTCGCTGCCCTGGATGTCCTCTCGACTTCGGACGCCTCCAAACACATACAGCTCCATGGCAACACCGCAGGCCACTGCTCCAAACCTGCAGGGCCATGGACCACAGATGCCAGCTTAGAACTCAGGACCTCAGGGTAGGCTGGACCCACAGTGCACATCAGATTTTCCTTGAACTGACAGCAATCTTCTTGCCTCAGTAGTCTCCAAATGCTATGATAGAGGCATATGCAACCATGCCCAACCTAATTCCTCTTTGTTTTTATGTGTGTGCACATGTGTACGTGAGGCCCAACGTTGATAGCACTAGTGATTTCTTATTCTTTTTTTTTAGGTTTTTTTGAGACAGGGTTTCTCTGTATAGCCCTGGCTGTCCTGGAACTCACTCTGTAGACCAGGCTGGATTTCTGGAACTCAGAAATCCACCTGCCTCTGCCTCCCAAGTGCTGGGATTAAAGGCGTGCGCCACCACCGCCTGGTGATTTCTTATTCATTAAGGCAAGGTCTCTCAGTTGAACCCAGAGTCTGCCGATAGGTAGTCCAGTTAGCCAGCTCTCTTAGGGACCCCTTGTCTTTGTCTTTTCAGTGCTGGGACCACCTGCCTGACATTTACTTGGATGTTGGGGATCTGAGCACTGCCCCCCATGTTTGTGCACCACACCACACACTTTAACACTGAGCCATCTCCCCAACATTTATTGCTTGTTGTACCCGCAATGCTCTGTGCTCTATGTGTGTATGGGCCTTCTGTATTAGGGGCTGCTAGGTTCTGGGGACTCACACATCAACAGTGGTGTACTGATGGGCACACACACTCGGCCTCACCTCCTCTCTTTCAGTGGGCAGATGGCAGTCCATTGTTGGGTCCGTGGATCATAACACTCCACAGACTCAAACAGTTTTCCATAGGAGCCTCCGCCCATGGCATAGATTTTCTTTTTCATAGCTGCATAGCAGCCAATCTGAAAGGAGAGAACAATGGTGGGGAAAAGGAACATTTGTCATTAGAACTGGATGGACAGACAGCAACTGGCCCAGAGCATGGTCACATACATAGGACAAGTCTGACTCTTAAAGCAAAACCATGATGCTGTCTAATATGACCCACAGGACCCCAGAGATGGAAAGAGCTGGCGACATGCACTGGAAATCTCCAGAAAAGGAGTCCTCATCCATCTTCAGCAACAGAAGGCAGTAACTCTACTTTCCTTTACTTCTTGGGGGGGGGGGGCGCGATGCTGGGCACGGAACCCAGAACCTCAAACATGCCAGGCCAGGGTCCCTCCACTACACTGGGTCTCAGCCCAAAACCCTATATGTATATTTTGACTTAGCTCCCCTTGTCCACCATGTGGACTCTGACCTATCGGGTCAGAGAGATCATAAAGCTTGCGGTAAGCACCTTTACCCACTGCCATCTTGATGTCCCCATAAGCTGTTGGCAGTGGCGCGGCACTTGCCTGCTATGCACAAGCTGTGAGTTCCACCCATAGCACACTGGGTACCATGGGATGGCAGGGTCTTCCAGCATCATCTCCTTACCCAGGGTTTACATCCCAGAAGTCAGGGTCGCAGAACTAGAAGCTGGTCAGCTGCTGTCACACTGTTTAGTTGGATGGGGTGGGGAGTTCATCAAATGGCCCCATGGACCCACAGGGAGTGGAACTATTAGGAGGTGTGGCCTTGTTAGAGGCAGTGTGTCACTGAGGGGGTGGGCTTTGAGGGCTCATAGGCTCAAGCCCGGCCTAGTGGTTCACTGTCTCTTCCTGATGCTTTCAGATCAGATGTAGAACCCTAAGCTCTCTCTCCAGCACCATGCCTGCCTGGATGCTGCCATGACTCCTGCCTTGATGATAATGGACTAAACCCTTGAAACTGTAAGCCAGCCCCAATTAAATGTTTCCCATATAAGAGTTGCCAAGTTCATGGTGTCTGTTCACAGCAATAAAACCCTAAGACAGAAGTGTAGGCAGTAAGAGAAGACAGGAAGCGTGAAGCAGAGCCATGGCCAGGACTGATGGACAGCTCTGCCTGGAACCTGAGTCTAAATGAGAGGGGCTCACAGGAGGGAGCCACTGCAGCCTTTCAGTTGTAGAGTAAGTTAGGAAAGGGGGAGAGGTCCTGCTATTCAAAAGTATCTACAGCAGATAAAACAGAGCTGCTGCTCAGAGCCACCCAACCCTAGCACTCAGGCTCTTTCCTGCTGTGATGTGTGACCAACAGAGACACAATTCTAAGGCCTGGATCCTCTGAGCACTTTCTGTTGTGCCAAAGGCACACTTAAGAAATGAGGCTGCTGGGCATGGTGGCGCACGCCTTTAATCCCAGCACTCGGGAGGCAGAGGCAGGCGGATTTCTGAGTTCAGCTACACAGAGAAACTCTGTCTCCAAAGAAAAAGAAAAAAAAAAAAAAAAAAAAGAAATGAGGCTGTGTGCCGAGGACTCTGCTTAGCACTAGAGTACTGTGTGTGTGAGTGTGTGTGTGTGTGTGTGTGTGTGTGTGTGAGAGAGAGAGAGAGAGAGAGAGAGAGAGAGAGAGAGAAAGAGAGAGACCCTTCTCACTGTAACAACCAAGCCCAGAAAGAGACACTGACTAGGATGCCAGCTTGGGAAGAAGCCGGCCAAGCAGACTGAGGCACTCACCTTCCTAACCATGGTCAAGTCGGGCTGCTTCGTCCAGGTTTTGGAATAAATATCGTAACACTCCATGGAAATGAGCTCTCGGTCACCATCCTCCCCTCCGAGGATATAGAGCATCCCGTCGATCTCCACAATCCCAAAGTTGTGTCTTGCCTAGAAAGACAGTGCAGACTTGGTAGGCGAAAGGAGAGATTCCACATTATTTTATTCCAGTGTTCCAGCAAAGAGGAGACTTGTTCACATTGTTTCTCCTTGGAGTGTCTCCTTGTGTGTGGCTTCCTCAGCACAACAGACAGAGCCAGTCACTCCTCAGGACCAGGGACAAAAGATGCAGGCTCATCAGCAGAGATGCTGTGCTTAACCTACAGAATTGAGAAATCCTACAAGGACAGCTGGCTCCATGGTATTGCTTCTGTGCAGTTATGGACAGGCAGGTTTCTGAGGTGACTGGGAAAAGTGACAAGAGCCATGTCATGTGGACTACCTGTGACCAGGAGAGGCAGCAGGGAGGACAAGGCACACCTGAGTATCAGGAATTCTAGAAATCTGAGGCACTTATCAAACAGAACAGAGAACTCCTGGCTTGTGGAGTCTCTAGAACATGGAAAGCCAGTGTGTGCAGAGGTGGGGCACAGCAGAGAGAGAGAGGAAGGTGGGGGGGGGGGAGGCATCCCAAGACCAGGGCAAGCAGTAAGGGAGGTGAGGAACAGGTCTCTGCAGGGAGGCGGTGCTAAGCAGAAGCCAGGAGGAGCCAGAGAGGACAGGGGGATTTGGGAGAGCAGGACTCCAGGTAGGACGAGGGCAGGCTACCTTTTCTCTCCCGACACGGGAACCCACACCCAATAAAACTTCCAGAGAGAAAAGAAACACACCCTGGAGACAAACTGCACCATACCTCATGCATGGGTGGGAGCGCAGTCCACGTGTTGGCGTCTGGGTCATACTTCTCTCCCGAACTCAGCGTCTGCTTGTTTTCATCTTGGCCCCCCAACACAAACAGAAATCCTTCTGTAAGAAGCACAGGGGACACACAGGACACTCCAGCAGATGCTATGGTACAATGGCCTGGCATTTAGAGTCCCCCTCCCCAACCCCAGCAGTCTTTTTGCTCCTTGATGACAGAGTCAAACTTGTTAGTCACTCTGGCCATTCTGCTTTATTCAACAGTCTTTGTGTTGGCTCTGAGCCTACAGGAGGAGGAGAAGGTGACCCCACACTTCAGTTAGCAGGGCTCAGGGCTACCTCAGCTCCTCGCTTTATCCCTTAGCTCTGAGCTCTGAGCATCAGCCAACACTCCACATCTAGTCTCAAGGTCACAGGGATGCTCTTGGCACAGGACACTTGAGATATAGACAGCATGCAAGATTAACTGTCGAGCCTGCTGTTGGGGTGGCGATGCCAGTAAGTGAGGCCAGTGAGGGGCACATGATGGGCACAGACAGGGTCCTAAGTTCTATCCCCAGCACTGCACAAATGAGGAAATGGTAAGTGAGGGGCAGGCTGGAACCAGCACTCAACTTTCATCTTTAAAATCACATTTGACGCCATCCGCACTCACTCTTGGTAAGCGAGGCTCTCAGCCTCATCAAAGAAGCTCCTGTCTGCTGCAGGTGGAGCCTAGCGCAGAGAGCACAACTGGCCAAAATGCAGGAAAGAAATGACCATGGGGTGTTGGACCCTCACTGGGACATCTACAACACAAGCCCCACCCCCAAGGCTCAGGGGACATCATGGAAGAGAGGGTGGGGAAGACTGTATGAGTCAGAAGGTGGCTGACTGCTGCAAGACAGTGTCCTTTAAATGTGACAGGGAAGCTGCACCCATGGACTCTCAACAGTTGACTGCACCATTAGTCCTCATGCCAACCTGGACGGGGGAAATTACACAAGGCCCCACATGCTTCTAGGCCAAGCACCAGAGACAGTCAATGGACATTGAGGAGAATCAGTTTTTGACAGAGATGAGTCCCTGACAGGTTTCCCAATCCTAAATGGTACATGTACATACAGTCAACACTAACTGACTCAGGAGGTTTTATATACATAGCTATCTATCTATATACCTATATATTTATATATAGAAACATAATTTATAATATATACTATATAGGTATAATTTTATATTTACATGTCTATATTGATATAGGTATATATGTATATACATACATATACACATACACACACACATATATATAAATCATATTAGAGGAGGTCACTAGTTGAGAGGGATCATGGGACATGGGAAGAGGTGAAGATAACAGAGGGTGGGATAGGAATAATATCAATGTAATGTTCTTATGTATGACTGCCCTAAAAGATTAAAATAAAAAAATATAGAGTGTGTGCATGTGTGTACACATGTGCACATGCCATGGACCATGTATGAGGGTCAGAGGACAACTTGTAAGAGTTGTTTCTCTCCTTCCACACTCTGAGTCCCAGGGGTTGAGCTCAGATTGTCAGGCGTGGTGACATGTGCCTTTTCCCACCATGGCCAGTTCAACTGATTTAAACCTTCTGCTTGTCGAGGAAATTATTCCTACAAGTAAGGGCAGCCGGCAGGAGCTCTCAGGCATACCAGGAGCTCTGCACCTATGGAGTAAGAGCAGCCGGCAGGAGCTCTCAGGCATACCAGGAGCTCTGTACCGATGGAGTAAGAGCAGAAGCAAACACCGGACACAGAGCTGCAAAGACCTGAGGTCCTGGGTGACCAGGAAGACAAAGCAGCCAGTCACCACAACCCCAAGAAACTCAACTACTGAGTGGGACACACGGAACCACTGACAGAGACACAGGAAGAAACTCAACTACTGAGTGGGACACACGGAACCACTGACAGAGACACAGGAAGAAACTCAACTACTGAGTGGGATACACGGAACCACTGACAGAGACACAGGAAGAAACACAACTACTGAGTGGGACACACGGAACCACTGACAGAGACATAGGAAGAAACACAACTACTGAGTGGGACACACGGAACCACTGACAGAGACGCAGGAATAAATGCCACGGGTGGAGACAGATCAAAAGCGACCACCAACCCCATGACAGAGAGGCAAAAAGACGGAAGCTGCTGCAGAGGCAGGAGGATCCGTGTGAGTTCAAGGCCAGCCTGACCCATAGAGTGAGCTCCAGGACAGCCAGGGCTGCACAGAGAACCCCCCTCACCTAGGAAAAAGGACAGAGCTGACAAGGATAAGCAGAGAATGTGGAGAAAGGTCCGACATGCCTGGCAAGATGGCCAAGAGCCGAGGAGCATGGGAAAATAAGTGGGCAAGGAAGACAGGAGGACAGGCAGTATGGCTCTGCAGGTAAGGGCACTTGCAAGGGCTGACAGTCTGAGTTTCATCCCTAGAACCCATATGTCACCACTATACCGGGTGGTGCTAGAGCTCAAACCCAGGCCACTTAACCATCTGAGCTATACCCCCTAGCATTCACCTGTTTTTATTTTATTTTTTTTGAGACAGTATGCAAACATATCCCTAGCTGGCCTGAATTCACTATACAGACCAGGCTGCCCTCAAACTCGTAGAGATCCTCCTGCCTGTGTCTCCTGAGTAGCGAAATTAAAGCTGTGCACCACCAGGCAAAAATCATACCAGTCTATCTGTGCAACCCTGAAATAACGTATGACTTGGCCAGGGCTCTGCTAAAATTGAGCAGAGAATACCTGCTGAAAGAACTCCATGGTTAATTCTCGGCATGCTCAGAGGAGCCAGTTCAATCCACAGCTGCCGGTTAGGGTCGTAGAGAGGGCACATACATCTCATGGCCGCTGTGGGTTTCCGTGACCTAAGGAAATACATAATTGATGTTTTACAGTTCCTCTCATGCTAACCACTGTCAGTCTCAGTACTCTACAGATGGTTAAACATTTATAACAGTCAACTACTGCCACACTTAGACACAGACAACTATTCCCCTCCCCCAACCCCCCCCCCCAGCCACACTCACACTCTCTCCTCCCCTCCGATGGTCACTATGCACTCCGAGTAGCCCCTGGGCTTGAAGCTGGCCAGCATGGCCTCGCCCTGCTGCGGCTGGCTGAGAGGGATGTTGCTGCACTCTTTGACAATCTCTCGCACCAAGGGTTCATTCAGCATCTGCTCCCGCAGGTAGCTGGAATCCAGCCCCGACACCCACAGCGCTGACATGACATCCTTCATGTGGACCTGCAGATGGGAGGAGGAGGGCCAGGACAGGGATGACACAGGTCTTCTAAAACACACTCTCTGGTTCACAGCAGATGGCGTCTGTTAGCAGTCTATTAGCTGATACTATCGTGTCTGTCAGTCCTGTCTGAATATGCACACCAGCCCCCGCCTCTCCTCTCCATACTCCTGTGTGTGTTTGTATGTGCGTGTGCACAAGTGTGGGTACCTATAGGTCAGAAGAGGGCGTCTGATTTTCTGGAGCTGGAGTTACTGGCTGTTGTGAGGTGCTAGGAACTCAAGCTGGGTCCTCTGCAAAAGTGGCAGATGTTCCTAACTGCTTAGCCGTCTCTCCAGCCCCCTTGGAGACACAGTCTGGCTGTAACCTAGGCTGCCTTCAAGCCCACCTTCCTCCTGCCTCAAGCCTCGGAGTCTGGGATGACAGGCATGTGCCACTCTGCACTGCCCTTTTTTGGTTGTCCACAGATTCTGGGAAGAAAGGTTTGAATGTTTCAGGAGCTCTCCTCACACCGCAGCTTCCGGCCCTGTGGGCTAAGTGAGTGACACTGTTGTCTCACACGCCTGGATGAAGTGTGACTGAGCCACACTTACAGATGCCCTAGGATGGTGACAGCAAGTCCAGTGTGGTAAACTCGGGCAACAGAGGAAACTAATACTGTAAGAAAATTAGCAAAGCCAAAGATAAAAAAAAAAAAAATCCCCAGAACTCTCTAGTAATTCCTGCAATGATCATGGTTCAAATCTATCTCACAGCTTTGGTTATCTTTGGCCTTAGTGGCTATCTCTGACACTTGGGCATGTTCTGGGTGACTTGGCCACATATTTGATCAACTACCATCAAGTATGGCCTCTGTGGGTAAGGGGAAACCCTTGAGTAACTTCAACATACATTTCCATACTCTGAGAAGTCAGATTAACCAAAGGACAAAGAATTGTTACATTTCCTAGTGACCAGGCCCACCCGACCCTCTGCGGCAAGGGGTGACCCAGCAGACCGAGGAGGAATGGAGTCTCCCAGCAGCCCCAGTGACTGTCACCTTTCCTAGTTACCTCATGTGATCAGTTAGGTGGTCTAACTGCAGCTCAGACCACAGTTTGGTTTCTGGGTGTGCACCCTCCCAGGCTTACAGAATTTGCCAACTACAAGCTAATCCCTAAGAAATCGGTCTGTACATTCCAAATCTATTCTCTGAAACCATTGCAGTCAGGTGACTGAAGAGAAGAATTGAAGACAAGCTCCATTCCCTGTGGGATTTCAATGGGAATTGGAGGCTAACACTCTCTGAGGCCCCTCACCAGCCTTCACTCCTAGACCTCCTCCACCCAGTGTTTGTTATTTGTTTATTAAGTTTCAGATAGACTCTCATCTAGCTCTGGCTGTCCTTGACCTTAGAGAGTCACCTGCTTCTGGGATCAAGGTATCTGCCTATGCCTGGCAAAGCATTCCTTTGTAATTTTAATTTTTTTCTCCAAATCAGCTAAGATGCTAGGGACTGGGACCACCTGACAATGGTTAGACCCTTCCCAGGTGTCCTGGCTCCTTGAGCAAAGGACTGTCAGCTAAGCAGCTAGCTAGCCCACTGCTTTATATATAGTCTATAGATGCCTTTGGGAGGTAACACAGCTACTTCTGCTGAAGAGAGGGTACTGTGTGGCTACCACGGCTGCTTGCTGCTAGAGCAAACTCTGGCTCCTGCAAGCACTGTCTTCGCCACAAACAGTTCAGACAGTCTGTCCTGGACCTTTGTCCATCACAAGCCTCACTAACTTCCAGCAGCCATTTTCCCTGAGACCAGAGGGAGAGCATGTCCCCAGTGGCCACCCTGAGGTTAGTGTAAACAGTCCTTCAATGGTAAGATGGTCTGCTGTGACTGGCACAATTATAGGCATCTCCTTTCTGACACAAACATGAGGGACTGTACCTTACTAACATTCCTGAAGGACGGCTGTCATTATCCCAAACACTATTGCTATCCCTCCTTTCTGTCTAGAGAGGAAACCTTTTCATAGCTCCTAGGAGCTGTTCTCCTGTGCCCCCACAGAAGGTTTGGATCTTAACTGTTAGCCCATGTGAACTGTGACACAGAGGAGAATGGACAAAGATGAACTACTGGTGGTGGCCGTGTAGCGAGAGCAGCAGTGACACTTGAAGACATCCACCGAGTGGCCAGGACTGACTGGGGCGTAGGAGATAAGGAAGGCTGTGAAGAGCTGAGGTGGAGGAGTTTCAGAGAGCTGCTAAGATGTAAAATCCAAGCGTCTCAGATATCCTATACATTCAACCCTGTAGGAGCTGAGGGTCCTACACCTGAGGGTAGATAGGAACCCTGCTGCCCCCTGCTGCTAGAAGCCCAGGATTATTTACAGCTGTCAAATGCCAGAGCCACTGGTAATTAAAGCCCCAGCGAGAGGCCTCCAACCTGACCATCTACAGCTACTGGCTTCTGGCTCTCAGGGCCGGAGTGTGAGCCTTGGGGTCTGTTCAGTACCTAGGCATGGACACTTGGGGACCTGGGATTGCCAGCATTGGGAGTGTTCCTTCTTGCCATCTGGGTAGACCAGAAGGACCCCTGCTAACAGTCTGAGACTGACAGCTTTAGCAATAGACTACATCCCTACCCATCCTGAGAAGTAAACAAAGGCATTCATAAGAAGGAAGCCCCAGGCCATGTCCTAAGGGAAAGGTACCTTTCTCATCTCTACATCGTGAGCTATCCACCGAATCACCGCCTCGAATACGTATCTCTCATTGCCAACGTTCAGCTTCTCGAGAGAGATCACTTCTTTGAGCTTCTGTGGACTCAGCTCCAGGAACTCCTCTGTGCTGCTGACGTCTCGGAAGTGGGTCTCCAGGTACTCGGTGGCCAAGTAATGCACGTGGTGCAGGCAGTAGTGCAGTGCAAAGTCCCGGATACCGATGCAGTTCTCCGCCGCTATGCAGCCCTCCAGGAACTCACAGCACAGCGTTTTAAGGTCCGTCAGCAACAGCAGGTCGGCTGCCTGCACAACGTCCTGGATTGTATCTTCATTTAACCTGATCTGTGAAGACCACCACAAGCATGTTAAACTGCGTCCAGACAAACAAAACAAAACCCACAAACCTACTAGTCTGGCCCACAGGAATTCCCAATTATTTCTTTTATTTTTTAAAGATTTACTTTCTTTCTTTTGTTTTTTCGAGAGAGGGTTTCTCTGTTTTTCTTCCTGGCTGTCCTGGAACTCACTCTGTAGACCAGGCTGGCCTCGAACTCTGAAATTCGCCTGCCTCTCTGCCTCTCGAGTGCTGGGATTAAAGGCATGCACCACTACTGCCCGGTAAAGGTTTAGTTTTAGTTATGTGCATGAGCACATGGATGCAGGCACCTGCAGATATCAGAGGCAGTGGACTCCCCTGAGCTGGAGTTACAGGTAGTTGTGAGGTGTCTGAACTCAGGTCGTCTGCAAGAGTAAGAAAGCACTCTTAACCACTGAGCCATCTCTCCAGCTCCCCAATCCCCAGTGTTATAGGTCAAAGATGACTAAGTATTGTTGACAATACACTGCACATGTTTCAATAGTCTGAGGTATCAAGGTGCCTTATCTTTTTTTTTCCCCCCAAACATAAAAAAAAAAAAAAGATTTATTAGCCAGGAGTGGTGGCACATGCCTTTAATCCCAGCACTTGGGAGGCAAAGACAGGCGGATTTCTGAGTTCGAGGCCAGCCTGGTCTACAAAGTGAGTTCCAAGACAGCCAGGGCTACACAGAGAAACCCTGTCTCAAAGAAACAAAAACAAAAACAAAAAAAACAAGCAAAAAAAGATTTATTATATATACAGCAGTCTGCCTCCATGTATGGCTGTAGGACAGAGGAGGACACCAGATCTCATTATAGATGAGCCACCATATGGTTGCTGGGAATTGAACTCAGGACCTCTGGTTAATCTCTGAGCCATCTCTCCAGCAAGGGACCTTATCTTACAGCAGATATACCTGACCTGTTTGTTTGTTTGTTTGTTTGTTTGTTTGTTTGTTTTGAGACACTGGTTCTCTGGGTATCCTGTGCTGTCCTAGAACTTGCTCTGTACAGCAAGCTGGCCTCAAACTCAGAGATCCACCTATCTCTTGAGTGCTGGGATTAAAGGCGTGCACCACCGCCGCTACCACCACCACCACCCTGCTGATGTGTCTGATTTTTATTCCACTTGTCCAGGCTTTCCCTTCCTGTGCTAGCATGATCGACTGCTGACAGGACCATGTGCTCACATCTGCAATTCACACAAAAACCTGACTGAGCATTTAGGGACAGTTACGTTCTGCTACTAGTGGAAATTGGAGTTATCTGTTCCTGTCTGTCTAGTGGAATGCCAGGCGGGTGCAAGCTTTGGATGTCCACAGTAGCCCCATACTCAACGCTTAAGCCTCAAACCACCTTCTGGGTCAAAGCCATAATGTGCACATTTCTCTCCTTACGACTCTTCCCTTCTGATACATTTTCTCCAGTTTCCTGACTGATGCTTCTTTTTCTTCCTGCTTCACATTTTTCTATGCACTGTAAAGCAACAACACACAACTCTGCAGGCTTCACGGCTTCAGAAACGAGGGGGCTCAGGGTCCAGGCTTCACGGCTTCAGAAACGAGGGAGCTCAGGGTCCAGCAAAAGCCATTTTACCAGACTCTATACATTTTCATACCGCAGACTTCAAAATGTGGTATCACTAATTGTCTCAGAAACTGAGCATGGAGTGTGGAAAATCAATAAGAAAAATGTCCTGCCCCGAGGACATAAATAACTTTTTCTGCTTTTTAAATTTCTGTTTTATTTTATATGTGCATTTGTGTTTTGCCTATATGTATGTCTGCGTGAGGGTGTCAGATCACCTGGAATTGGAGTTACAGACAGTAGTGACCTGCCATGCGGGTGCTGGGAACTGAACCTGGGTCTTCTGGGAGAGCAGTCAGTGCTCTTAAACACTGAGCCAGCCCTCCAGCCCACTTTTTCTTTTTACATTTTGTGTGTGTGTGTGCACTTGCAATCGTGTTGCACATACACAGAGGCCAGAAGATCCCCCAGAGCTGGAGTCCCAGGTGGTTGTGAGCCACCTGCTGTGGGTGGGGGGACCTCTCAGCCACTGACCTGTCTGTACCCCGCTCAGAGTCTTAAGAGTCCTATGCTAGAACCTAAGTTCATAAAGAGGACAGGGCTAGGAGGCAGGAAGAGAAAGCGGTCTAGTGGCTTACCATTTCCTGCCTGTGCATTATCACATCCCCAGAAACAAGGTGGCACAGAGAGAATCAAGGAGAAGCAGGAAGACACAGCAGGGGTGGGGTGAAGCACGTGACCACTAGTCAATACTACGCTAAGGGTAGCTTCCACTGGGAGCTGCCTCTCATTGCAATGCCCTACAAGAAACTGTTTCTATACAAGTCCCAGGGACAGAGATGCTTCTATTTCCACGATGACAGAGAAGGGCCAGACAGAGTGGATGTTGTGCAAGACCAGATTCAAGATGTGGTGGCCAAAGAGTAGGTAGTGAAGGGTGTACTGAGTCCTTCTAACCTCAGACTGGAGGGTGGGGCTTAGAAGAGCCTGAACTGGGATTTGGTCTATGGTCTGTGTTGCTCCTTTAGGGACCAAGTCAGAAGAGCATGTATGTGCGGCCATTGCAGGGAGATGCCAACAGGTGCTCCTGACGGCAGCAGATGCCCTGGCAGTGCCCCTCTGAAAGCTGCTAAGTCTCTTCCAGGTCTTGCCCCTGGGTCTCGCCATACCTGTCCACTGAAGATGTAATCCAGGATCTCTCTCATAACCATTACCGATATCCCTTCGAGTTCAATCTTATAAGTGGATCCATCATCTTTTGGAGGATTATAGTTTAACTTTGTCCTAAGAAAGGGGAAAAAATGTAAAATTTCTATGAACCAACAGAAACAACTATAAATACATATGCAGTCAACACTATAATATAACACATATTGCATAGCAAACATACTTCCACTCAGAGGGCTTAGCTTCAGATCAATAATCATAGCTAAAACCATTGGTCCCAGGACACAGATAATACTTCATCTTTTTTAAAGATTTGTTTTTCATTATGTGCATGTGTGTCCTGATGTGTACAAGTGCTCATGAGGGCCAGAGATAACACTTCCTCTGGGAGCTGTTGTTACAGGAGTTACGAGCCAACTGACATGGGTGCCAGAAACTGAACTGAGGTCCTCAGCAAAAGAAGAAAGCCAAGGGAACAACACAAGGAGACAGACACTGTCTTTAATTAAAAAAAAAAAAAAGTGGAGAGATGGCTCTGTGGTTAAGGGCACTGGCTGCTCTTTCTGAGGACCTAGGAGGTTTGATTGCCACCATCCACACAGCAGCTCATAAGCCCTGTAACTCTACTCCCCAGAGATCAGACACCCTCTTCTTGTCTCTGTGGGCACTGCATCATATGGTGTGCAGGCATATTTATACACATAAAAGAAAAATAAATAAAATCTTTTTAAAAGTTAGGAAATAGGGGAAATACCCTAAGAAAATTGGAAGGTGAATCTAGGAGGCTGGATTTAAGGTAGGACTGTCTCCTCGTCACAGACAAAACTATGTGACAAGTACCTGTATGTGGAGAAAGGCAGGTGGGTTATTATGCCACTTGAGGATGCTGTGTGGGGATGGATTCTCACAAGCCCTCAGGAAGAAACCAGGCCACAAAGGAGGGATGAAGGTCGGAATAGCTCCCTAGTTTACATATAGAAAGACAGAATGCCTGGGAGAAAGAGAAGGCTTCAAACTGTGAGGATAAGCCAGGTGTAGTGGCAGGAACTTTAAATCCTAGTACTTGGTAGGCAGAGGCAAGAATCCCTTTGTAAGTTCCAGGTCAGGGAGGGTAGTATAGTGAGACCTTGTCTCAAAACAAACAAAAGAAAAGGACCCACCAAAACATAACACAACATACAAATAAACAAATGGCCCCAAAGAGATTTTTTTTTTATAAATAAAATCCAGGACAGAATATTTTCAGTTACACAGTCACCAAACAACCTGTCAGCCTTTCAAAGAAGGTGGCTGGGAAGTGTGTCCCAGCCGACCAAGGTAAACCCGGAAGGAGGCGTGCACACCGTGCAGACATGGCTGCAGTGTGCTGAAGACACTGCTCCTCAGCCTGGGAGAGCAGAAGAAGCTAAGGGGAAGAGCAACTCCTGGATCGGTGGCCAGGGAGCAGCACAGGAGGCCCTGCAGGTGTCTCCAAAGGATCTGTAAAGCGGGTAGCCGGCGCTCTTCCTCTTGGTATTTAAATCTCCTGACGACTTACTAGTCCCAGCTTTTTCCGAGCAAATGTCTCATGGGCCCCCACGTGTGACCCCCCTCTGGTCTATCTACGTGCCTGAGAGTAAAAAGGAAGCGGCAGACATGCTTCAGTCAAAAGATGGTATGAGCAACGCCAAAGCCTCCCAAATGCACCTCATGTGAGCAAGCCTGTCTCCCAGCCACCTTTACCAATGACATCTGTCTATCTGTCAAAGTCACGGTGCTGGTGGCATGGCCAGTCAGCTCCCAATTCACCTTCTTTGCCCACTCTGGCAAATGGGGTCGGGTCTTTTAAAGCATTGTCCCCCTCAAGTGAGTGAATGCTAAGCCTGTCAGGAGAGGGCAGTGGGAACAAGGCTAAGGAAAGAAAACTACAAGACAAGACAGCCAAGCTCCCTGGTTCTGAGGCATTGCCTGGGAGGCTCCCACAGTGAAGGTCTCTCCTGGCTCAGGCTCCTGCACTGTCCAGCTATCCGAAGGCCACCTTCAGTCACTCCCTCCCTTTCCCAAGCACCTTAGAAAATCAATTTCCAGCAAGTTTCGTCAGTGTGGCCATGCAGTGAGCCACAGGCATGTCCTGTGCAAGGTCAGCTCAGACAAGGCTGCTGCTCAGATCCGTTATTCTCCATTTTAAAGGTTCCTCTTGGACTAGCCAACCCACTGCTACCCAATCTACTGTTAGAATGACCAATTTTTTGTTCAGGGTCAGGGAGACAGCCCAGCAGGTAAAGGAGCCTGAAAATCTGGTGGACAGACAGAAATAACTTCACAGATTGTCCGCTAACCTCCACATGTGCTGCGGGACACCCTCCAGGGGACACCCGTCCACCCTCTACCCATCCCTAAATAAATGAAATGAAAGCAATTAATAAAGACCAGAGTCAAAACCCAATAGTGGTGGCTGCAGTACACACCTTTAATCCCTCAGGAGGCAGAAGCAAGCAGATCTCTGTGAGTTTGAGGCTAGCCTAATCTATAGAGCTCATTCCAGGATAGCCAGGGCTACAGAGAAACCTTGTCTCAAAACAAAACACCACAGCATAATATATATAGAGAGAGGATTCTACAGTTAGATAATATATATAGAGAGAGGATTCTACAGTTAGATAATATATATAGAGAGAGGATTCTACAGTTAGAAGCATTTACTGCTTTGGCAGAGTACCTGGGTTCAGTTACCAGAACCTGTGTGGCAGCTCAGAATTATTTCCTAACTCCTGTTTTAGGGGATATTGTAAATACCCTCCTTCTGGTCTCATTGGGCACAGCTACATATACAGTGCACATAACTATAGGAAGGCAAGGTACTCAAATATAAAATAAAAGTAAATAAACCTTAAAAACAAAAACAAAAAAAGAAAACTCTAAACTTTCATGTTCAACTTTCTGTGTGGTTTCTCTGACCTAGATGGAGAAGCACAAGGCTATTAAAGATGCACTTAGCTGGGGAGGAGTTTTTTCACCTTAATGTACGGTTTAAAGAAGGCCTGGCTGTGCTGTGTGTTGCAGACAGCAGGGTGAGGGAACTACAACTTATTTTAAAATGACTATACTGTTACATGTTTTCCCAACAAGAGGGCATTCATTTTAGATTGTGTCATTTTCTCAGACACAGAGGACTAAGAGGAGAGAAAACTGACCAGCTAAAATACGTCAGGAGTCTTAAAATGTGGTCATATCCAGAACCCATGACAAATGAATTGTATACTGTACACATTTGGAGGTTAAATAACAAAACTAACATTAACTATACTTTAAACTCACCTGTCCTTCTAGCTTTCCCTTGGCCCCTAACCCAGCACTGTCTGAGCACACTTAATTGCTCCCTCCCATAGCCGAGCATCTGCAGAGACTCCTCCTGGGATGGGTAACCTGTTACCCTCACCAAGACCCCTAAACTTCCCCTTCTCCATGACAGACACAAGTCAGGTTCAAATTCATGTGTGTCTGTGTGTATGCATGTGTGTCCACACAAACATGCACATGCGCTTATGTGACAAGTGCCTGTACATGTGTGTCTACATCCTAGTTTCCTTGACAGGGTCTCATGTATTTCTAGCTGGCCTCAGACTCACTCAGAGATAACCTCCTGCCTCCACTTGCAGGGACCACAGGTGTGCATTGCCACACCTGGCTGGGTAGTGCGGCCACCCAGGGCTTCCTGCATGCTAGGCAGACACTCTGCCAACTGAGCTACATCCTAGCTTCTCTGCTGAGCTCCCAGGCCTAAGGCAAGAACTCTTCCAACCTGGAAACTGAGGCAGGTTTGGAAAGAGAAAATGATGCTCTTAAATATCCACCTTGTACTGGCTAGTTTTGTGTCAACTTGTCACAGGTTGGAGTTAGCACAGAGAAAGGAGCTTCAGTTGGGGAAATGCCTCCACGAGATCCAGCTGTAAGGCATTTTCTCAATTAGTGATCAAGGTGGGAGGGCCCCTTGTGGGCTGGTAGCTGAGCAAGCCAGGGGAAGCAAGCCAGTAAAGAACATCCCTCCATGGCCTCTGCATCAGCTCCTGCTCCCTGACCTGCTTGAGTTCCAGTCCTGACTTCTTTCAGTGATGAACAGCAATGTAGAAACGTAAGCTGAATAAACCCTTTCCTCCCCAACTTGCTTCTTGGTCATGATGTTTTGTCCAGGAATAGAAACCCTGACTAAGACACCCCTAAAACTCAAGTGTTAAAGGGACAGTCCCCATCGCAGCCAGTGTCCAGGGCCTTTGGGAGACGACTGGACCACGAGGGCTCTGACTTCATGGGTGAGCCAACCCATTTGTAGACCCAGAGCCTCATGAAGGAGTCTTTCTTCAGCTTTGCTCTGACAATTGTTTCTTCTAGGACGTCCAGCCTCAGCAGACGTAAGCAACTATGGACGGAAGGAACAAGGCCAAGCACATCTTGATTTCCCTCTTGACTTTTTGGGGTATTTCATCTCGGCAATTGCAATGTAACTAACACAGTGCTCCACTACTGTTTGGAAACCATGCTGAGCTGTTAGTTTCTGCTGAAGGATGCCAGAAGAAAAGTGCCACCGAGCTGAATGAGCATAAGGCTTACAGGGGACTTTCTGATGCCCTCTTCTGACCTCTGCACACACATGCTACACACACATCCATGCAAGCAGCGCACTCACATGGAAAAGAGCTATGCAAGAGGGTTTGATGGAACAGTGACAAGCAAGAACGGAGAGCTCTTCTTCTCCGCTGATGCAAACACTCATTTCTAATAAAGGAACCGTACTCAGGCAGAACACAGGGGAGGGTGATGTCTCCAGAGTGGAGGCGCTGCAGTCTGGGGTGACTCATGGCATGACTCCCACAGCTGCTATGATCCACATCACCTGGGACTCTGCGCTATGAGGCAGGCCCTCTGAGGTGCTGGGAGACAGCCTGGGCCAGCACTCTTTACCCTAACTTGCAAACTAGTCATTCATTCTTTTGGAGAATTTGTCTTACAGATGACCTCCCCCCACACATACACACACCACACTCCTTTTTCTGTTTTTGTGAGCTTCCAGAAACTACACACACACACACACACACACACATGGTTTAGGGCAGTGAGAGTCTGTGTGTGACCCAGCACTAGCAAATGTGTGTATTCAAACACTTATGTAAGTGCACAAATTACACACCCACCAGAGGGAGCCCACCGTGAGCCCTGGTCTGGGTTACTGTGCAGTGGCAACACAGGTTTGTTAGATGTAACACATGTCCCACTCTAGTGAGGATGTGAGGGCACTGGGGGAAGAGGGCTCTGCATGCGGGGGCTCAGGCCATCTCTGTACCTCCTTCTCAATCCTGTTGTGAGCTTACAACTGCTCAAAGATATATGGTCTGGCTAAAAAAGTTTTTTTCTAAAGTTATGTCTCAGGTTTGTTTGTTTGTTTGGTTTTGGTTTTTTGAGACAAGGTTTCTCTATATAGCCCTGGCTGTCCTGGAACTCACTCTGTAGACCAGGCTGGCCTCGAACTCAGAGATCCACTTGCCTCTGCCTCCCAAGTGCTGGGATTAAAGGCATGTGCCACCATGCCCTGCTAAGTCTCAGGTTTTTAAAAGTTGAGCTTTGTGCACATAAGTGCAGTACCCACCAAGACCAGAAGAGGGCCTTACATTCCCTGGAACTGGTATTACAGGTTTTGAGTTGTCTGACTTGGGAGTTAGGAACCTAACTCAGGTTCTCTAGACTATAACTACGCACTCTTAACCACTGAGTCATCTCTCCAGTCCCTAGTGTCTGTTTTGTGGGTTTTTTTTTTTCCTCCAAAGATCTTTTCTAGTTCCCACTTGAGGTCGTATCATTTGTTGCTAACATGTCAATCAACACAGACCTTTGATGGCACTGTGTCTAGTAGGAATACAGCAGCTAGCCTCACAGCTCCTCCCATGGACATGGGAGAGTGACAGAGCTCTCAGCAGGAAGCTTAAGCAAGAGGGCTGTGCACTGGGAACTAAAGACCCAGGCCAGCTTCACACACAGTCCCACCACTTCTAGCTGAACCAAGAAATCTTAAGAGTGTTTCCTGTAGCCAAGCCACAATAGGAGACTGACCATGAACAACAGGGCCTGTCTGGGGAGAAGGAGGGAAACTGTACCAGGCTGTGGGACTCTGAATGTCATGTTTCTAAAATACATATGAATGTGTGACCATCTGTGTGGTTAAGTGCGTGTATATATGGGTAGGTGCATGTGGGGTACAGAAGAGGGTGTTAGGCTCCCTAGTCCTGAGTTGCAGGTGGCTGTGAGTCACTAGACATGGGTGTTGAGCATGAATTCAGGTCCTGTGTAAGGGCAGCAAGTGCTCTTAACCGCTGCGCGGTCCCTGCAGTTCTCAGTGTTTTAAAGGATGGTGTCCCATCAGTCTGTGAGCCGCCCCCTCCACTCCTCCTCCATCTGATTCTTTCTACCCAAGAAGTATAGTGTTTATTTACTTTCAAATTTTTGTCTTGCACACATCCTCTGAGTCACAACCTGAACAACTTTACGAGTAGTTCCCCGGGCTGACCTCACAGAACTTTCTGGAGAGCTGCTATAGAGAACCAGATATCTGGGTCTTATCCTACACCAACTAGGTCAGCCTTAGAGTGCACAATAAGTGTAAGATGTACCCTGGCTCTGGCCTATTCCTGCTGCCCAGATTGCTTCTTGGGCCTCTCCCTCACAGCTACAGCTCTGCTTCTTCCCAGCTAGGTGTGGCCCAACACCCACAACGACAGCCTGCGCCCCGCCCTCACCGGCTCTTCCCTGCTTTTATTTTCCCTCACAGGACTGTTTATCTCCTAAAGAACTGAACCTGCTTATGCTAACTGCCTTGAAAACGGACTGTTCGCACCTCAGTTGTGATGATAATACAGCCAACCCCACAGGATCTAAAATTAGACTGTGTTAGCCCCTGGGAATGGCTGTGAGGGATCATCTAGGTGGAAGACCCTGACTCTGGGGGTACCATCCCATGGTCTGGGGTCCCGTGCTGAATAAAAGGAGAAGGCTAGCTGAGTACCGGCATGGATCTCTCTGCTTCCTGCCTAAGGGTGCCCCGAGACCAGCTGCCTCAGGCTCTGAGCCTTCCCTGCCATGATTGACTGTGACTTCAAACCAATGGCTCCGGTAACCCTCTTTCCTTAAGCTGCTTTGCCAGGGACTTATATTAGGGTAGCAGGAAAACTAACTAACGCACTGCCCCACCCCACACCAACATTCATGGTATTTGACATACAGTAACTTGACCTGAAGCACATAACAAGAGTGGGAACCCATAGATTCCAACCCCGCAGAATCAGTGACTGAAATGAAGTGACCACAGCTGTTGGGACATGGTGAGAGTGGCCAGCAGAGCAGCTGAGAACACGTGCTGGTATGCTCAGACAGCGATGTCCTCCCACAGCAGGTCAGGCACACTGCAGTTGAAAGTGCAAACACTCAGCTACCCGCTGGGCTGATGGCCTCCATGGGAACTGCACTGTAGGGCTGCTGGGAAGGAAGCGCTCGTTTGTGGTTTAGCTAGCCATACCTCATCTTTCTGTGCTTCAGTGTCTCATGGTCACTGTCACCAGTGATCTTCTGGGAAACCTAGACTTGTAATGCAATACAGATTCCAAAAGATTTCTAGAGCTCTGGTGCTGTCCTGAAGATGACGAGGCCCATGAGGTCCCACAGAGGTTCAGAAGCAACTCCTGCCAGAGCTGTGTCCCACCTCCCCCAACATCCTCCCACAGACACAGGGCGCTCTTTCCTTTTCTCAGGGAGCCTGGTCTCCACCGTGAAGGAAACAGCACTGGCCTTGCTCTGCTGCCACACAAGAAGATAAATGTTTATCTTTGAGAGCCAGTGACTTGAAGGAAGATGGAATTTACCTTAAGGAGGCCATGGTTTCTGAAAAGAGACTGTGGGAATTCAGCATGTATTACAACTTAGTAGAGGACTGGGGAAAGGGCTGTTGGTAAATCATCTACCAGGGAAGCATGAGACCCTGGAACTGGGTCCTCAGCACCTCTGCAGAAGCCACATGTGGTCATGCGTCTGTGCCCTAGTGATGGGGGTTGAGGGTGGAGAGAGCTAACAGATGGGGCTGAGAGACTTTGTCTTAAAAATATTAAATACTCAAAGGAAACATATGTAAGTGTATTGGTGTTTTGCCTGCCCACTTCTCACAGAGACTGGAAGAAGGTGAAGGATCCCCTAGAACTAGAGATGGTTGTGAGCTGCCATATGGGTGCTGGAAATTGAACCTGGGTACTCTAGAAGCGTGGTCCATGGTCTCAACAGCTGAGGCATACACACATGAGTCTCTATACAATGTATCTTGACCAAACCCACCCTCCAAGCCCTTTAGATCAAGTCCCTATACAATGTATCTTGACCAAATCCACCCTCTAGACCCCATAGTACATGCTCCTCCTACCATCACGACCTTTCTAAAAAACCAATAACTACTGGGTCCAATCAGTGCTGCCTGCCTCCCAGGCAGCCTACCAGGGTCACATCTCTGAAAGACATGGCACCCCTTCAACCAGGGAACATCAACTGCCAACAGCTCCTCGGCTTGGGTGAAGCCTCTCTCATCTACTCTCTGGCACTGATGACAGCTTGGTCATATACAGGTCCCCAGAGCCACTGTCAGGTCACAAGTGTACCAGTCTGTTTTGCCCATAGTCCTTCTCCAAATCCTCCAGCTCTTAGACTCTTTTTGGCCTTCTGCCATGTTCCCTGAGCCTTGTTGGAGGCAATACGGCTGGAGAGATCCTGTCTGAAAGGGGGGGGTGAATAGTGACCCCTGGCCTCTAGAAGCATGTGCATAAACACACACACACACACACACACACACACACACACACAGGTAAACTACACGTGTGACACACAAGCAGGATGCTATGGGGGACATCTAGCGTGTATCTAGGCGTTTGGGACAGGGAGGGAGCGACAGCAACTCTGGCATCACAGAAAACATAGGAATGAAGACTCATAGTGACAATGACTCCAAGCAGAAACAGCCACCCCTACTGAGAGAGAGACAGCCTGTGACCCCCGCAGTACACACTGCTCTTACTGCTCGGCTTAGTCTTAAGCAACTATCCCTTCCTTGTCCCAGAGAGGTACTGATAGAACTTCAGAGAGCCAGCCGGTGCTTCCCATTTCAGCAGCTATTTCAACAGCACTTCTAAATAAAGTGTCAACGAGATCAAATGTGTTGTAGACTCTGAGAGTTTGTGTTTTAATTCCCTTGTGTCAAATGGTACAGTCCACAACTGCCTTCTTTCCAGCCTGCTCAGAGTCTATTCCTCCTTTGGATGGTCCTCTTAGTAAACTCTTTCTGTCCGATTGTGTACAAAGACACACTAATAAATACCAGGGAAAAAGGTGTTACACACTGTAGGCGGATGCTGAAACCAGCAAGACAGTGGGTAAGTATCAACTCCCAGATCTACTTCCTGGTTACCAAAAAAAAGCTGCGTAGGCCAGGAGATGTCTGTGACCAGAGTGTCGGGACCCCACTGATAGCATGCGGTTTTAGATCTGAAACACCCAGGTGGCCACACTCATACCATGGCTGTTGTTGGAGACTAACGTCAGCCCAAGCTGAGGGGCATCATATGAAGCAACAACGAGTTCTCACCCAGCATCGAAGTCATGACACATAGGAAAAGCTGAGGAACGGCTACAGGTGGACACTCATCTGTGACCATCTCCATCTTTTCATGGTGATTGTTGTTTGTATGTATGTATGTATGTATGTATGAATGTGTGTGTGCGTGCATGGGTTTACATGCACCACCTGAGTGCAGGAACCCCCCACAGAAGCTAGAAGAGGGTGTTAGGTCCTCTGGACCCACAGTTACAGGCCACTAAGTGCTGGGAACTGAACTTGGGTCTTCTGCATAAGTAGCCCAAGGGTCTCTCCAGCCCCCTTGCCTTGCCTTTCTTGATTCCGACTCTGCTGAGCTGGCCTGGTACCTTGGACAGCATCTTTCAAGTCAGGGTTGGCTAAGTTATATGGTCTGATTGTGGCTGAAGTCTGGTAGGGATACTCCTGAATGCCGAGGTGCCCTCATCTATAGGGGAGACCCTGTCTCCTACTGGTCAGTTGGGCAAATGGCTCTGACAGGGTTCTCCACTGCAACCACTAGCTTTCCTTTCATAGGTAATAAACACATTGGAGATCATATGGGTAAATATGATTTCTCAGACTCTTGCCCAGTGACATCAGTGCCTACCAGTGGATCTGGCTGCAATGACCACCACTGTTGGTAAGGATGATGTCTACCCCCACCTATGACTCTGTCTACCTTCTCGTCTCCCCCACAACAGACACACTGGGGGGGGGGTCTCTTTTAGGTTGCCTAGCCTGGCTTTGAACTCATGACTCTTGTTTCAGTCTCCTGAGTGAGTAGCTTCAAGGACTTCTATTTCAGTTCCCTTTACAGATGTTAACTGAGACTCTTCTGTAAGAGGCACACTGCATCTCCTCTCCCATTTGTAAATCTATGTTTGTCCGTTTCATTCACTCATTCAAAGACACACAATGGCTGTTTACTTTATTCTGACTGTAATTCAGCAGGGTCCTTTGTTGCTCGAATTGCTGTAATCTGGCCACTACAGTTTTTTGAGGCTGGATTTGTTTTTTTTTTTTTTTTTTTTGGTCCCTCCCTACTTTCTGGCACAAGGCACTTGAGGCTTATGGAGTAGTTTTCCTGCCTTGGCACCAAGCCAACTAGGTCTCTGAAGACCTTACAGAGTTTTGAATGTTATCTGATTCTACTCTGGAAATCTCCCTCTGGCGGCCACTGGGTGGAGGGAGCCGGGCCAGTGGGAGGCAGGGGCGACACAGTTGGGGCCAATAGGAGCTGGAGGTTGAGTGGGCAGGGTATGGCCAGGAGGAGACAGAAAAAAAAAACAGAGGCCAGAAGGGAGGCTTTGGTGTGGATCAGATGCCAAGGGAAAGTGGGGAGGAGGCTTCTTTGCCAGCAGCTCTCAGCTCTCTCCTGGGGACCCTGTGGTATATTAAAGGCAATTGAAGGGGCCAGCAAGGTGGCTCAGTGGGTATAGTACTTGTCCTGCAAGCCTAATGACCTGAATCCATCCCTGGAACCCTTATAAAGGTAGAAGGAGGGAATCAACTCCACAAAGCTGTATCAACCTCCACACCCTTGCTGGGGGATGTGCAGCACCCGATCATATACACACCTAAATATTATTTGTATATATAAATTTGTAAAAAAAAAAACAAAAAACAAAAAACAAAACAACAACAAAACTGGGGCTGGAGAGATGGCTCAGCGGTTAAGAGCACTGACTGCTCTTCCGAAGGTCCTGAGTTCAAATCCCAGTAACCACATGGTGGCTCACAACCATCTGTAATGAGATCTGATGCTCTCTTCTGGTGCATCTTAGATATAATAATAAATAAATCTTTTTTAAAAAACTGAAGGGAAATAAGGGTCTGGGGAGGTGGGTAAGAGTATTTGTTCTTACAGCAGGAAGACCTGAGTTCAAATCCTGAACCACTCACATGGACACGGCTCCGTGTGCCTGTAAGCCCAGGGTTTGAGGGCAGAAATCTTGTCTCAAAAAGTATGTAAACAACAACAAATGACCTGGCCCACTGTTCTAGGGTATGTGCATATACACAGGTGTGTCTTTACCCCACACACAAAAGGGAAGGAGGGACAGCTGACTTGGAAGGAGCAGTGTGACCACCAGGGGTGAAGGTGACCAGGTACTAGGTAAGTGACCTTCAGGCTTGGGACAGAGGAGAGGGCAGAAAGTGCCATGGCACAGTTAGTGCTGTTGTGGGCAGAAGGTGGCAGAGTAAAGTCAGAACTGTCTGTATGCCTGACCACAGTCCAGGGACAGGAAGGAGGAAAGCCAGAAAGTCGACTGTGGGGGAAACAAAAGGTGTCACTGGGGCGAGGAGACAGAATGTCAAGAAAGCGATGGCAGCGATAAACAGGCCAAGGAAGAGAAACGTCTTAGCTTACACTGCGTCTGGAGATTACGTGTCACAGTTCTTCAAAGAACAGGTTCAGTGGAAGCCATGAAATGCACGTTTAACTGCAGAGTGAAGGCAAGAAGGGACTTACACCAGGAGAGCTGGCTCCCCAAGCCTTAGCTAAGAAGTGGAGGCCAGACACTGTCAGAAGGGATGGACAGCCACACTGCTTCTCACTGAGGCACATGTGAGGTCAGGCATGTTTTCCAGCAGGACAGGGACTCAGCAGAGATTAAAATGACAAGAAAAGGAGACAGAACACAGAACGGAAGCTTGAAGAAACAGTTCCACGTAAGTGAAGGGGTGGCAGCATCTACTCTGAATGTAGAAGATGGTAAGAATCACCTAAAACAGCCAACAGAGAGCCTTGGGGTGGTGACAGTGGAGCGAAGTACTTCCCACACAAGCCGAAGAACCAGAGTTTGAGTCTGGGGTAATGAGTACCTGCTATCGTAGCTCTAGGAAGGTAGAGACAGGAGGATCCCTGGGGCTCACCAGAAGCCAGTCTAACTGAATTGGGGGGCTCCAGTTCAGTCAGAGATCCTGTTTCAAAAGAAAAGGTTGAGAGCAATAGACACCCAAAGTCAACCTCTGGCCTTGGGATGGCACATCACTTGTATACACACACACACACACACACACACACACACACACACAACTCTCTCTCTCTCACACACACACACACACACTCTCTCTCTCTGTCACACACACACACACACACACTTTCTCACTCACACACACATACACACACCCCTCAGATAAATAAGGAAGGGAGGAGGGAGGGAGGGAGGAGGGAAGAGAGAAAGAAAGAGAGAAAAAGAGAAAAAGAAAGAAAGGGAGGGGGAGGAAGGAAGGAAGGAAGGAAGGCAGGCAGGCAGGCAGAAGAGAACATTGGAGGGAGACATCTCCTTTTCTTGTCATTTTAATCTCTGTTGAGTCCCTGTCCCTGCTGGAAAGCATTTTTATAGACAGAAAGATTTGACATGAAGTAGCATGAACATAAAGAGTAAGCACACAGACGTGACTCCAGGATCACACCGGCTCACCACTCACAATCAGAAATAAACTGAGCTGGGCTCTCATGACATCTTTTTATGCATGGGAAATACATTATCTAAATTTAAGTATGGTTTTTATAATGTCCTAGTCAGTTACATTTACATTTTCAAAGACAAAGCTGGAAAATGCATGCTAAATTTCAAGACTCAATGGCAGAACGGTGACCCAGCAACATTTGAAGCAAAATTCTTCTAGAATGAAACAAGCCAGAGTCTTGTTCTGGCCACACCCCAATCTTCTAAAAACACACAGGAGAGATGCAGTCATGAGGAGACATGCTGACACTTCCAGATTTTCTCTTTGGGAATTATTTCTCAAGATGTCATTGAAAAGTGGCTCTTTCAATGACCTTGAGACCTCATGCAAAAGGTTATGTCAGAAGTATAGCTCTTTGCACTGGCTACTGTGTGTGACATTTACTTTGTAGTTCTGGAGGCCAAAAGGCTGAAGACAGGTGCCAGGCTCCTCCTGGCTCCTCCATGCTTGTTTTTATATAGCAGACAGAGAAATGGAACAGGGGTTGGGAGGGATGTGGGCTAGCAGGTCCCTCCCTCGTTAACAAAGGGCTGCTTGGGTTCTTTGCTACAGTACACAAATGGCACTAAATACCACAGACACGGCACATTCCAGCAGTGGATTCAAATTTCTCTCATTTTCCATTTTCTCTTTCCATATGGAGCAGTGAGAGGGAGGAAGAGGATGAAGAGGAGGAGAGGAAGAGGGTGAAGAAAAGGAAGAAGAGGAGATCAGGAGAAGGGTTTATGGCTTTTCAAACACAGCAAGCCTCCTGAATAAACATAAGGGGACAGCAGAAGTTCCACGAGTTCATCATCTCAGAGTACTCCGTGAGCTTTAAGGGCTGTCTGTTCTGCCTGAGTAGGATCAACAGAAGCTCACACCTCACACACTTGGAGGTGGCTCCAGGATCAGCTTCTGTTTAGTAGCACTACACTCCAGCTTCAAGCTACTTCTTTGCTTCTGGCAGCTCCTTAATTTATAACCTGCTGCTATAACCGTCTCCAAACAACTCGAGGCTGCACATGGCTTTCCAAAGTGTTGTCAAGGGAATGAATGCTTTTCTTCTAAGTCCACAGCCCTGCTGGAACAGTGGCTTGCTCACTGCTGCTACGGTTTCTGAATACAGAGTTTGGTCTCTTCTCCTGGGCCTCTTGGCACCAGAGCTGACCATGTTGTTGGAGTCAGCACATCAGGACCCCCCCCCCTCATCAGTTACCCTCCCCTCATCAGTTACCCTCCCCTCATCAGTTACCCTCCCCTCATCAGTTACTCTTATGGTATGACGGGGACTCTGTCCTCCTTCCATCACTAAGACAGACTCAGCCACGGAGCAAAATGCTTTGGCCAAAAGTTTCATCTTATAGGGTGGTACACACAGCATCTTGAAGGCCAGCATCAGCACTTACAGCTTACACCTACGACCCTCTCATACATACAAGATCCACTCTAGCACCTCTGGTCTGGAAATACAAAATGAGGGGCTTCCAAAACAGCCAACCCAACTGTCTGTTCCCTCTGCTGGACAAAGGACTGATGGAGGGCAGGCTGAAGCACTCTGTCACAGGTTAACGGGGCCTGTGCGAGGGAGGAAATGATTTGGCAGTGCTGGGCAAACATTGTCCACAGAGGGATATCTGAAGCAGGCCTGTGTGTGTGTGTGTGTGTGTGTGTGTGTGTGTGTGTGTGTGTGTACATGCATGTAAGTGGAAGACAAATGGATATCTGAAGCAGATCTGTGTGTGTGTGCATGCATGTGTACACTCCCACCACACACACACACACACACACACACACACACACACACACACACACACACAGTTCATGCATGTGGAGGGCAGAGGCCCATGGGGTCTTTGTCACTCTTTGCCTTGTTTTGAGGGATGAAGTACCTGACTGAACCTGGAGCTGACCCCTTCAGTGACAGTGAGCGACTGGCCAGGGAGCTCTGGTCATCACCTGTCTCTGCCTTCCCACACTGGGATCTGAACTCAGGTCTTCATGCTTGCTCGGCAAGCACTTTGCTCTCTCAGCCAGCTGAAGCAGGTCTTGAAGGACAGACATGAATTTACAAGCCTGAAGGTAGCAGGAAGTTCAGAAAGGCAGAGGGCAGCCCCAAGGCTGGTTGGGAGCCCCATGCGCAGGAGGGCGAGGCTGCGATGGGCAGTTATCTCCTGGCCTCAACAACTGTGTTCTTCCCACTTAATTTTATGGCTAGGTTCCCCACCCCTGCACTGAAATAGGAGCCAGCTGATTTCTCCTCAACCCTGACCTCAGCCAAGCTTGGGGCCTCACCCTTGCCATGGGAGGAGGGCTCCATTCTCGCCCTTGCCAGGCCACACAGCAGACAATTCTCCACCACATTCCAGGAGATGTTCTGCAATGACAGCAGCTTAGGACTGAATAAGGACCTGAGCCAATGAGACCCCGCCTGCTAGAACACTCTTCCTCCCTCCCCTCCGATACACCCTCACAGTACTTGGGTCCAGCCACACGTTGGCTCATGTGCATGGCCGCACACCTGTTCTACCTGAGCACCCCCACAGACCTGTCTCCCCTCTCTCCACACCTTGTTTATACATGGCTTTCTTCACTTGTGACCCCAAGAAGGAAGTCCTTACACCTGCAGCTAGAAGCTCCTGCAGGTTAAACAGCCTTTGTTCCACATCAGGCGGGTTCTACCCTATAGGAAAGTCCTATAGGGCCCTAGCCTCATTCCCAGCATCAGTGATGTGAGCACTTTCCATAGGTAGAAATGCAGACATCATCAGCAAGGTAGGGGACCATCTTGGTGCCTCCTTTTCCTCTCCACCAGGTTGCAATGCAAATAGCACCAATTCAGCCCTCTGCTCCATCCACAGCCCAGCCCTAGACTAGGGACCCTACTTCCCATCAGAAAAACTACAACAGCCTCACAGAGGGCTCCTGCTTCTACCAGACTCTAACCTGTTTTCAAGTGACCTTAAAAGAAAAGCACAAACAAGGCTGTAGATTCTCTTTCCAAGAAGTGCCATTTACAACCTGTCAGCTCTACCCTGAGCTGAGTGCTATCAGGAATGTGCTCTTTTGTCCCCCTCCCCCTCCCTCTACTCTACCACCTCCTAATACAGGGAAAGCACAACCTAATCTAGGAGCACTGTGGCACCAGCACACCTCTGGGACCACAGTCACACGTGGGCCTCTGCTCTGCTCTGTGGACACCCTGCCCCAAGTGCTGGTCCTGACCCTGCACCGCTCTCCCCACCCTGCTCCCTCACTGGTACTCCTAGCAGAACAAGTTCCTTGAAGTAGTCCTCAAAGCACCCACCAGCTTCCTTTCTGCCATTACTGGACTGTGTACCATGGCTTCCCAGTGTATACTTCACAGGTAGCAGAACGCTGCCTGCCCGGCTCAGGGCAGAACTGCCTACGAACACAAAAGATTAGCAAGCCTATTGCAGCACACCCATCGGGAGTCTCTCTTGCCACTTCGGGACGGGTGCTCACTGTGTGGGAGGAGTCACAGAGATTGGTCAATGCTTACAGTGAGATTCTGGAAGTGTCTACCTCAGGAAACAAAAGTTTCCTCCCTCATTCCTGACCTCTGACCCCTCCCCTAGATGCTGGGACCACACTATGAAAAAAAATGAATACCCAAAATAGTTTTGATCTCTTAGATACGTGTTTATTTTTTCACTAGCTCCACAGAGGTAGAAAAATAAAGAGCCAGCCTAGAGTTCCAGGAACCCAAGCTTGACCCTGTTTGGTGAAAGGCAGTGAGTATCCACTCAAATGTCAGGAAGGGCGACCTTGGGTGTCCTGGGAGGTCAGGGACCAGCACCCTGTAGCTGCCAAGACTTGGGATTACCTCCTGGATGTATCTCCTGATGATTGACTAGCCTGTCTTCAGCCTCCTGAACAACTGTCACCGATACCATCAAGGCCCCTCCCCATTAACTATGCTAGATAAACAGGGCACAGGGCACTTCGGCAACTTTAGACAACACTCCCTCCCTGTGACTGGCATATGTGTGAAGGCTATGATGACATTTGTGAAGAATGCTCTGGCCATGACGGTGGTGAACACTGTCCTTGGCACCCTTTCCTCTCACAAGGGGACAGCAGGAAGCACTGGTCTCCTCGCTCCTGGTCTCCGCTGCAGGAGGGGACAGCATTTTACACCTCCATGACAATAGCGTGTGTTGTATGGTTTATGTAGAGGACAGAGTTGGTATCTCTGCGCAGCTGCTGAGGAGGCAGGAGAGCACAGTGATGAGCCACACACCAGAGAGAAGTCTGGAAACTGCTGCCGGAGGTCAAAGATCCACACCGGGAGGGTGTGGCTACACACCATAATCCCCGGTGTGGCTACACACCATAATCCTAACACCCAAGACATGGCGGCCAAAGGAGTCTAAATTTGAGGCTACTGTGGGCTCCAAAGCTGAGGTCCTGTCTAAAGGCAGAGAAACAGGGGCTGGAAAGATGGCTCAGTGCTGAGAATGTTAGTTGTTCTTCCAGAGGACAGTTCTAAGTCATTACCAAGTTGGGTGGCTCACAGCCACCTGTAATCCAGCTCCAGAGGCTCCAAAAGATGTGCGCATGCATGCGCAAGAACACACACACACACACACACAGAAAGAGGGAAGGAGGGAGGGAGTGAGTGAGGGAGGGAGGGAGTGAGTGAGTGAGGGAGGGATCTTTAAAAACTACATCAAACAGTCCTATACCAGCTCCCCTGAAGGAAAAGCTGGAGTACAAGTATGTTCCCTTTACTAGAAAACAGAAGCCTATGCAGTGAGCCAGGGGTTTCTGCAGCCTCAGATTCCATCTCTGAAGATGAAGCGGGACCCCAGCCTTCAGAACACAGAGCAGATACGAGCGATTATCAGCAACTCCTCTAGGGATTCTCACTGTTGTTTGAAACCGCACTGTTAAAAACTTCTGGTCTCATCTGTCATTCTCCATGTGTCAGAAGAGAGGCACATCCAACCTCATGTCCTCAAGGTGGGGTCCAGTACAGAGACTGGCCGACAAACAATTCAAGCAACAAAAAGTTTGGGGATACCTTGAGCCCCACAGCAGAGACAGTGTTCAGCTTTTCAGAGGCACTGGCAGGTGTTTATGATGAATGCTAATAAGACTAGAAATACATATTCCGAGGTGTTTCAGTTTGCTAGTACTGAATCCTCTTTCAAGTTGTTCCTAAAAGACAGGGCAATGCTTCTGGGTAGAGAAGAACCAGAATAAAACCTGCACAGTGGAGAGCCGGCGTCCATCAGCATGCAGCTCCAAACAGAAACAAAACACGGCTCCCCTCAGCGCTTCTTAGCTCAGTAGAGATTTAAACAGCAGCCTGTCTATCTTCCACTTAGGCCGCACACTGCCCAACAAGGCTCTGCAGAACTCATTGTGCACACCCCTGCGGTGCGTAGGGGTCTGTGAAGGAGTCCCACTGCACGCGCCTCCCTCTGCCTTTACAGGGCTTCTATTAGGCTTCACTTTGGGTTTTTGTTTGTTTTGAGAGAGAGAGCATCTTACACTGAACCTGTAGTTCACCATTTCAGCTAGAGTGGCTTGCCAGCCAGCTCTGGGCATCTACCTACCTCCACTAACTCCAGCACTAGGGTCACAAACATGTGTTGCCACACCCAGATTTTATGTGGATGCTGGGGGATTTGAAGCTGGGTCCTCAGGCTTGCAGAGCAAACACTCGTACCATTGCACCACCTCCCCAGTCCTTGGAGCTTGCTGTCTCACTGTTTGTCTGTCTGTCTGTCTGCCTGTCTGTCTGTCTTTCATTCCATCTTTCTCATGAAGGCTTTATTAAACTGTCTTACACAACCACATATTGACTGGGCAAAAATCTTACTTCACCTATGTATTCTTTTTCTAGCATCGTTAACCAGAGGAAACGCAAGAATTCTCTTCTACGATGGAGCGTGGAGAGCGAGAGATGAGGAGAGAGTCCGCATTTCGTTCACTCAGACCAGAAGTTAATCTTCCAGATTTACAACATTTTCATACACATGAGCTATCTTGGGGATGGGACTTCAAGTAAAGTTCATGGAGTTACAATATACATATATATTTGTATTGTGTCTACATATTAACCCTGACCCATATGAAATAAGGCCACAGTCAGGTTTTGGAGATTTCAGATTTTTAGCCTATATGTTTCCTATGGCCACGCTGTGACGATGTTGGACTTTTGTCACTGACTTCCACCGGCACTGGGAGGCAAACATCAGCCCATCATCATGTGGCCCGGCCACTCTGGCAGTAAGAGCTTAGGAATCAGCCCAACTCTGTTCTGCAAGCACGAGGGTCGAGGGCTCTGCCAGGCACGTGCAGCCTTTGCCGACTGCCAGGCACGTGCAGCCTTTGCCGACTGCCAGGCCTGCCCCGTTCACCTGAGTTTTCCATCCTTTCCCTTTCAGGCTTCCCAGGGCTTAGAAGGCACAGAGCCATGGGAATCACTGAAGTTCACGGCTGTAACCAGAGCCTGCCATTTGTCACACCCCACACCCCCGCATCCCCGCCCTTAACCTAGAATCCTAACTTGCAAATTATTCACTTACATTATAGCTTCAGTACACAAAATGATAGCCTTTCTCCTTGGGAAGGATGAGATAGCTCCCCGAGACTTGCTGCCTGCTACTCAAACCAAATGCCTCCTTATTTGTCTTAATTATGTTTTCTGTATGGATTATAAAGAGCTTGCAGGTCCCTCTTTGGCAGCATGAGATGAACTGATTAGCACTCCACACAATAGGTAATGTGGTTTTCACTCCTAAGGCTGCAGAGTCCCTATGTGGAAAAGCACTTTACTTGAATCCTAACTATAAAATGAGAATTACTGTAAAAATGATAAAGAAGACTGATGGGAAAGTCCAAATTTTAAAAGTCAAAGGAGTCGGGAGGGAAAAGGAGATGGACCAATCAGACGGGCAGCACTAATTACAGTGAGCTCCATCACCAGACTCTAAGTAATACTGCAACTCCGGACAACACCACTTCCCTCTCTGTCCCAGCAACAGTCTAACAAGCACTGTATCGATTTGTTTCTGCATTTGAAACCTTCCTCTCTAATCAGGGCACTCTGATCAGTGACACTCACTGTTGTACACAAACAAGTACGTTTAAGCTGAAGGAATGAGACTTAAGGACAGCAGCCGTTCAGGAAGGCTGAGTTTCCCCAGAAGACCGGACCACAGCACACTGGTGATCTGAAAGGGATGCGAAGGGGAGCACCACTTTTTCCTTTTAAATTTTCCTTTTGGAATTTGAATTTTCCTTTTAAAAAACTCACATATGTATGGGGTTTAACCAAATAAGATGAAGAAAAAGCATTTATTTTAAGAAATTAAATGCGTTCATTTTAAATGTGTGCACATTCTTGTCCACACAGCAGAGTATGTGTGTCAAGATCAGACTCCCATTTTTAGGAGTTGGGTCTCTCGTCCTACCATGTGTAGGTCCCAGAGATCAAACCCAGGTCACCAGGTTTGGCAGCAAGCGCTTTTACCTGCTGGGTGTTTTAAGAGACGCAACTCTAAGATCTTCAGGACAGCTGTACTGTTTCAAGCAGTTGGTAGGAAAGTCTTACAGTAGGCAGATAAAACCAAACAAGAACCAGACACATTAGAAGATATGGGTTCAATTTATTTCCCATCACTGACAGAGGCTGACAAGAGATAGATGCCAAGAGCCTCGAAGAGTGGTGCAGACTCAGACAGAGCCTTAGAATCCAGGGTACTGGGAGAATCCTAAGAAGTTCAAGAGGCAATCCTGGTTCCTCAGAACCCTCCCAGAGACCACTCAGGAGCTGCTACAAACTCAAGGCACAGGGAAAAGATGAAAATATCAAAGAAAACAAAAGACTGTTCAGAGAACACCACTCGGCAATGCCTTTGGTTCATGGCAAGGACCAGAGTGGGCGTGGCTGCCTGAGGGAGTGGCTCAGCTTCAGGATAAAGGATGCAAACAATGGGTTCAAGTCTACTTAGTTACTTGTGAAAGTGAATTAAGAAAAAGGGCATTAGAGCTAACAACATGCTCTGTATATAGTGAACAACATTAGAGATTAGTACTTAAATCCCAGTGACACCAAATGTTCAGATAGCCCTGAAATGGACATTAACAATTTCTATTCTACTATGAAACTTGGCTCTCCAATAGAGCTCATGTCAGCCTCCTTCAGTATTTTTCTCCATACTACCCATGAGTCAAATCTTAGATTTCAATGGCAAAACAGGATTGTCAATAATTAGGCCTGGAATGTACCCAAGTTAACAGTGTGAAACAAGTGCTCCTTACAACACAATGCTACTGGCTGCATTCACACAGAATACCCAACGAAGTCCTGCAGGGCAAAGCAAGGTGGGGGGGGCACATCTCGGCGTCAGTGCATATATGATGACATACACAGAACTAGAAAGAGACAACTCCTCTACTACACACATGAAAAGCAAAGGAAAGACCCTCACGGTTACATATTACACGGTCTTTAACACCATATGGCACAGTCAACTTCAACCAATAAGGAAACCAGGTCCTACAGAAGTTCAAGATGACCAGACTGCAAAGATGAGCATCTCTCTGCACCTTCACTAGACCAACCAGAAAACAAACAAACAAACAAACAAACAAAGCCATTTCCATTGCCAGCTGACTCATCAAAGGGTTGAAAAAAAAAAAAATCTTGGGGAACTCTTTACTGTCCAGGACTGAATGCTAAACAGTATCATCACAGGTCCCAGAAATGCATAAACTCTGCAGACTGCACACAGGACCAGAAACCTGAACACAGCCACTTTAATGTCACTTCACAAGCACAGAAAGATTTTCAAATCTCTGTCACCTGCATCATCCTCAAGAACAGCTTGAGAGGGAAGGGCAGAGCTTCCCATCAGATCAACGGGACTGGGCTAGACACAGAAAAGCCTCAGACAGAAGGCAAGGCAAACGGTGCAGTATTCCAAAGCAATTTCTTACACGCTCAAGGAGCCATTCCCTGGGGGAGTCAGACTTGCTGAGAAAGGAAAGACGGGGAGCATCGTAGGCACGAGCACAGTCCTGCCGTCCCTGAGGCTTACAGCTGCACTGAGGTCTAGACTCTCCAGCAAGCTATAACTAAATGCGGGACAGGACGGGCCTGGGGGAAGGCGCTTCCCAGTTGCAGAGCTAAGTGATGCACAGATCATGGGAGGACCTGCTCATCTCCCCCAAGCACCATGACACTCGAATTTCAGAACACACAGGCTCAACCTCAGACCTCCTTCCGCTGGCTAGGAGGGATTTATTGCTGAAACTGAGTTTCCTGCCGTTTCCCCTTTTTTACTGAAAATCTTTTTTTAACATGGCATGCTTGCAATTGGCTATTTATTGAGAGGACAAACGCACACTAGAAAGCACAAGAAAAGACTAAACCAGTAAGTTATACCACAAGACCTTTGAATAATAAGTAGAAAATATGTTGACCATGTTGCCATCTTTCCTAGAGTGACAAAGTTGGGCTGGCGTCCTAGACTACACACTGTTAGACCTCCTGTGACATTTATTCTATCTAAAGGTAAGGGCATGGAACAAACCCATACTTTTAGATTTATAGATTAAAAAAAACCTCACAGACCTAATTCATTTTGTTTCAATGCCATTTCAACAAAGCTACATTTTAAAACTCCAATAGCATTGGTGTCAAAAGTTATTAAGCTGGGGACTGGAGACATGGCTCAGTAGCTATGAGCTCTGGCTGCTTTTACAGGGAACACAGGTTCAGTTCCCAGCACCCATATGGCAGCTTATAATCATTTAAAACTCCAGAGGATTCAACATCCTCGCCAGCCTCTGCAGGCACTTCACACATGTGGTGCACAGACACACATGCAGGCAAAACACCCATTCACATAAAATAAAAAGAAACAATTCCAAAAAATTTATCAGGATACATTGCATATATGAAATTATCGAAGAATAAAAATATTCTAAAAATAAATTTAAAAAATTAAGCTTTGTTTTTAAGTAGTAATTCAGATTACCTTGGTATACCCTTGAAATTGATAATCTAAAAATACCGCAGGAATGGTCTAGCATTTCAGTAGTCAAACTTAACATAACCTGTTAATAAAGAAAATTCAATTTATTGGTAAAATATTAACATTACTTTCCCTACCAGTTGCAAAAACTGGTTAAAAATAAAAATCAAAATGGCTCAGTCTATGATCATGTTGAGAAGCATTTAAGTCAGTGGTCTGCAAGCTCCCTAAAGCTGCAATTCTTTAGCACTGTCCCTCACCTTGTGGTGACCCACCCCGGCCACCATAAAATAGTTCTTGTTGCTACTTCACAACTCTAATTGTGTTACCATTATGAATCTCTATGTAAATTCAGTATCTTCTTATGGTCTTAGGCAACCCCTGGGGAAGGGTCATTTGACCCCCAAGGGGTCACAACCCATAAAATGAGACTACTTATTTAAATGATAAAATACTATTAGCCATCAAGTGTTGGTTTCATCCCAAGTACATCCAAATACAACCGATGTTGTCATCTGGAACAGTGGGAGCAGGACACTATGCATAATAAACTTGGGAGTGGACTCCTAGCTCAACCACGGAGCACCAGGAGCCTCAACATCTAGGTTGGTAACATCCTCGGAGACACCATTTTTCTACTTGAAAACTGACAAGCCATGGCCCAGAGGAGATCTATCCTAACTGCTGGACAGACTTGCATGGAGAGCTGTTGAGGGTCTGAAGCTCATTACACATTTCTTTGTAGGTGCCTCGGAGATTAAATGGCACAAAAGCACACTGTGCCCTCATTTGTCATTTTAATGAGCAGGAGTCAAGACTAAGTCATCCCCAACAACCCACAGCGAGGCAGGTAAGAGCTGATACATAAGTAGATCTCCAGACGCCCAGAGCAGGGCTCTTCTCAACCAGTTCACAGGGCAATACTACAGAGCCAAACCTCTGATGTGCACTGGGAAAGGAGGTAATCACTCATTCAACACATGTATTCTGGCACCAGGCACCAGTCCCTCTAGGAAGGTCCCAGAAAGAAACAAATGAAAAATCCTTGGCCTACTGACTTTACATTGTGGCTCACGGAGATGAGCAGTGGTAAGTATCACAGAGAAAGATGGAGACAGAAAGTGTTTCAGGATATGCAACTTTAGAGCCAGGAGCCATTTAAGGATCTGTAACAAGACTGCATCCATTGGAGTTTTCCTAAGCATTTCCCAAACTGGGATTACTCTATTACGGGAAAGGTCTGGCCTGGAAATTCAGTTTGATTGATTGTCTTAACCTCTGAACTGCCAGCTCTGAGCTGTCATATTGGTGATCTAAATTTCCTGTTAACAGACACCTGACCTCAAGTCCACAAAGGGCCCAATGTTATAAGGCCAGGCTAGGCTAGAAGCCAGAAGTTTCAAGGGCACCTGGATTGCTTCTTGAGTTCAAACGTCTCCAAAAAGCAAAGATTTAAGTACAGAGTATGTGTCGAGCTCTGCTGGGACAGAGCTCTAAGAAACGGCATACACATAATATTCCATTTTCTGACCTGTCAATTCTAGTGACACTGTCTACCATTAGTCTATATTTAACGAGCTTACTGGGCATTTTCTTTACCTTTTAGTGCCCCCCCCCCATTAAAAGACCAACCCAGTTTGCCTGAAGCAAAGTTGCTAAAGAAAAGACAGGGGCCCATCTCACAAATTCTGATCCGATGCTATAAGCTTGGTCTCAACCTTTTCATTAACCTAGTAAACTGGGCTAAGGTTTGCGTCGCTTAAGTTTTACAGTGCCCTCTTGGTGGTGGTTACAATCGCTGGGTTCTCGGTGGTAACTGTAGCCAAAGAACGAACGACCGCGGGTCTTCTCAAATTCGCAACAGTTTAGCCTGTTTGTAACAAGGGAGTGGCAAAGTGACAGTTGGGCTTTGGGGGTGGGGGCTTCCCACCGACATCTTACAGGGTTCTCCTTCTGCCTACGTCGCGGGTGTTTGTTTTGGCTTCCCCGCGCAAAACCTGGCCGGCCCACTGTGCGGTGACTCGGAGGTAAAACTTCTGCGGGGCTCCGCGGGCCGGGCGGGGCCTGTCGGGGCGAAGGGGCGGCTCCTCCCGGAGCAGCCCCGCCCTGCTCGCGGGTGCGGGTCCAGGTCGGCCTGTACACCGTGTTTGGGGCTTTTGCGGACCTCCAGGGGCTCCGGGATCGGGGCGATCTCGGTGGGGAAAGGAGTCTCCGGGAGAGGCCCACGGGCGCCCGAGAGGCGCGGCGGCAAAGCCACGGGAGCCGCAGGCGGCCAGGCCAGAGAGAGAGGGAGGGATGCGGAGGCGATGGGCGGCGGCGCCCGCTCACCTGATGTACGGGCTGGCCGCCGCCAAGATGTTCTTCTGCACCGGGATCTCCTCGCCGTCGAGGACCAGATGCGCGTCGCAGAAACGCGCCTCCTCCCGGAACGAGCTGAGCGCCCGCAGCAGGCGCGCGGCGTGCTGAGGGTCGGAGACAGCGCTGCCCTCGGCCATCGCGCTTCCCGCTTCTCCGCCGCCACCCGGCCGGCCCGCCCGCCCGAATCCCGCGCGCGTCCCCGCCGGCCACTCCTCGCGTCCGCTTGCCCGCCCGCCCGGACTGAGTGAAGCTCCGGAGTCAGAGCTGGAAGTTCAACAACGCGCCTGCGCCATCGGCAGCGCGTGCGGACGGCGCCTTTAAGGAGCTGTGGCGTTACGTCATCTTTCCGCGACGCCCCTCCCCACCTCGCAGCAGCCAATCAGAAGGGCCGGGCTGCGAGCGTGGGGCGCGCCCACGGGCTGTGCTTGGTGCGGGCGGAAGGGTTTAGCGGTTCCGCGGGATCCAATTCCGAGTCTCAGGGATCCGAGTGCTCTCAGCGGAAGGGAGTGAGACGCAGAGTGGAGCCGAGGACTTATTATTCCTTTCGCGGGAGTTACACCTCGCTACGGTCACGTCCATTAGTTCCGGGCAGAGTGCGGAATCCGCCAGAAGCCTTCTCTGAAGACATCGCGGGTGAAGCGACAGAAACGAGCAGTTCAGTTTTGCAAGGCTGTGGCAAGGAAGTTGTTTTCCTCTTGCAATTTGGGGACCGGGAGCAATGGAAGGGTTTTAAATACCGCGGTAGGGGTAAGGTGTTCCGAACGTTACTAAGATCGGTGTGTTTAAAGCAGATCGATGCCAAGATTAGATGGTGGCCTGGATGAAAGGACTCCGTGGTATATGCCCTCCCCTCCGCCCCCGCACAAGAGTACAGTTGGGAAGGAGAGCGGGGGGGTCCAGTTAATTGCAAGGTTGCCATCTCTACCTTTTAGGAAAGATAGTCTGAAAGACTAGGGGGTATGAAGGCCAGATGTTCGAATGGTGGTGGTGGTTGGTGGGGCTAGACTTCCCACCGAGGCAGATCAAGGCTGTGATACTAAGCACCTCTGGGTGTGCTCACTCAGCAGGGCAAGCCTCGAATTGTCTGTATCCCTAGAAGTTGCTGAAAGTGCTTGGGAGTGGAGGAAGTAGCTACCATTTTGTGCAAACATTGGGTGCTCGAGGCTACAGAGAATGAGGTCTTATGAGGACCAAGGATCAGAACATTGGAGCAGGGGGTTTTCAGTGCGTCAGCACAGCCTCCTGTAGACCAAAGGCCCCAAGGAACGTCTTGGTTTTCACCTTGGAAGCAGCAAGGCCTTGGCGTCACTGATAGGAATCAGAGTATAAACTGTACTCAGGATGGGAGACTAGGAGAGGCTTGGAAGTTACTAGTAGAAGATCGATACATTTCCAGTTTCCATTTCAAACACAGTATCTATAGCTGAAGTGATAAAAGTACCTAGACTCTAAACCAGGAGGTGATGACGTTCGCCTTTAATCCCAGCACCGGGGAGGCAGAGGCAGGCAGGTCTCTGTGAGTTCCTGGCCCACCGAGAGAGTTTCAGAACAGCCAGGGGCTACATAGAAAAACCCTGTCTTAAAAAACCAAAGAGACAACCCCCCATATTCCCACATCCCCCCAAAAGTAAGCTGTGTTAAAACTAAGGTCTGGGAAAGCAGAGCTGAGTAGAGCTAATGAGGGACTGTGAGTTACTAATTAGTAAGGCCTGTAGTGGGCTGTGTTGTATACAGCCTCTGTATTTGTGCCTGTTGAGAAAATATAATAATAAAATAATGCAGGCCTGTTTTTTCATAGTGCTTCTGGGCTCAGTCAACACTCTTTTGTTTAAGCAGTTGCTATGTTTTGAATATTACTCTGTAAGACGCTTTTTTATCCATATGACTAGCTAACTTTCTCGTATATTGTGGCCTGGCATGATTTCCAGGTGCCAAGCCCTTGGTATCAGAGTACTTGGTACAAAGTGCTCAGCACTTAGGGTTGGATGGCTGGTGGGTGGTGTTTTATTCTAACTTTAAGTGTGAATATTAAATAAATGTTTCCTGGGTTGTATTTTTTTGTTCTTGTGCATTTTCTCTGTTGTGCTGTTGTCGAAAGTGGATGATGTGAATGTGTGGGTGGGGTGGGTGGGTGGGGGGTTGGTCTGTAGAGTGCTTGCTGTGCAACCATGAGGACCAGAGCTCTACATCCGGCACCCATGAAAAGCCAGGCTCTGCAATCACTTATGATCCTGCCTGGGGTCAGAGAAGGCACTGGAAGATGGGCAAGAACATCCCTGGGACTTGGTGTTCAGCCAGTTTAGCGAGAATCAGAATCCTAAGGACTCTGTTTCAAAAGCAATGTAGAAAGGTGGTTGAGGAAAGACACCTGATGTCAGCCTCCAGTGGCTTCAGATGCTTGCACTCTTACCCCTCCTCCCTAACATCCCCCCACCCTACGATATGTATGCCTAGGAGAGCTTTACACAATGCAGGTATTTGATACGAACATATTAGTTGATTGTAATGATGGTCTATTCTTCAAATGCCAGAGGTTCCAAAATAAACAGCTCTGATGACAGCATGCTGACCAGTTACCTGAGGATGGGAAGGTTCTCTGTCTCCACAGAAGCACCTGGGAGTGAGTGTAGGTCAGGCAGACTCTTGCTGGCAGGGATGAACTTGCAGTGTGTCCCTTGGAAAGGGACAGCATGAGTGCCTTCCTAACAGTTGTTATCAGTCGGGAGGAAGGTGACTACTGGCTGGTGTACCTGCGCCACAGGACACAGCAGCACCTCCACTGTTTCCACACATCCCCATCACGCAGTGTGCTTGCTGAACTCTGAGTCACCCTTGAAACTCAGATTGAACATGACTGACTGTGAGCCTTCTGGTCGTCCTGCCTCCCAGAACAAGGTAGACAAGTGCTATATTCATCACACTGGGTTGTATTAATTTATTCCGGTGCTTGGATCCAGCTCAAGGCTTTGTGTGTGTTGGGAAGTTGCTGCAACATTGAGCCAACTCCCCATCCCGGCCATTCTGAGCTCGGGGATTGCGTGCTTTAGTGGTACACCTTTCTCTGCTGGGTAGTGAGCACTTCGGAGGAAGGGTGGGTGTTGGATGCACCTGCAATACCTGGGCTGCCTGGTGCCTAGCAGATGCTCCCACCTCAAGCATTAGTTAGCAAATCAGGTAAGAAAAGAGTGATGTAGGATGCTGAGCTGAAGAACACATCCCCTCAACGCCAACTGATTGCCATATGTGGTTAAGTGATAGCAACTCATTCCACTTATGGAGAAGAAAATCTCATGGGTCTGCAGCCAAGATCTGGCTTTAATCCCATCTCAAAGATCATCAGAAAACCAGCAGCTCCCTTTGGAGGGAGTTGATCCTACTAGGCTCATGGTAAAAATGTATCCAGTTGAGTTCAGGTGTTCTCAAAGTATTCCGCCTGGTGCTAAGGGGGTAGGAGGAGTCCTGGGGGCTGGAGGAACAACTCCCTGTCCCCAGAGAAGAGCAGTCCTGGCTGTGTCTTGGAATGCTTTGCAGCCATTGTGGATGTTGCTCAAACCGATCTGTCCTTGATATTAGTTCTGATCATTGAAGCTGTGTATACAGTGTTATTGTTTCCCAGCATTCCATAGGTATCAGATAGCAGTTATTGTGAAACAGGCCATCCGAGAGAGATCGGTTTCAGTCTCTGTTGACAACACTGAATTCACAGTCTCTCTCTCTCTCTCTCTCTCTCTCTCCAAAAAGGTTGTTTATAAGATACTAATAATAGTGACTAGATACACTTTTTACATCTTTGGTTACTTGGTATCACAGCAGGTGTAGGGATGCTGAGAACAGACACGGTTTCTCAGTGGGTCTTAGAACAGACATGCGTTTCTCGGTAGGTCTTTAGTCTTGCATTTCCTTTTTCTTTATTTCTTCACTGACCATGTATCATGTTTACAGTTGAGAAGAGAGAACAATTTCCATTTACAAAAAAAATATTAAAAGCTTTCTTGTGTTGAAAACTGAGCTCTCAAGAAAAGTATCCCCTTGGGAGTTTGGGCTTTTATTTTAAAGTAACTGTTAGCACAAGACGATAAATACTGTAACACAAACAACCGTGAGTTGGAAACTCTGGGATTGGATGGGCTCACTTTATTGAAGAGAAGAGTGAAATTCAGATGAGTCAAAGGCTCCATCAAGGTCAGTCATGAGACTGAGTGAGGGTAGAGAGGACCAAGGTCAGGTTCCTGCCTTCCAGCCCTGTAAGCTTTTCCACTCTCAAAAGCTGTCTCTTTATAAATACTCGTTTGGTCAAGACAGTCTCTTCTGATTCATTTTAAGGCTGTCTTCAGACATTTTATTGGGTAAATCTGTCATTTGTCCAAATCCATAGATAGCTCTTTCTGAAAAGCCTAAGTGCTTCCCAAATTGCTGAGTCAGGGACCAGGTCAGTGTTTATGATGCTCGGGAGTTGATTCTATATATTTCACAGAGCTCAGAGAGGTGGCTCAGAAACCAGGGAGCTAATTAAATTGTATCGAAACTCCTTGAGGTGGAGGCTGTCCTTTTCTCTCATCCAGGATCCATCATAGTGCCTGACATACACTAGATACTCTCTATAGATTTGCTGAATGAATAAATAGTAATCGGGATGATAGTTATTTTCCATCCCTACTGGATAACTTCAGGGGCTGTTTCCCACTGACCTCCAAATTGGCTTATTCAGTAACCTGCCTGACATCTCCACTGCTGTAGCTAATGGCCATCTGCAACTTATGCAGGTCACAAAATAAACTCATGAGGGTTGAAAAGATGGCTCCATGGGTCAGAGTACTGGCTGTTCTTCCAGAGGACCAGGGTTCCATTCTTAGCACCCACATGGTTGCTTACAACCATCTGTAGGACTCCAGCTCTAATGTATCTGACGGCTCTTTTCAGGCCTCTGGCATTGTATGCATATTGTACACAGGCATACAGACAAAAACAACTCAAAGATAAAAATAAATAAAACATTTTAAAGTTACAAAACCCTGCCTTGACCCCTCACACCTAATTATAATTCCTCCCTAGTATGTGGTAGTTTGTTGATAGTATTTGTTTACACGGTGGCAAAAAAAAAAAAAAAATCACAGGAGTAGTCATGCTGGAGATGAAACCCAGGATCTTGAACCCAGGATCCTGTGCACATGGGCCATCGATATATTTGATCTATATATATCCCTATTCACTGACCTGTATCCCTAGCTGTGTCTGAGGTCCTTCACTCATCTCCCAGGTAAACCCCACAAACTCCCAGGCAGACTTTTCTGCCCCTGCCATTCTCAGCATCACCAATACCATCTCATCCATCACCACTTAACCCTTCTGCCTCCCCTCTGCCCTTCTTGGGAATCCTTCTTCCCTGACAAGGTCATCAAATAAAGCCACTTCTGATATCTATAACCTCCAATGGCTTTCCATCAGACTTAGAAAGAAAAACAAACGAATAAACAAACAAAACCAGAAAGCCTGTCTCATGCTATAGAGAGCTCGTGCTATACAGAGCCAGGAGTGATCTATAGCCTATACCCTGTGTGAGCACATCCTTGAACATTCCCTCTCAGTCTGCACTAGGCCACACTGGCTGGCTTGCTCTTCCTGAAACAGCCCTAAGTCGTCCTCCAGCCCCAGGGCCTTTGTATCATCTCTCCCAGAAAGGAAGTCCACTGACAGTTCCTTTTTGCCCCTTCTGTCTTCTTACAGCTCAGAGATAATGGCTTCCTCACCCTGCCTCATCTTTCTTGCTTATGCTTAACCCCTGCCCAGGTTATGTGCATGCTCTCTGTGTGTCGTGTCCTTGCTGCTGTTCCTTAGAGAGGCTTCACAGGGTTAATTTATCTTTGTGTCACTAGACCCTAAAAAAAGCCGGCATGAAGGCATGTGCCCTAAAAAGGTTAGTTATTGGCAGCCATCCCTTTCCCTCTCCTGCTCCCTAGCCTACCTCTGCACTCCAAGGATGCTGGGGGACTGAGAGTGATTTACAGACCTGGAAACGAGCCTTGTGAATCTTAGACTGCTACAGCTCCAGGCATAGGTCACCTTAGTGTTGTCTTTCAAACTAGGTCCCCTGCTCGAACCTTGTTTTTGTCCTGTTAAGGCATGCACTTCTCTGTAGTTTTGTCTGTATGTTTTTGTGACAGAGTTTCTCTGTGTAGCCTTGGCTGTCCTGGAACTCACTCTGTAGACCAGACTGGCCTTGAACTCAAGAGATCTACCTGCCTCTGCCTTCTGAGTGCTGGGGTTAAAGGCTTATGCCACCTTCTGTCTCACTTGGCAGTTTTTACCCAATACATTTGCTTTGGTTTATAGTTTTGTGAATGATATACAAAAGGTACTCAAATTTTGCTCTTTAGCAAGATTTCTATCTACCTTGTTGTTGGGTTTGTGGTGAGCTGGTTCATTCATGAGTGTTCCCATGGTATACCTAATTCACCTGCACCTTGGACATGTCTAACAGTCTGTGAACTCATTTGAATCCTCCAAATGGCTAGCCACTGGGCTGCCTTCTTACTTCCTTCTGGGTACTCACAGCTGCTCTGATTAAAAGGGTAAATCGGTAATTCTCAGAAGGGCGGATAGCACATCACTGTTTCTGTGAACCAGGGATAATCGGAGCATCTCCTCACCCAGCAATAGTGAAGGTACAATGAGTTGGTGCTAGTGAAGGCTGACAACAGGGTCTGGCACACAGTAGGTCCTCAATGCATGCTGTATTACTCCTCTTATTATTATTTCCCCTACCATCCTTGCCTTTGATTTTGGCAGGATCTTGCCCAGCCTGGGAATTATTGACCTCTAGTTGACTTTTTAGTGAATTCTAGTTTCTCCATCCCTGAAGCCGGCACTGTCTCCATGGCCAAATTGACATCCGTCTCCCTTTTTTCTTTCTTTTACTCTAATTCTGGGAAGTAGGTGAACTCTGTTTCCCAACTCCATCACATACATTTGCCTTCCATACCAGACCTTTAAAAACCCCTTCTGTCTCTTCTTTAGCATGCCCCATTGCTTTATTTATGGGTTGATAGACCCTCATGTATCCTATGCTGGACTTGAAATCATAAAGATCTACCTGCCCCTGCCTCCTGAGTATTGAGATTAAAGGTGTTTGCCACCATACCCTACTTTTTTATTATTATTTTATGTATTCACCATTGCTCTCTTCAGACCCAGCAGAAGAGGGCATCAGACTCCATTGCAGATGGTTGTGAGACACTATGTGGTTGTTTGGAATTGAACTCAGGACCTCTGGAAAAGCAGTCAGTACTCTTGACCACTGAGCCATCTCTCCAGCCCCGAGCACCACTTTTTAAAGAAAGATTTATGTATTTATTTTTATGTATATCGGTACACTGTAGCTGTGAGCCTTCATGTGGCTGTTGAGAATTGTATTTAGAACCTCTGCTTGCTCCGGTCAACTCTGCTTGCTCAGTCCCTGCTCACTCCAGCCCAAAGATATATTTATTATTATACACAAGTACACTGTAGCTGATTTCAGACACACTAGAAGAGGGCATCAGATCTCATTACAGGTGATTGCGAGCCACCATGTGGTTGCTGAGATTTGAACTCAGGACCTTTGGAAGAGCAGTTGGTGCTCTTACCTGCTGAGCCATCTCGCCAGCCCACACACCCCACTTTTAAAATTACAATTATGTGTGTTTCTGTGTGGCTCTGTGCACATGAGCACAGATACCCGTGGAGACCAGAGGCACTGCATATCCTGGACCTGGAGCTATGGGTAGTTGTGAACCATCCAATATGGACGCTAGGAACCAAACGTGGGTCCTCAGCCAGAGTAGCAGGTGTTCTTAACTACTGAGCCATCTTTCCTTCCTTCCATCTTCCGGTCTTCTCTCCTCTCCTCTCCTCTCCTCTCCTCTCCTCTCCTCTCCTCTCCTCTCCTCTCCTCTCCTCTTCTCTTCTCTTCTCTTCTTCCTTTGTTTCTTTCTGTTTTAGTTTTTGATACAGGGTTTCTCTTTCTCTCTGTGTAGCCTTGGCTGTCCTGGAACTCACTCTGTAGACCAGGCTGGCCTCAAACTCACAGGGATCCTCCTGCTTCTGCCTTCCAAGTGCTGAAATTAAAGGCATGTGCCACCACCACCCGGCTCTGATTTCCTTTTAGACATTTACATAATTTCAACTGTTTTCAGGAAAGCACCATATCTCTGGTGCTTCCTCCGTGTTCTGCTCAAGGAAGCCTTGTTCACCATGATGTCTTCCTGTGCTTTCTTTTAGAGGGTTTTGGTTCCCCATCTTAGGTGTGTGATCCACCTCAGACGTGTGCCTTTTCTATTTGCTCCCTCCACCCTGCTAAGACAAATACACCTAAATATGAAGTTCATTCACACCTTGAACAGCCCATTCATTCAGCTGAAGTTCTAAGTGCTAACCCTTGTGGGAGACCGTAGGCAATTAGGGTCGGTGCTAAATCTAAGGAACTAATTGGCTACTAGGGGAAGGAATGTCGAGAGAGCAGTAATTTAGATGGCAATGATGTGGCCTGCTTATTCAGACTTGTGTGTGCCTCTGGGAAGACAGCAGACAGGGGCTACCCCACCATCAGTCATCCTGTCTCTAACACAAGTCTGTCAGTCCCCCAGTATAAGTCCAGAACAACTTGCGAGAGTTGGTTCTCTCCTTCTCCTGGAGAGTGAGCTAGGCCATCAGGCTTGGCTGCAAGCCTCTTTAGCCACTGAGCCATCTTGGCAGCCCTTCCTTCTTTTACATCTCTACCATCATTCCTGGTCAGCCCTATGGTCCATGCCTCCTGAACCTTTGAGTGGAACCAGTGGATACTCCTTGCTGGCCTCATGTACCAGATTTGTCCCCCTTCCTGGTACCTGTCCCCAGGCTGTGCCCGGGGCCAGACAGTCTCCAGTGTCACCTCACAGAGTCCTTCCACTCAGCATCTTTTGGTCTCGCTGTACCGGGAACTCTTCCCCCAGAGTCTAGCTGCCAGGCTCAAGTCTTGCCTCTGTCACATTACAGCTTTCCACCGTGGGCATGCTCCTGCATCAAGCTCCTAGCTGGGAACAGCTGTCTCAGTTGGACCCCACCCAACTTACCGCCCATCACGTAGTTCACACCTGGAACACATCTATCTATGTTCCGTTGTGGAACTTGCCTGACACATAGCCAGGTCCTGCATCTCTGACAAACACACTTGGCCCTGGTCACACATCCTGTACCTAGTTTTCTTGTAGCTGTGACAAAAATGCTTGACACAAACAATGAAAAATGACTTACCTGGCTCACAGTCTCAGACTCTGCTGTACAGTTGTGACAGCACCCTGCAGGATAGCTGCAGTTATCCGGATGCCACTATGTGTCTCTGTGGTGAGTGACCAGTAAACAGTGACTTTAAAAAGCATAGTCACAGCCAGACGTGGTGGCACACGCCTTTAATCCCAACACTCGGGAGGCAGAGGCAGGTGGATTTCTGAGTTTGAAGCCAGCCTGGTCTACAAAGTGAGTTCCAGGACAGCCAGGGCTATACAGAGAAACCCTGTCTCAAAAAGAAGAGAAGAGAAGAGAAGAGAAGAGAAGAGAAGAGAAGAGAAGAGAAGAGAAGAGAAGAGAAGAGAAGAGAAGAGAAGAGAAGAGAAGAGAGAGCACAGTCACAGGGCTGGAAAGAGGCGCTTGGTGGTTAGGAGCACATACTGCTCTTGCAGAGGACTTTAGTTTAGTTCCCAGCCTCCATGTCAGGTTGCTCATAACCACCTGCAACTCCACTTTCAGAGGATCAGACACTGTACTTTCTTTTAGAGGGTTTTGGTTCCCCATCTTAGGTGTGTGATCCACCTACTGGCCTTCTCAGGTACTACACATACACATGCAGGCACGCATGTACACACACACACACACACATGTACACGGACACACACATGCACACATGCACACATTCACTCCCACACAGACATGCACACACAGTACACATTTACTCCCACACAGGCATGCACATGCACGCAAGTACATGAACACACTCATGCATGTGCATGGGCACACACACATGCAATTTAAAACAATTTAAACTAAACAAAAACTGCAAGCACAGAGGCACAGATGAAGAGAGGGCTCACTGGTTAGAGGTGCTTGCTAAGCAAGCATGAGGAACAGAGTTTGGATCCCAAGAACACACTTGAGTGCCAGGTGGGCAGGATGGCGTGCCTGAAATCCAAGCCTGGAAGGGAGAGTCTAAGCAGCCCAGAGCAAGCTGGCTAGCAAGACTAGACAGGTCAGCAAGCTCTGGGTTTAATGTTAAGACTCTACCTTCATGAACAAGGTAAAGAGTGATATTGGATAACTCCAACATCAACCTCTGGTCTCCACATATACTCAGACACATGCACACCGGCAGCCGCACATGTGCAAACATGCATACCATATACACATACAAAGCAAAACAAAACATAAAAACCTGCAGTCACGGGCTGTCGAGATGGCTCAGCGGGTAAGAGCCTTGACTGCTCTTCCAAAGGTCCTGAGTTCAATTCCCAGCAACCACATGCTAGCTCACAACCATCTATAATGGGATCCGATGCCCTCTTCTGGTGTGTCTGAAGACAGCTACAGTGTACTTATGTATAATAATAAATAAATCTTTGGGCCTGAGAGAGCGGGGCTGACCAGAGTGAGCAGAGGTCCTAAAATTCAATTCCCAACAACTCCATGAAGGCTCACAACCATCTGTACAGCTACAGTGTACTCACATACATAAAACAAACAAATAAATCTTTAAAAAAAAAACAACCCTCAGTCACACCTATGGTATTAGCAGCAGCAGTTTGGACACACATCTCTCTTTTCCCTTCCCTGGGGGCTTATTAAATAAAGGGGGCATCAACTCAGTTTCTCTATAATGATCACTTCCTCTGGTGCCTCCCTATGCAAGGAGCTCAGTATCCATCACACTGACCAGTCTGTCCTTTCTGCCACCTAATCAGGCATTCCATGTCACAGTCTAAAAGACTGTGTCCCAGAGGACCACTGACCCCCAGCTAACTCATAGAGTAGCCAGGGTATTGAATCCTATTGTTCCAGAAACCCTTGTAAACTCCCACGCTCTGTCATTTGTCCCTGCCCATCCATGCACTCCCAAGATCTAGGTAAAGAGCTTGGTAAACATTCAAGCAATGCAATGGAACCCAAGAGACTCAGAACCTAGAGACAAGCAGGCAGGGGCATGGGTTTAACTGGGGCACCGTGGCTCGGAACACATCCCTCCAGGTCCAGTCAATCAACTCTGCAGATAGCATCTGGGCAGGTGACTGTTTTCAATGTCTCCCTCTTGGGAAAGGTGGTTTCAACATCGATAATTTGCACGTTGTGGCTCCCAGGTGCGCTCTTTAATCAGTGCCGTTCTTCCAGAGGAACGGGTTGCCACTTTTCATGAAATTTGTCCTATTTAGTGAACTTTTTTTGTTGGGTGCCTGATGAATTGCTTTCTTTGTTACAGTCGTAAGCTTTTAAAAACGATGTGTGGAGAGTCTTGGGGAGTTCCTCTATGGGGAGACACTGGAAGCTTGGTCTCTCCAGCTCCATTCTAAGTGTCTGAAGAGCAGGGATCACAGGCAACGGTCTGAATCTCCTGTGGCCCCTGGCATGGGCAGGCAGGATTTCAAGAAGTCATTACCTGCTGTGGTGGTTTCTTTCTTTCTTTTTTTTCCATTTTTTTATTAGATATTTTCTTCATTTACATTTCAAATGCTATCCCGAAAGTCCCCTATGCCCAACCCCCTCCCCTGCTCCCCAACCCACCCACTCCTGCTTCCTGGCCCTGGCATTCCCCTGTACTGGGGCATATGATTTTCGCAACACCAAGGGCCTCTCCTCCCATTGATGACCGACTAGGCCATCCTCTGCTACATATGCAACTAGAGACACAGTTCTGGCAGGTACTAGTTAGTTCATATTGTTGATCCTCCATGCTGGGCTAGGCTTTGGGAAGGATAAAGCACAGATTAGATTACAATCTGGTCTCTAGGAACTTCAGAACCCCCCTGTCCTGGGATAAGACACAAACATCAGTGATGAGCAACTGATTTGGCTAAATGGAGTGCATGGGAGGGAGTGTGGCAGGGAGCTTCACTGAGATGCATCCTCTTCCCAGAGCATCACTTGTACTTAAAGATGGAGGGGTCCTAATACTAACACAAGCATTGAACGCCATGGCAGACACTTTGGCGTTTTCATGCCTGTCATGGTAGACCCATATACTGCACCTCCCGCCCCCTTTCTGCTAATGGATGTTTTCTGATGGATACTAGCAAAGATATAGCATTGAGTTCCCAATTCAAGCACTCTTCACCATGACCCATACGTGTTGGATCAGGCAGCTGAGTATTCTGGACCCCAGCTTACTTGTGATTTTCATATGTATATGCAATGTGTGCATGTGGGGGAATGTTTGTCTCATATATGGTAGTTTTTATACTCATGGTGGGAAAGTGAATGATTCCGGAAAGCGTATGTATGGATGGATGATGGCTGGACGGTGAATGGATGGTTACATGATGGACAGGTGGATGGATGATGTATGGATGGGTGGTGGATGAATAGAAAATAGTTGGATGGATAGATGATGGATGGATGGACAGATGGATAGATAGATTGATTGATTGACAGATGATGGATGTATGGATGTATGGATAGATAGATGGATGATGGGTGAATGTATAGATGATGGATGGGTGATGGACAGATGGATGGATGATGGACAGATGGATAGATGATAGATGGATAGATGATCGATAGGTAGGTGGTGAACGTGATGAATGATGGACAGTTGGATAAGAGATGGAGAAGAGGACAAGACAGTGTGTCACTACCTAACAAGCAGTTTACATCTTCTCCTTATCATTACCTACACTGTGTACTTCTATATTATTTGTACACCGAAAGTCCTTTCCCAGAATCAAGGACAATAGAATGATCCATTTCACTGGTGAAGAAAAGTGCAGCCTCCAGCAATAGTTCCTTATACACATGGGGCCTGATCAGCTTTGGCGGTGACGGGCATTAGCTCAGCAGCTTCAACACAGGAGCTCAGGGAAGCTACAGGGAGAAGGTCACCATTGAAGTCTCTGCCTTTCCTTCCTGAGCCATATGTCACAAGTCCGTGCCACACAAGGGCAGACATGCTTCTGTGGAGACTCTGCTGTGGGCCCTGCTCTTCTTGGGGACACTTGTACATCTGGCAAGTCACACTCTATTTCAGGAAGTCGGTGAGAATCCTGCAGCCCTCCTGTGTCCTCTCAGGGGACATCCTGAATCTAACCGAATACAGAAACACAAACACAGAACTTCCAGGAAGATCAGTGGGGTGGGGATTGGGGGAGGTCAGAGGTCAGGGGTCAGGGGTGGGGGTATACCTCAGGGAATGTAGCACATTCAAAAACCTCCAGCTGTGGCCACTGCAACTCCTCGGTCATCCCCCTTCTGAAAACTCACATGTCCATTTCAAGCGGAAACATTCCTTTCTCCCTTAAGATGCTTCTCAAGTCTTGGTGGAGAGAATACCTGAGGTCGTCTGCTTCAGAGATCCAGGGCACTAGTGTGTTAACTGGGCAAGGCGGAGACCAGTGAATGGAAAACTCCACTGATTACTCAGAAGTGCTTGGCTCTGAGCAGGCAGTATCTTCAGGGTCTTGAATTCAATGCCTTGAATGGCCACAGCAGGTAGAAGATTAATGCCGTTGACTTTGTAGGTCCACCCAACACACCTGTGTTGAGAACTTCCTGTATGCCAGGCCCTGGTCTAGACTCCAGTGTTGAGAACTTCCTATATGCCAGGCTCTGGTCTAGACTCCAGCTTCTTAAACTGCAGGTTGTGATCCCGTGTAGGATCATAAAACTGGATGCAGGAGCCTTGAAAAAATTTGGCCAACAATAAATGATTTCAGAAAATTCAGCCACTGAAAACTAGCTGGAAATCTGGAGTGTCATAAGCCCGAGGCATTTCTGGTTTCTCACTGCTGTTGCATGGTGGAATTTCCTCTGCAGCCTCGGTTCTGAACACACACCAGGCACGCTTTTCTCAGTGTATGTCTGTCACATGCCACATGTGAATCCTGCCTCAAACACCTCAGCTCAGATTCAAAATCATTGTATACTATGTACTGCAGCGTTTATGTATACACACACACATACATATATGTATATACATATACATTTACTGCTCTTATAGAAACGACGATTTAGTTGTAGAAAACAAAGACTTAAGACTTCCCTCCTAGCCGGGCGTGGTGGCGCACGCCTCTAATCCCAGCACTCGGGAGGCAGAGGCAGGTGGATGTCTGAGTTTGAGGCCAGCCTGGTCTACAAAGTGAGTTCCAGGACATCCAGGACTACACAGAGAAACCCTGACTCAAAAAACCAAAAAAAAAAAAAAAAAAAAAAAAAAAAAGACTTCCTTCCTATCCTCCGTCAGCTTGTATAAAGTCAGTCTATCTTTGGATTGGGTTGTATGAGGATGTTTGGTTTTAAAATTTGCTGGGTCTAGGGAGCTGGCTCAGTGGGTAAGAGTGTTTATGACTCAGGCCTGAGGACCCAGGTTTGCTTCTTTAACATCCACATAAAAAGCCAGGAGTGGACACATATGCCTGTAATCCCCAACACTGGGGTGGGAGGTAGGGATAGGAGGATCTCTGGGACCTGTTGGCCGGCAGCTTAGCTTAAAAATGGAGAGCTGTAGGTTCAGTGAGAGGCCCTGCCTCAAGAGAAGAAGGTGGATCAAGACCAAGAAGGCCAGAGGTAGGTGCTTGTGGTCATGTGATACCCTCCCCCAAAGACACCTAGATCCTAACTGCTGCAGCCTGTGAATATAGGACCTGCTACAGAAAGGGACTTTGCAGATGTGTCCCAAGTAAGGACCTAGAGATGGAGATACATCCTGCATTATCCCCGCAGGTCAGGGGACTCATAAGGGGGAGACAGAGGAGGATTTGACCCAGAAGAGGAAAGTGATGTGCTCCTGGGAGCAGGGACTGAACTGGGATGTTGGAACACTGGTCCAGGCATGAGGACGAGTTACAGAGAGTTTCTCCCAGAGCCTCCACAAGGAAGGTGTCCCAAAGCCTCCTTGCTTTTTAACTACAGGACTCATCTTTTGGACTTCTGACATCCAGAACAGCAAGAGAATCAGTGTTTGTTGCTTTAGGCCATACCCAAGCATGTGGGATTTGTTCCATCCACAATAGAGACCCTCACTGCTTCCTGTAAAGCATCTCGTTGGCCACAAGCTGTTTTGTCAGTCTACATACACTCTCCTTCTTTTTTTTTTTTTTTTTTTTTTTTGGTTTTTCGAGACAGGGTTTCACTGTATAGCCCTGGCTGTCCTGGAACTCACTCTGTAGACCAGGCTGGCCTCAAACTCAGAAATCCGCCTGCCTCTGCCTCCCGAGTGCTGGGATTAAAGGCATGCGCCACCACGCCCGGCTCTACACTCTCCTTCTTGTTGTCGTAAGAAATTGTAGTCCCCGCCCCTAGCTGAGAGGATGTGCCAGCAATGTGGACAATGCTGGCTTTCCCACATCAATTCCTAGGGTCAGGGTAAGAACCCTGAGCCAGGCTTGGGGCCTCACATCTGTCCCAATCAAATGACAGGTGACAACAAAATCAGAATGTCAAGTGACGCTCACCCTTCCCAAAGCCAGCCGAGGTTCTCCTGCCTCCCGGAAAGGACAGGAACTATGGGATGTCAGCTGCAAGCGCTCGCCCTACAACGCCGTGGACAGACTCCGTAGGGGAAACACTGGATGTACTTAGATGTATGCACTGAGCAGGTGTCTCGTACACACCTCTGTCTTCAGGCCCATGTGAGGAAGAGAAGTGGTTACATCTCCACCCAGGACTATGGCTTTTGTCTTATCTTCTGGCTTGAGCTGAGGCCCCACTTGGGCTAGGGGGAAAAAAGACTTTTAGGAAATAATGGAAGGGGGGAGAGGGAGACACAGAGAGAGACACAGAGAGGAAGAGAGATAGGAAGAGAGAAGGGGGAGAGAGAGAGAGACAGACAGAGACAGAGAGGAGAGAGAGAGAAAGGAGAGAGAAAGACAGAGACAGATGGAGATAAACTGAGAGAAAGGAGAGACAGAAAGGTGAAAGACAGAGACACACAGAGAGACAGAAAAGAGAGAGATGGAGAGAGACAGAGAGAAAGGAGAGGAACATACAGAAAGAGAGAGAGACAGAGACACACAGAGAGACAGAAAGAGAGATGGAGAGAGACAGAGAGAAAGGAGAGGAACATACAGAAAGAGAGAGAGACAGAGAGACACAGAGAAAGATTTCCCACTGAGTGATGGTTTGAATAAGAGTGTTCCCCACTGGCTTGTGCATTGAAACATTTGGTCCCCTGTTGGTGGCACTGCATGGGGAGGTGTAGGAGGTGTGGCCTTGCCAGAGGCAGTATGCCATTGGGCTCTGAGAACTTACAAACTCACACCATATCCAGTTGCTTTTTCTGCTCTGTGCTTGCCATCCAAGATATTGCTCTTAGCTGTTCCTGCTGCTCTGCCTGCTGCCTGCTGCCACACTTCCCCAGGTGACAGTGATGGACTCTACCCCCCTGGGACCATAAATCCAAAATAAACCTTTCCTTCTATGGGTTGCCTTGGCCATGATCACAGCAACAGAAGAGTAACTAAGGCTATCTGCAGGATTTATCAAGTCCAAAGGTGGCAAACTGAGAGCCAGATGCTAATGAGGAGAGCCAACCTTCTGCCTCACACTGACCATGCAAATTGGCTATAAATATAAAACCAGGGAAAGTTCTCACAGCCACAGATTAAACAGCAGCTTCTCAGATTCACGGCCAATATCATGGGGTTTAAAAAGACATAGATTAATGGTGTTTCATCCAAACTAAAAAAGTTGAGGTTTTTGCTTTGTTTTGTTTTGTACTTTAAAGGACACTGTCAAAGAAAGTGAAAGGCCTGTTTATAAAATAGGGGGAAATATTGGAGATCCATACCTCTGATGAGGGCCTTAAATCATAATATGTAAAGATCTCTTTTTTTAAAAGATTCATTTTTACTGTTTTTAAAAATATTTATTTATTTATTTTATCTATATGAGTACACTGTGGCTGTCTTCAGACACACCAGAAGAGGGCATCAGACCCCATTACAGATGATTGTGTGCCACCATGTAGTTTCTGGGAATTAAACTCAGGACCTCTGGAAGAGTCCTCAGTGCTCTTAACCGCTGAGCCATCTCTCCAGCACCATTTTTTTTTTTTTTTTTTTTTTTTTTGGTTTTCCAGACAGGGTTTCTCTGTATAGCCCTGGCTGTCCTGGAACTCACTCTGTAGACCAGGCTGGCCTCGAACTCAGAAATCTGCCTGCCTCTACCTCCCGAGTGCTGGGACTAAAGGCGTGCGCCACCACGCCCGGCTCCAGCACCATTTTTACTGTTTTTAAGTGTATGTGTGTGGTGTGTGTGGTGTGTGTGGTGTGTGTGTGCGTGTACGCAAGTGCCTGCAGAGTCTAGTAGATGGTGTCAGATCTCCTGGAACTGGAGTTATATGAAATTGCAGCCCATCCCATGTGTATGCTACGAACTACAAGGGCAGCAAGACCTTAACCACTGGGCCACCTCTCCACACACACACACCCCAAAGGTCTCTTAGGCTTAATAACAAAAGATAAATGCCACAGACAATGGGGGCCAAAGGTTTGAGTTAGGAATTTCTCCAAAAGAGATTTCATGCTCACTACCACACCAAGACGCTGCTTCATACATATGCAGGTGGCTGAAGTTAAAACAGCAGCCAAGGAGGATGCGGGCATGTTGGAACTCTCATGCCACAACTGTGGCTTGGTGACTTTGGAAATAGTCTAGTAGCTTCACTGGGGATTAGCGAAGAATCCCATGATGGCTGGGCATAAACTTGCTCTATAAAACACTGATTGATCATACCCTAAATCAGAAGCTCCAGTCTTTGTGTTACAAACCCTAGACATTAAAATAAAGCCATTAAATAGTGTGGTGGTTTGAATAGGAATGGCCCCTATACGCTCATAGATTTGAGTGGCTGGTCATCGGGAGTGGTTCTGCTTGACAAGGTTTGGAATGTGTGGCCTTGCTGGAGGATGTGTGCCACAGAGGGTGGATTTTGGGGTTTCAAATGCTCAAGTCAGGCCCAGTGTCTCTCCGTTCTTGCTGCTTGCTGATCCAGATGCAGAACTCTCAGCTACCTTCCCAGCACCATGTCTGCCTGAGTGCCACTTCCCGCCATGACAATAATAGACTAAACCTCTGAAACTGTAAGCCATCCCCAGTTAAGCGTTGTCTGATGATCCTGGTGTCTCTTTGCAGCAATAGAACATCAACCAAGACTCATAGTAAAGAGAAAAGACAGAAAGGAGAGGAGAAAGAAAATAGTCTAGCAGTGCTTCAAAAAAGGTTAAAATGTGGAGTTTTCATGTGATCCAGTGAGTTTATAGTCGGTATACACTCAAGAGAAATGAAGACATGTGTCCACATAAAACTGGTGCATAGTGCTGGAGTACAACTTGGTGGTGGAGCACTCACCTAGAACATATGAGGTCATACCTAGAATGTATGAGGTCATACCTAGAATGTATGAGGTCATACCTAGAATATATGAGGTCATGGTATTCTATCCTTCACCACCATCAACAACACTTCTGCATGAATGTCCACAGTGTAGATTTGTTCATGCTAACTTAATGAGGAAACCACCCAAATGTTTGCAGATGGATACACAGAGAAGCGAAGTGTGATAAAGTCATACAGTAAGTAATATTCTGCCACAATAGTACTGAAATAGTGACTCATGCAAAAACAATAGGCAAACCTTGGAAACATCATGCCAAGAAGCCAGTCACAAAATAAAAATAGGTCTGGAAAGATGGCTCAGCAGGCAAAGGTACTCAACAGCAAGTTCTGACAACCTGAGTTCGAATCCCCAAGGCCCACAAATGGCAGAAGGAGATGTAGCTCAGTTGGGAGAGTGACCGTTAGCATTCATGGATTCTATCAACAGCACCACGTACAGTGTGATGTCATGTGCCTGTAATTTCAGCGCTTGGAGGGTGGAAGCAGGAGAATCAGAAGTTCAAAGTCATCCTCGGCAATGAGTTCAAGACCAGCCTGAGCTAAACGGAAACTCTGTGGAAAAAAAAAAAAAATTGGAGCTGGAGAAATAGCTCAGTGGTTAAGAGCACTGGCTGCTTTTCCAGAGGTCCTGAGTTCAATTCCCAGCAACCACATGGTGGCTCACAACCATCTGTAATGGGGCTGATGCCCTCTTTTAGTGTGTCTGAAGACAGTGACAGTGTACTCATATACATAAAATAAATAAATAAATCTTTTTAAAAAAATCAACATACCATTCTATGTATATGAAACTTTTCCTTTAACTCCTCCCAGACCCACTCTCTCTCTCTCATCTACACTCAACTCCCCCCCTTTTATAAGCCATGGAATCCAGATTGTGCTGCTCATATACTTCTGGGTATAGGGCTACCCATTGGAGAGGCATAGCCAAATACCAAGGGCCACACCCCGAAAGAAAACCAGACTCCCCTCCCATAGCAGCGGTCACCAGTCAATAGCTCTTCAGCCAGGGGTGGAGACTTATGATTCCCTTCATGATCCAAGCTGTAAAGCTGACCAGATTAATCTTGTGCAGACAATTTTTTTTAAAGGGAAACAATACTGATCATCTGCATATCAGGCAAGGACTCTAGAATTTCATGCAAACTGACCCATCAGTAACAACAGGGAGAAATTCGAAATGCCTTAAAGCATAGGATGGTACATACTACCCAAGCTGCCACGTCCTAAAGAGGGGTAACATGCTCCCATGAAAAGAACATAGTAACCTGTTATGTGCAAAAAATGGAAGGTTTTTTAAAAGCTGGTATGTTGCTTATAAATAGATTGCTAGCCTGTAGACGCTGCACCCAAGCAAAAGTTCTATAGAAAACACACTAGAACGTTTTCACTGGCTTTCTTTGGGTCTTGGGATTCTGGTTGTCTCTCTCATCTTATTGTAATCTAGCTTGGATTTCTACAATGAACACACAGGAAATTTATAATCAAAGAACGCACGCACTCCTTCATCTACCTCCTCCCCTTTCTATAGCTCTTTCTTGGGAACCTTGTTCAGGCATTCACATCAGCCTCTACCTAGACCCAAGCAGCAGCCTCCACTTGCCGAGAGGCCCCTTTGTGGGTCGCAAAGGGCCTCCCATAGGCCTCCAGAAGTCCCGCCCATCCTGGATGCTTCTTCCAATCACCAGGAAGATGGACCCTTGCTCTCCGCTAACCTGCCTGGATTCAGTGCAGCACACCTCACTTAGATCCTGTGGCCAAGAGAACGTTCTGCTTCTTGGCTGAGACTCAACCTAGAGGGATGCTTCCCAAGATGACCCCGTGTGACAGTGGATATGAGTTTCAACTTCCAGAGGGGGAGATGAGGTATAGAGGTCCCAAGGCGTCACGTTGCTGTCACGAGGTATCAGATGCTATCAGATGGTATTGATGGTGAAGGCTTTCTCATGTGTGTCCTAATCTGCCACAGGAAAGATTCTGGACACTTAGAAACCACCCAAGAGATCTTTAGACAGTGTAAGAAGGAGTCAAAGGGGTTTTGACTTAACCTGGACCAGCTGTCTGTTCAAAGCTGTGAGCCCAGAACCAAGTATGGATCAATACTGCACATCTAGCTCAAAGGCATGAAAGTTTCTCCCGTGTTGATTCACCCGGGTGACACATCCAGCTTGTCCCAGCACGGGGCTCACACTAGGGAAACATGTGGTAGACACAACAGACACCTGTGCGCCTTTCCCGCACCTGACGCTAGGGACTTAGAATGCTCCAGGAAGTAGCCCTTGATGAAAGCCATAAACAAACCCAGAGATACTTCTCTCCCCAAACTTCCTGGTTGGTCATCTTGCCCACCCACATACTTCTTAAGCAGGAAGTCCCAGAGGAGAAGGGGGACTGTTTTGTGGTCCTTTGGAGAAAGAAGGATGCACAGAGAGAGCTCTTAGCTAAGTGTCCTGGCTTGTGCATGTATGAAATGCAACGGGATTATAGAACCCTGGACCCAGACAAATCAGCTATCCTGTCGTCCATCTTCGGAGGTTTTTTTTTTTTTTTTTTTTTTTTTTTTGAAACCGAGAGACCAGGATCTGGTGTGCTGGCCTTCCTCACCAGTATGGTATTCCAGCTGTCATCTTAAATAAGGTCAACAAACCAATGTTTCCTCCCTGCAGAACTGGGCCCTTTCCTGAGATTAGGTCTGGCCCCTGTTTGGCAACTGAGAACCTGGGGGTGGGGACGCAACCGCCTCACATTCCACTCTACCCTCAAACATTTAAAGCAGGAGTGGGTGAGCAATTGTCACATCTGTCACCTCCCTTCCGCTCCTGCCACCCAAACCCAGGTTCTGATCTCATCTCATCTCCTACAGGCCACTGTAGCTGACATTTCCTACCTTCCAGGCCTGAAAGGTTGAGATTCCCAAGGGACATGGATGGTGGGGAAGGGCTCCAGTGGTCTTCATGCCCCACCCACCCCATCTATGCTGACTGTAAACTCAGGGTGAGATGGGCACAGTGAGGAAAACAGACGGGGTTAATGAGACCAGGATGCAGTGGGCCGTGAGCGGCAAGATAGATCAGGGACTTAGGAGAGAGGAATGTCAGTGGATAAATGTGTGTGTTGACCAGGGGTTCTGTCTTCCCCGGCTCCCAGTCGCTCTTTAGGGAAATGTCTGTCTCTTGGGGTGCGGTGGAGTTGAATGTTTGCTAGGGGAACTACTAACTCCAGTACTCATGCATATATTTAACAAATAGTTATTGAGTATCTGCATCACACCAGGTGGTAGGAACAGAGCAGTGAACTTGTACTTAGCAGCCTGAAGGGTCTCCACAGGGCCAACTTCAAAAGAGTTAACACAGCATGAATCATTTATAGGACCTTTCCTCCTCCTCCTCCTCCTCCTCCTCCTCCTCCTCCTCCTCCTCCTCCTCCTCCTCCTCCTCTTCCTCCCCCTCCACTTCCTCTTCCTCCTCCTTTTTCTCCTCCTCTCCCCTCCTTTTCCTCCTTCCCCCTCCTCTTCCTCCTCTTCCTCCTCTTCCTTCTCTTCTTCCTCTTCTTCCACCTGTCACTCTCTCAAATAAGGTCTTACTCTTTAGCCAAGGATTGCCCCAAACTCATGGCAATTCTCCTGCCTCAGCTTCCCAAACGCTAGGATTACACATGTGGGCCATGATACCAGTTTTTAGATGACATTTCTGAGGTGACAAAATTCTACAGGTGGTGGTTGCCAGGGTATAAGGACAAGAGGTTGGAGGGTCAGTCTCGTAAGGATTCTTGTGCTGACAGACCATGCAGTATTTGACTATGGCAGTTAAGAAAGGATGGTGCCGGTTTTTTATGGTTGATAATGCCAAAACTACTCACACACTCATGTATACCATAGGCATGTATGATACCATAGGCATGTATGATACCATAGGCATGTATGATACCATAGGCATGTATGATACCATAGGCATGTATGAATTTTGGGAACTTAACCTGTGCTTTGGGTACCCACTAGACTTGAACAGTGACGCTCCAGTGACCATGGGGCTCCCAGCAATCAAGTGGGAAGCCACTTGGCTTGTTTCTGAGCTTCTCCATGCTGGCCATTGTCTTGCTTGGGGCTCTCCTTCTGCTCTGCTCCACACATCAGTCCACCTTGAAGTGCAAACAGCTCAGGACACCCCCTCCCTGTCCTTTCAAATGCTGATGTGGCTTGCTCTGGTTTTTCAGAACAGTCTGGCTTTGGTTTTCCACACTGAACTTTGGCCCATCTGCCATGGCTCATCTGGTCAGTGCCAGTTCAGTGACCCCCCACTCCTGCAGAGAAGGGTTCCATTATAAACCTGCAGTCGCTGATCATACAGTTGGACTTCTTACAGGCCAGGAAGGGTGAAGTTCTGCAGCCCCACTTTATAGGCTCCAAAGAACTGGAAGAGGCAGCCACAAATCAAACAAGCTCTCAAGTTGTTTTTTTTGTTTTTTTGTTTTTTTTTTTTTTTGTATTCTGCTACCTGTTTCGTGGAATGACCACAGGGTGCCATGCCCTCCTGGCCACGTGACTTACAAACAGAGCATGCCTGGGAAAGCCAGAAGGCCACACCCACAATGTGGTCCATTGGAAAGGAGGGAACAGATGGAGGCAGGAGCTGGGATGGTCTCCTACCTTTTTTTTTTTTTTTTTTTAATGTTCGTAGGTGCTTGTTCTAAGAACAATGATAACATGGTTAATATAATCCTTGATTCACATTCAAGGTCTTTTTCAAGTGCATTTGCCTATACGTGTGTGTGATTGAGTACATGTGCATATAAGTGTGTAGACTGGAAGTGGACATTGGGTCTTTCCCTTCATCATGCTCCACCTTATTTTCCGAGACAGAGTCCCTCACTGTTTGCTGAGTATGCCGATTTAGTTAGACTCTCTGGCCATCAAGCCCCAGAGACCCTCCTGCCTCTGCCTCTGCCTCCTGAGAGCCTAGGATCTAGACACATAAGGCCATGTCCAGCTTTTATGTGGATAGCTATGGGAGGGGGGCAAGTGCCAGAACTCAGGTTATCCCACATACCGATGCATCTTCCCTGTTCCTCAAGGCCTTTCTAAGAAAAGAAAGGGCTGTCTTAAATATACTAGAATTGGCTGGTAAATACTTGCCTTTTCAACAAGGATTCTAATAAAATAGAACAAGAGCTGTCTCTATGGTTTATTGTGGTATTTGCACAAAGAATAACAGCAGGATGACCATCTCCAACAACAGAGAGGCGAAAGCTTACTCACTTTTCCCGTGGCTGGGAGACAATAACTGACAAAAGCTACTTAAGGGGGTGGGTGGGGATTTATTTTGAGTCAGAGGACCAGGGTACAGCCTATCACGGTGGGAAGGCACGATGTCAGGAGCGTGAGGCAGCTGGTTACATCCACAGTCAGGAGGCTGAGAGGAGTGAATGCTGGTGCTCAAGTGGCTTCTGCAGTGAGAATTTTAGTTTCTCTAAAAGAACCCAGAAATATTATAGGAATATGTTTTGTTTCTAATCCAAGGTGTGGAGCTATGGGGATGCCTTAAAGCAGGTGACTATGATTTGCCTCGTGATCTTACAGGGGCGTGGTTTTGCCAGTTGCAGGTCATTTCTGCGAGTGTATGGCCTTTGGAATTCTGGGAAACTTTTCAGAGGATGTAGGGCCCCAGAGGTGGGTTGTTGTTGTTTACTGTTGTTGGTTGTTGATTTGGTTGTTGGTTGTTGATTGTTGGTGTTTGTGGTTGTTGTGGTGGTCGTTGTTGGTTGTTGGTGTTTATGGTTGTTTGTGGTTGTTGTTGGTTGTTGATTTGGTTGTTGGTTGTTGGTGTTTGTTGTTGTTTGTGGTTGTTGTGGTGGTTGTTAGTTGTTGACTGCTGTTGGTTGCTGTTTGTCATGTAGTCATGTGAGAAGAGGTGAAAAGAGGAAACTAGATATCCTGAAGGCAAAGATCAAACTTGTCCCAAGGAACTCAACGCCTCTAACCAGCAGGAAGGAGTCTAAAGATATCATCACCCCCCCCCCTCTTTCCCCTCTATCCTTTTTTTCTTCTCCCTAGTGTTAGGGGGTTGAAAAGTAGATGAAGAGGAATGGAGAAGGGTGGAAGAAAATGAACCCACAAAGTAGCAAAAGTCCAGCGACAGGCTCTTTCCTTTTTATTCAGCCCTGATCTCTGTTCAAAGGATGGGATGGTGCTGCCCATGTTCAGGTTGGATCTTCCTTGCCCAGTTAACACAATAAAGAAACTCTCTCACAGACAGGCTCAGAAGTTTGTTTCTTAAGAGATCCTAGATGCTATCCACATTGACAGTGTCAACAACCAGGTCCTACCAATAAAGTAAGTCTTCCTTCCTTCCTTCCTTCCTTCCTTCCTTCCTTCCTTCCTTCCTTCTTCCTTTCTTTCTTTTTCTTCCTTCCTTTCTTTTTTCCTTCCTTTCTTCTTTCTTTCTTCCTTTCTTTCTTTCTTTCTTTCTTTCTTCCTTTCTTCCTTTCTTCCTTTCTTCCTTTCATTTTCAAGGTAGGATTTCTCTGTGTAGACCTGGCTGTCCTGGAACTTGTGTTGTAGACCAAGCTATCCGTGAACTCAGAGATCTACTTGCCTCTGTCTTGTCTTGAGTGTTAGGATTAAAGACTTGAGCCATCATGACCCTCTGTGAAGTCATTTTCACTGTGGCTCAGTCCTGGTGCTGTCAGACCTGTGGGATGATCTGAGTTTTCATCCTCTTGTGTTTCGGCTGGCGTCTGCCTCACTGTGTTCCAGTCTGCATCTGGGATAAATAAACCATGAAGGTCCAGGTGCATGTCCGCATCAACAGAAGCGCGAGCCAATTCCGTAAAAGTTCTGGCGTCCAGAATAAGTAAAAAAGGCAGCTTTTGGGGATCTGTAGAAACGATGGCTGATAAGATGACTCCTATAAGAAGAGAAAAAATGCAAAACCCCCCAAACCAGTTTATTTCCATTTGTAATGCTGAGAGTGTAGTCCCAGGCCTTCATGCAGGCTAGACAGCTGCTTTCCCCATAGGCTCCATCCCTGGTCCTAAGAGATACCTAACAGTGTTCAAAGCATAACCTTGTGTACCTGGAGAGGACATTTCTTAGAGGTGTCTCCCTGTGATCTTTTAACTCATCCTTAATCCAAACAGGAGGAAAGAGGATATATATATATATATATATATATATATATGTCATTCTGTGTTGGCAGAAGAGAAACCAGAACTGGAATCAGCAAACCTACTTCCGGGAGAGCCGCTTTGCCTCGGTGAGCCTTCGTTTCTCCATCTTTGCAGTGAAGCTAATTCCCAGCAACCCCTGACCTCATGGGTGCTGGGATGATCTGCAGGGTGGATTATGGGAGCCCTTGGTTCGTTTTCATGTGTTTGAAGAATGGCTTCTTTCCTAACTTCTCAAAAGTATGGAAAGACCCAGACAATTCAGGGAGGACACGTGGGCTAAGCCGTGCTACTCCATGGAGCAGGGACTTCTTGAATTGCAAAAGCATTGCTGTATTTGTTTTGTTTTGAGACAGGTCTTGCAATATAGCCCAGACTGGCCTTAAACTCATATCTGCCTACCTCCATGGCTCAGATGCCAGGAAACCAAGCCACGTGTTGCCACATCTGGCTTGTGGTAGTGCTGGAATGAATCCAACTCATCTCCTGGTTATGTTGGCAATCTCCCCTCTCCCAACTTTTGCCTGTAAATTTGGGAAGTCCTCAATCCTCTGTGTTCACTTTCAAGGTATAGCAGGGTCAGGAAACTTTTAGTAAGTGCCCAAGATGCCGCCTTAAGGACCTGGGTTGTGGTAGCTGAACACAGGTGATGTCAGATTGGCCTGGATTCAAATCCAACCTCTGCATATGGAGCTCGTGACTTTGGTCAATTTGCCTCACTCTCTGAGCCTCCCCTGGATGAAATGAGGACAGTGTCACTCCACACCCATGGAGAGAAGGCGTGAGAAGCAGCTGCCCAGCCAAGCAAGGGGCTGGCCTCAGTAGGAGTGGATACAAACAGTCCCTTGCCTTAGAGATGACGGTGACATGGGATCCCCCTGCCTGTGTGCCAGGCCACAATCAGAAGGAAGCCAAGGCCAGGTGGAAAACCACTCCCTCCCACCTGAGGGAAGAAGCTGGCAGTCTCAGTGGGACAGCCTGCCCTCCCCTGCAGGTGTGGGCAGCCCCATCCCTGGCTTGGCTGGGCGGTGTCCTTACCCATAGCTTATTACCTTCCCCGGGATCCTCAGGGCTGTGGGCAGGGCATTTTTGAAGCAAAAGGGGATAAGCCAATTTGGCTAAGTGGAAACCTACATTTCTCAGGGGCTGTGAAAACTCTGCATGATTGTAAGAGAGGTCATTTGAGATCTGGGGCCAACCCTTGCAAAGAATTCTAAAACTAAAGCTGCACGATCCGAGAGTGTGTGTGTCACTCAGTGGAAAGGACATGGACTTTGTGTAGGAGAGAATTTATACTGTGCCCAAAGAAGGTCTGGCCTTTGTTCAGTCTTACCTATGAGAATGTTTTCAGAGACTGTGGGGGTATGTCAGGTAGTGTATTCTAACAACGTCATCCACCCATCACCTACTCATCCATCTATCTATCTATCTATCTATCTATCTATCTATCTATCTATCTATCTATCTATCTACGTTGTTGCTGGGTTTGTTTGTTTTTTGAGACCAGGTCTTAGTAGTTTAGATTCTCTGTGTGTCTGAGAATGTCCTTCTGTCTGCCTCCCAAATGCTGAGATCTCAGCCTTACATGCTATGCTCAGCTGACAATGTGATTTATGATGGGACCTTGGACCCAATGGTCTCTGCCTGGCCTGCAAGGGACTGAACAATAAAGGCCATTCACTCAGGGTAGCTATAATGTCGTGTGAGTGAGCCACAGTAAAGACCTCTGGATACAGAGGCTCAGGTGAACTTCCATGTCTGGAAATGCTTGGTTATCCGAAGTGACCAGTACAGGCAAATCCACTGGGAAAGGATGGCGGGGAGCTCTGGGGACCCTAGTGGATTACAGAACCTAGTGGTATGTGGTGTCCTTCCCCACCAACACAGTTGGTGCAATTGACCAGAGCCGTGCCGCACCCAATGGCATCCATTGTGTTGTTAACTAGGCTAAGAGAGCCCGGAACCCCTGCTGCAGGTTCTGCACGTCTCCTAGGTCACCCGGCTCCGCCCAGCTTACCAGAGGCCCACCTACCACCAGCCCACCTGTGCAACCTGAGAGATGTCACGAGACTTCAGGGTTCCCGCCAAACTCCAGAACGCCTGCGCAGAAGACTGGGGGCGGGGCTTCCCTTCCTTTATCCCCAAATGCTTGTCCACCATTAAACAGTCGTTCTAAGCAGAAGCAACCATGTAGTCTCGGAGACCTTCTTTCTTCCCCCACTCCCTTAGTTTCATTTCAGCTTCGGGCCAATCCTCCAGGAACCCAGTCCACTGCGGGCAGTGGACCCCAACAGTGGTAGAAGCCCTTGACCTTACACTCAACATTAGAATTGAGTGTGGTCTTCTCATCAGGCAAATCCACCGTGGGATGCCCCTGGGAGGTGCCTCTGTTGGATGGGTAAGTGTGGTCCATGGGCTCCTCCCTTCTCCCACTCTTACCATCATCTTCATCCTTTGCACCTGGCGTGGGAACAAACAGAGGCTCCGCTGGCCAGCAGCTCTCCTCAGACCACTTTAGGGAGGACTTTGTGAGAATGTCATATTTCAGTATCTGTGTATGCAGAGAAGAGAAAGATGGGAGCCTGTGTCTGCAGCCACACTGACTCCCTAGAAGTGGGATGGCATGAAGACCACCGAGGGGAGATTCAGCCCTCACACCTACATTTGTCACATCACCCCAAGTGACATCTGTCCCAGGCAGCATGGCCCCAAGAAAGGAAGACCCAAACTTCCTCCCCCAATATCAACACAGGTCTCCTGGCTTACAGAAGGTTAGGACCTTAGAGTCCTGAAATGTTCTGGTGTTTGGCACTATCTCACAATGTTTTACGTTATAAAATTAAGGTGTTTAATGCCACCAATTGAAATATGATACAATTCTTTTGTTGCTTTAAAAGTAAAAGCCCTGGACTAAGACTAGAGCTGGGTGGTGGAGCCCCTGCCCTGAACAACTAAGTTGTGATTTGAGTCCCAGCATCCTAAACACAAAACAAAGCAAAACAACAAATAAAAGAGGAAAATTCCCACGCGCTCTGCTCTCATGGGCCCGTTCCTGTAGGGTATAGAATTCATGGGAATGATGGGAATGGCTTGGGGCATGTTTGTACTTCTCTCTCTCTCTCTCTCTCTCTCTCTCTCTCTCTCTCTCTCTGTATGTGTGTGTGTATGTGTGTGTGTGTATGTGTGTGTGTTTGTGTGTATGTGTGTGTGTATGTGTGTTTGTATGTGTGTGTGTATGTGTGTGTATGTGTGTGTATGTGTGTGTGTGTGTACACCTTAACTTTTGCTTTAATATTTTGCATTTAGAAATTTAAATATTTTAAATTTATGGTTTTATTTTTGCCCTCTGCAGCTTTACAGTGTGTGGGGGTGGGGCATGCATCAGTGCGTCATATGCATCAGATGCATCACAGCCTGCATACAGCAGCCAGAGGGCAGGAATTGGTTCTCTCCCTCTACCATGGCTTCCTGGTATCAAACTCAGGTAGCCGAGCTTGACAGCGCATCCCCTCACCACCTGAGCTACCTCGTCAGCTCTGAATTTTTAAATGCAAATAAAAATGTTGATCTGCAAGGAAAATAGTGTCTGGCCGGGGCTTTGGACAGTACTGGACTGTAGTAAATATGGACAAATCGTTACTTAAAAAACAAAACTAATTCTCCAAGTTCCCATGACTCCTGCCTGCTGGAGAAGACAAGGTGGCCACTTGAAATAGCATTCCCTGCTGATTGATTCATCCTCAGAGCCCACCACATTGTCACATAGCCAGGGCTCCCTCAGTGCAAACAGGAACAGAACTCTTACTTCAGCATTATCTCTTCTGTATCCCCTTTTCCTAGTCTTAAGCCCTGAAGAGTCTGATTTGCAGACATGAAATTGGGTCCAGAGAAAGCCAGTCTGTATACACAGGGACTCCCAGGATGGAGGGATCCATACCTTGGTTGGAACTGGACTCCACTGTACTTCAGCAGCAAAGATGTAGCGATATGGCTTCCCGTTGTGAGCATAATTTATCCGAGGGAGCTCTAGGCCTTGAGAGAACAGAACACTAATGAAATTCCATCATTGGTGCGGGGGAACTTCCCTCTTTGTGCTAAACTGAGCTCATTCCATAGAAACAATTCCCAAAACCTTGATTCAGACCCAGATTACATCAAAGGTGGTCACAGGTAGGGAGGGACCTCTAATAATGATGCTGTCCCAGCCAGAAGGCTCAGGAGTGAGGTGCCATAGACTAGAGGGCTTTAAATGCTTAAGTACCTATAATTATCCATGATAGATATCAGGGAATTACAGATTTAAATCAGAGGCTTCTGCAACTTTTAAAAGGCTGTCTGAAAATGCTGTGTTTGAGTATGTGTGTAAGCACACATGGGTATGAAAAAAAGACTTCATAAGCCACTGGCATGAGGGCCAATGCACAATATAAAATAAATGTGGTGCCTGGGATGGTGCAGTCACTACGAAAACACTAGGGGATACTGAGGCAGCAGGATTGCCAGAAGTTCAAAGCCAGCCTGGGCTACAGAATGAGACCCTTATTTAAGTACATGAAATAGATTCAGCAAGTCCTATTATGATCCTTATAAGAGGAGGATTTTCATATCACAGGATGTGTCCATATGATAAAGTAAGTGTAAATAGGGCGATTATAGAATGTGTCCATTTTTGTCTCAAAGAGAAAGTTTTAGAAGCGGATGCTGGGATCAGCACTGCCTGCCCATGGGCTGAGGCTCCATCTTGCAGTTTTTGTTACTTCTATTACCCTTTGCCTAGTCAGTGTTCTTGTTTTTTGTTTGTTTGTTTCAAGACAAGATCTCTTAGAGCCAATGCTGGCTACTTTGTAGCTGAAGATGCCGATAGGTTCCCCTCCCCATCTCCATCTCCCCAGAGTTGAGATTACAGGCATACAGTTTGGTTGGTTTGTTGGTTGGTTTGAGACAGAGTATGTAACTCAGGCTAGCCTGGTACTCACAGCAATCCTCCTGCCTCAGCCTCCTGATGTTGGCATTACAGGCATGCACCACTACACCCAGCTTCATTGTACACATAGAAGTAGGAAATCCAGATCTGTCTACATAGGGCTTTGTGCCACACCCTATGATACACTGAGCACAGAAACTCAGCCCTGTGGGACAGCGGCACCTCCCAGAGAGCTTTTGGCTGGCTCTGGTGTAGGGTGAGGGCTATTTGGAATCCAGGGATGTTTCTGAGCATCTTCCAGTGCTAACACTGCCCTACCACAAAGAAGACCTGCCCCACATGTCATCCTGGCTGAGGAACATGGGCCCATGGGTGTGGCTCCTGTTTTGTGTCTTGACACTCTGCATACAGCTCAGCATCTCTTAGGCCCAGTGGGCCAAGAATGCCCACTTTGTAGAAATTGTGACAGTGAAGAGGGAGACACAGGGGCCTACTATGTCCGTTTAATATATCACAGCCAATTTCATACACCAGCTGTGCCTGTCATCTATCCAAGGACCAGAAATGTTGGTAGCTATTTTAAAAAGATCCCCAAATACTTTTCCTGGGGTTCCAAGAACCTTCCTTGCTTTTCCCTGTCCCTGCATGGAAGAAAGCTATCACTGAGAGGGGCTTTGGGACACTCCATGAGAAAGGATGCTTCCTACCTTCGTAGAGGACCTCGGGCTGGCAGTAGACATGGCCGTCTTTCTCCTTCAGGGCTGTTGCTGTGGTAGACGACACCTTGACTAAATTTGAGTCCACTTCTGCATCCTGAAAAGAATAAATTAAAAACAACAACAGAAAGAAAAGGTCATCCCCATAAGCCATTGCTTTACCATATATATCCACTTGAGCAGAGTTTCAATGCACTATCACCTCGCTTGGCCTCACAGTAACCACAAGAAGCAGCTATCTCATTGCTGTTACTTTCAGTTAGAAAGAATGAGGCTGGAGGCTGGAGCGATGACCCAGCTTTTCCAGAGGATCTGGGTTCGAATCCTAGCGCCACAAGGTAGCTCACAAACTTTTAATTCCAGTCCTAGGGATTCTGATGCCTCTCCTGGCCTCCAGGAGATACTGTGCATAGAAGTGAACAGGCAAAAATACAAAGTACCTATACATTAAATAAATTAAAAAACATAACTATCACTTAAATAGCAATGAGGATTAGCAACAGGAATGGACTCTCCCAAGGCCACACAGTTGGTAAGAGGTACAATCAGGACCTATCTAGGCTTGTTATCTCTCAAAGACAGCAATAATATGATTCAAAGAATAAGGACTCCCTTTTTAAATGCTGGGAGATTCCCTTGTAAAGAGCTGCTTCTATCATGCTTGCGGAGTCTATAGTGACATGTGCTTAGGATCTAACAGTGAGAGAAAGCCTGGGAACAAATTGTACGCATGGTCTGAGCTCAACCACATATGCCCATAAAACACACTGGGATGAGAGTGTGAGAGATCTCACAGATATGGACATCAGGGCAGATAGTGGAAACGTCCCTATTTTCCACATACTTAAGCGTGAGACTTTGGGCAAGAAGTTAGCTTCTCTGTGGTTCAGTTTCCTTATTTGTATAAGGAAAGTAATAGTATGCACATCTTTGGTGGATTACAAGGATTAAATGATGTCTCCTGCCAAATGGTTTGCAATAGGACCTAGACAAACACTTTGGAGGATGATGACATCTTTGGAGACCTACACAGCAGGTCTGTGCTATAGCACTGACTCTTGGAGGATTCATCCCAAGCCCTCAGTGATGCCCTGAAACTCAGATAACACGGAATACCGGACAGCATGGCATTGATCTGATACCTGAGCCAACAGCAGAAGGACTAAGAGGTGAGTAGTGTATAGAGAATGGACACGTTGTACAAAACGACTGGTCCAGTTCTGAGTAAGTCTGAGGTCTTGGACTGCTAATCAGAACAGCATGCCATTTTACTCCTAAGACCAATCTTTTTTTTTTTTTCTTTTTTTTTTTTTTTTGCCAGGCAGTGGGGGTGCATTTAATTTCAACACTCGGGAGGCAGAGGCAGGCGGATCTCTGTGAGTTGGAGACCAACCTGGGTCTACAGAGTGAGTTCCAGAACAGCCAAGGCTACATAGAGAAACCCTGTCTCAAAACCAAAACCACATTTCTTTAGAGGTGGGGCTTTCACTAAACATTTTTTGGAGCTGTCTGAATTCTAAGTCTCTGCATGGGTGGAACGTGAAGCCGAATGAGGGAATAATTGTGTATTATTATTACCATGGCTGACGTCTCCTTCTCTGTCCAAATTTGCAACATCATTTTTAACATTAAAAACAATATGCTTCTCTTGGAGCATGTGTATGTGTCAGGTGTGTGTATATGTGCTTGTGTACAAAGGGCCTTTGGTGAATTCCTCAATCAATCTTTGCATCATCATTATTATTATTATTATTTGCATGCAAATATTTAGTGTGTCTTCTTAGAATTCCACACCATCCCATCAGAAGGAATCACTACAGAATTTCTACTCATTTTGCTCTCCGCCAGCACCAGCACTGGCCTCTGCTGTGCGCGCTCTGATCTTCCCCATCTGGTTCCTGCATTCCTTTCATTGGTTCCCCATCCGGTTCCTGCGTTCCTGTCATTGGTTCCCGGAAGTCTTCCTCTAGTAAAAGCCAAGTCTTGCAAGTCTGTGTTTAGGCTCATTCTTCCTTGCATAAGCCAAAGACTCGTGGATCACTCGAGGCCACCTGTCCTGCCACCATCAAAGTGGGTTCTGAATTCAAATATAAAGATGACATCTGGCATTGTCTTATGTTTTGTGGCTAGCTTTTCCTTTACATCTGTCTTTGGTACTGTTGCTTTCCCAGGGTGAAGGACATCAATGACTGTGTGTTTCCTGTGAAGCAAACTGTTAGTCATGAACTTCCTAGTGAGGACATTTAGACCGATATGGTGTCATTCATGGTGGTCCTTGAACAGTGAAGGAGAAAGAGAGGACTCCCCCACCCCACCCCACCCTTTTTTTTTAGACAGGGCCTCTTAATTTACTTGGGATTTGCCAATCAGCTACATTGGCTGGCCAGAGAGCTTTAGAAATCTGCTTGTCTCTGCCTCTCTTGTGCTGGGGTTATAGGTACTCAGTGCCACACTTGTATTTCATATGGATGCCTGGGATAGAACTCAGGTCCTCATGCCAGAGCAAGCACTTTATAGACTGAGTCCCCTCTCCAACGTGCTACCCCCAAAACAACCTATCGTAATGACGGCAGCTCACCTGCTGGAAGAAAGAGCAAGCTAACCACTTGGCTGAATTGAAGGATCCCTTAGAGATTATTCATCTAGTTCGATCCCTTGATGGTTAGAAGAGGAAGCTGATGCCCAGAGACAGAAAGCGACATGTCAAAGGCCACACAGAGAGAAGCAGAGACTGGGTTGATGGCTTCACACTGAGATTCTCTCAGGAGCAACCTTTTGGACAGAGGGCAGAGCAAGGGGCCCTTTCCCATCCTGTAGGTTTTAACTTGAACATCTCCTTCCTTAACCAGTTTGAATCTGCTGAGCTCGTGAGGCAGCCGTCCTGGGCTGTAATTATTCCGTTCTGGAAGCTTCTTTGTCCTTCTTTGTGGTCAGTCACTCCAGGGTGTCAGAGACTGTTTCCCTCGGTGCATGATGCGTGGCACCCAGGAAGTGAATTCATGACTTAATAAGCTTTTCCTCACTTTCGGTGGTCAAGGGGCAAAGAAGGCACCTGCTTTGCAGTTTGGCTGGAGAGCCCAATGGAACCAAGTCTGTGAACTAAGTAGCCCCGTGCTGGGTACACTGTAGTTAGTATCTCACCTTGTGCCTCGCTGGGTACCACCCCCTCCCCACCCAAGGCATGTCCAGCCTTGATCCGCAGGGAGTTGGTCGACAGACACTCTTTTAGCTCCAGCCTGAAACTGGTCAGACTGGTTAAGGGATAAACTTTTAATTTTCCACACACAGCAGTAACCTAACATGACTCAAACCCTGCTCAGCATTGAAAAGAAATCAGCCAGAATTCAAACATAAAAATAAAAATTAAAAAAAATCCCACAGTCTTGCTCTGCGGTCCTGGTGCCGGAGGGAACTTCCAGGAGTAAGCAGATAGCTCGAGTATCTGCCCATCTGCTGCCAAGGAAATACCAGCTTCTGCGTGGAACCAGAATTCAGAACTTGCTATGTGAGTTTGAAAAGATCTTTGACCCCACTGCGTTGGCCTCCCTGTCTGTAAGTGGGGTGATGGGTAAGCATAGTGGTTTCTGCCTGATCTTGGAAAGTTACAGTTATGTAAGCATCTGGGGCCGGGTCAGAGGTATCATTGTTAACAGACATGCATTCAAATCCTGACCTAATCCCAATGGTGACTCTTTGATGTTGGGCAAGCTACTTTCCCTCTTAACTAGAAACTCAGGGATAAAGAATAACTCAGAGGGTTGCAATGTGAACCTGCAAAACAGTTAACAGTTGTTAAAACTCGCAGGGCCTGGAGCAATAGCCCGGGTTGAGACCCACAGGCCCTATGCCCAAATGCAGCAGGCTAATTAAGTAGTCCGAATCGCTCTCCTACCCAGATACATGGGCTTTTATCATCTGGAACTGCTCTATCCAAACACTAGAACTAAAGCCAACCTATTTTAATGATAGCAGCTCCTCTTTTTTTTTTTTTCTGGAAAGAAGAGAAAGTTTATTGCATTTCCATAGTTGGATTGCTGGGGTCTTTAAAGATTGGCCCCATTCCATCCCTCATTAAAGGAGGCTGAGGCACAGAGAAGAGTCCTGTGTGGATTCTGAGACTTTTAAAAAAGGATGAAGTGAGCTTGAAATTCCCATGGGCTCCGAAGAAGCCACACCTCCCATGCTTTACCGCCACTCGCTCATTGGTGGCTACTGTGATGGACAGGGAGAACATTCTAGCAGCAGAGCAGTTCAGGCTCAAAGGGTGACCCGGAAGGCGTATGGATTGAAAAGTCTCCTTAATTCTCAGCCAGATGAAATGGCCAGTGAACACTTCTCACTCCAGGCTCAACCTGGAGCTACACAGATGCTCCACCCAGCACCCCAAGTTCCAGTCAGTCCCAGATACCTCATGGACACACGAGCCATACCCTCTGTTCTTAGTGGTACAGAGGCAGTCTCTCAACAGGTTGGAATCCCGATTATCTGAAGTATGGATAGGTGTGATGGAGAGATGCCTTTCTTGTTGGCATGACCTCTTAGCCCTTCAAACTTCTCATCTCATGGAGAAGGGGCCATGCTGGAGACAGAAGGGACAGATAGAGGCCTCTAAAGTGACAGTCTCAGAGAAGGGGATCCTATTGCCAAAGTCTCAGAGCAGAAAAGCCATTTAACACAGGGCCTAGCTCTCAGCACACCTCTGTGGATACTACTTCGTCTTATCGTGTCTTCATGTCTGCCTTTGGAGACAAACCCCAAATCTGCTAGTCCAGGATCCAAAGCCACCTCATGTAGCTCTAGCATGCCTCCTCCTGTGACAGACTGTGAACCATGACAACAAATTCTCACAAACCCATCTCTAACATGCTGTGGCGCCCTTCAGGACGAGAGCAGGGCGGCTGCCCCACTGTCTGGACATGCCTAGGTTCCTCCCTGCCACTCCTCCACCCCTGCAGAGCTCCACCTCAGGTACCCGCAGCAGCGCTACATAAACAGCTGGGGTGTTCAGGGGCCCTTCCATGCTGCCTCCGTTTGACCCCAGCTGGTCTGAGCATCATGGGTAGTCATGAGGTCCTAGACCTCTGAGAGTAACCTCCCACCATCTGCTCTGGCTATAAAGAACTGTTCCCCAGGACACGGTCTCAATGCTAACAGGAGAGCTGTGCCCTCTTAGAGACTTCACTTCATGGTTCATTCATTCATTCCCACATTTCAGAGCTTTGTTTTTGTTTTTGTTTCTTTTTTAAAAAGATTTATTTATTTATTTATTTATTTATTATATGTAAGTATATTATAGCTGACACACCAGAAGAAGGCATCTGATCTCATTATGGATGGTTGTGAGCCACCATGTGGTTACTGGGATTTGAACTCAGGACCTCTGGAAGAGCAGTCAATGCTCTTAACCACTGAGCCATCTCTCCAGCCCCCAAGAGTTTTTAAATACAGGGATGACCTGCTGCAAGACAGTGTCCCTGCCTTCTAGGAGCCTGTGTCTCAGCAGCAAGAGGGGATCAAATAACCTTGTCATGCTGGAGGGGTGTGTCACCCTAGAGGGCGCCACAGTGTGCACACACCCCTGACAGGGGAGGGAGTGATGGCATAGAGACCTGGAAATGGAGACCTTTCTAAGCCCAGAGAAGCTCTCAGCATGCATCACAGTCACTCGGGATGCTCTGTGTCCAGGGAGTGCTGCAGATGACGTAGACTCCAGAATGGGCCACTGAGACAGGCAAAGGGGACATAGACAGGCAAACGTCCCTGAGTACAGGGCATTTGAGAAGGGGGATAACTTTCCTGGATAGGATGTAGCTGGGGCCTTGGTGCAGGGTGTATGTGGCCCTGTCCACCTACCCAAGTTTCCCATCTGTACATCCAGGCAGCTGAGTGACTTGAAAGCAAAGAAGCCATCTTTAGGGGACAATAAACAACAATTAAGCAGCGTGGCCAGAACCGCCCATCCAAGGGTTCACTCGCCTTTGCTAATTTCAAAGCACCTGGCGGTTACAAGGTGGCTTTTAAAGACACACATACAACCCATTCAAGCTTGGATCTGAGGAAGTAGCCTTTCCCCCATGTGATTAAGTGGGGTGGGGGCAGGGAGGGAGCCTGTTCCTCTCTCTGCATCAGCTCTGGGCTTGTGACCCATGCCTTGTGTGCTCTGTGACACCCTCTTCTTCCTAGACCAGAAGAAACTCCTCAGTGCCGTACTGTGGGGCTTTGCCAGGACAAGGGGCGCAGAGGCCAGGGCGATTTTACCGAGTGTCCTTATCACTCAGTCACCCTCATGAGGGTGGGAAGCTAATACTTAAGTCCTTTAAGTTCCCCCATATCCCAGTATTTTCAGTAAAACTGAAACAATTGAGCCTAGGGCGCTGGTCCTCCTGTTTGCCAGGCAAACATAATATCATTGAACTATCCTGTAGTCCTGCCTGTCCTGGCTTCTAGATCTTACTTTTATCTTGAGGCAGGGTGTCACCAAGTTGCCAGGCTGGCCTTAAAATATTTAGATCTTCCTGCTTCAGCCTCCTGAACAGTTGGGATTAAAGGCTGGTACAATGAGACCAGCTTGTCCCCTTCCCTTCCCTTCCCTTCCCTTCCCTTCCCTTCCCTTCCCTTCCCTTCCCTTCCCTTCCNGGGAACTTCCAGGAGTAAGCAGATAGCTCGAGTATCTGCCCATCTGCTGCCAAGGAAATACCAGCTTCTGCGTGGAACCAGAATTCAGAACTTGCTATGTGAGTTTGAAAAGATCTTTGACCCCACTGCGTTGGCCTCCCTGTCTGTAAGTGGGGTGATGGGTAAGCATAGTGGTTTCTGCCTGATCTTGGAAAGTTACGGTTATGTAAGCATCTGGGGCCGGGTCAGAGGTATCATTGTTAACAGACACGCATTCAAATCCTGACCTAATCCCAATGGTGACTCTTTGATGTTGGGCAAGCTACTTTCCCTCTTAACTAGAAACTCAGGGATAAAGAATAACTCAGAGGGTTACAATGTGAACTGGCAAAACAGTTAACAGTTGTTAAAACTCGCAGGGCCTGGAGCAATAGCCCGGGTTGAGGCCCACAGGCCCTATGCCCAAATGCACCAGGCTAATTAAGTAGTCCGAATCGCTCTCCTACCCAGATACATGGGCTTTTATCATCTGGAACTGCTCTATCCAAACACTAGAACTAAAGCCAACCTATTTTAATGATAGCAGCTCCTCTTTTTTTTTTTTTTCTGGAAAGAAGAGAAAGTTTATTGCATTTCAGTAGTTGGATTGCTGGGGTCTTTAAAGATTGGCCCCATTCCATCCCTCATTAAAGGAGGCTGAGGCACAGAGAAGAGTCCTGTGTGGATTCTGAGACTTTTAAAAAAGGATGAAGTGAGCTTGAAATTCCCAGGGGCTCCGAAGAAGCCACACCTCCCTTGCTTTACCGCCACACTCTCATTGGCGGCTACTGTGACGGACAGGGAGAACATTCTAGCAGCAGAGCGGTTCAGGCTCAAAGGGTGACCCGGAAGGAGTATGGATTGAAAAGTCTCCTTAATTCTTAGCCAGACAAAATGGCCAGTGAACACTTCTCACTCCAGGCTCAACCTGGAGCTACACAGATGCTCCACCCAGCACCCCAAGTCCCAGTCAGTCCCAGATACCTCATGGACACACGAGCCATGCCCTCTGTTCTTAGTGGGACAGAGGCAGTCTCTCAAACAGGTTGGAATCCCCATTATCCGAAGTATGGATAGGTGTGATGGAGAGATGCCTTTCTTGTTGGCATGACCTCTTGGCCCTTCAAACTTCTCATCTCATGGAGAAGGGGCCATGCTGGAGACAGAAGGGACAGATAGAGGCCTCTAAAGTGACAGTCTCAGAGAAGGGGATCCTATTGCCAAAGTCTCAGAGCAGAAAAGCCATTTAACACAGGGCCCAGCTCTCAGCACACCTCTGTGGATACTACTTCGTCTTATCGTGTCTTCATGTCTGCCTTTGGAGACAAACCCCAAATCTGCTAGTCCAGGATCCAAAGCCACCTCATGTAGCTCTAGCATGCCTCCTCCCGTGACAGACTGCGAACCATGACAACAAATTCTCACAAACCCATCTCTAACATGCTGTGGCGCCCTTCAGGATGAGGGCAGGGTGGCTGCCCCACTGTCTGGACATGCCTAGGTTCCTCCCTGCCACTCCTCCACCCCTGCAGAGCTCCACCTCAGGTACCCGCAGCAGCGCTACATAAACAGCTGGGGTGTTCAAGGGCCCTTCCATGCTGCCTCCGTTTGACCCCAGCTGGTCTGAGCATCATAGGTAGTCATGAGGTCCTAGACCTCTGAGAATGACCTCCCACCATCTGCTCTGGCTATAAAGCACTGTTCCCCAGGACACGGTCTCAATGCTAACAGGAGAGCTGTGCCCTCTTAGAGACTTCACTTCATGGTTCATTCATTCATTCATTCATTCATTCCCACATTTCAGAGCTTTGTTTTTGTTTTTTGTTTCTTTTTTAAAAAGATTTATTTATTTATTTATTTATTTATTTATTTATTTATTTATTTATTTATTTATATATAAGTATATTATAGCTGACACACCAGAAGAAGGCATCTGATCTCATTAGGGATGGTTGTGAGCCACCATGTGGTTACTGGGATTTGAACTCAGGACCTCTGGAAGAGCAGTCAATGCTCTTAACCACTGAGCCATCTCTCCAGCCCCCAAGAGTTTTTAAATACAGGGATGACCTGCTGCAAGACAGTGTCCCTGCCTTCTAGGAGCCTGTGTCTCAGCAGCAAGAGGGGATCAAATAACCTTGTCATGCTGGAGGGGTGTGTCACCCTAGAGGGCGCCAGTGTGCACACACCCCTGACAGGGGAGGGAGTGATGGCACAGAGACCTGGAAATGGAGACCTTTCTAAGCCCAGAGAAGCTCTCAGCATGCATCACAGTCACTCGGGATGCTCTGTGTCCAGGGAGTGCTGCAGATGATGTAGACTCCAGAATGGGCCACTGAGACAGGCAAAGGGGACATAGACAGGCAAACGTCCCTGAGTACAGGGCATTTGAGAAGGGGGATAACTTTCCAGGATAGGATGTAGCTGGGCCTTGGTGCATGGTGTATGTGGCCCTGTCCACCTACCCAAGTTTCCCATCTGTACATCCAGGCAGCTGAGTGACTTGAAAGCAAAGAAGCCATCTTTAAGGGACAATAAACAACAATTAAGCAGCGTGGCCAGAACCGCCCATCCAAGGGTTCACTCGCCTTTGCTAATTTCAAAGCACCTGGCGGTTACAAGGTGGCTTTTAAAGACACACAGACAACCCATTCAAGCTTGGATCTGAGGAAGTAGCCTTTCCCCCATGTGATTAAGTGGGGTGGGGGCAGGGAGGGAGCCTGTTCCTCTTCCTGCATCAGCTCTGGGCTTGTGACCCATGCCTTGTGTGCTCTGTGACACCCTCTTCTTCCTAGACCAGAAGAAACTCCTCAGTGCCGCACTGTGGGGCTTTGCCAGGACAAGGGGCGATTTTACCGAGTGTCCTTATCACTCGGTCACCCTCATGAGGGTGGGAAGCTAATACTTAAGTCCTTTAAGTTCCCCCATATCCCAGTATTTTCAGTAAAACGGAAACAATTGAGCCTAGGGCGCTGGACCTCCTGTTTGCCAGGCAAACATAATATCATTGAACTATCCTGTAGTCCTGCCTGTCCTGGCTTCTAGATCTTACTTTTATCTTGAGGCAGGGTGTCACTAAGTTGCCAGGCTGGCCTTAAAATATTTAGATCTTCCTGCTTCAGCCTCCTGAACAGTTGGGATTAAAGGCTGGTACAATGAGACCAGCTTGTCTCCTTCGCTTCCCTCCCCTCCCCTCCCCTCCCCTTCCCTTCATTCCTTTTTTTAAACAAAGATTTACTTACTTTTATTTTATGTGCCTTTGTGTTTTGCCTGTATGTATGTTTATGAATGTTCCAGACTCCTGGAACTGTAGGGATACACAGCAGTGAGCTGCCATGTGGGTGCTGGGAATTGAACCTGGGTCCTTTGGAAGAGCAGCCAGTGCTTTTAACTGCTGAGCTACCTTTTCAGCCCCTCCCTCCTTCCCTCCCTCCCTCCCTTTCTTCCTTTTTTTTTTAAACAATTAAAACAATAATGATGACCGGTAAGGACTTTCCAGGCCTCCTACCAACCTAGCTGTCACTTGCCCTTCTCCTGCCTTAGTCTCCTGAGTGCTGGGATTGTTGGCATATGCCTACATGACTAACTGGTTGACTCCTTTCTTCTTCAAGGTCATATTAGGGATTAAACCCAGAGTGTCAATGTGCTAAGCATCTTTTCTCCCCCTGATGTATACTCCTGTGCTGGCTAGTTTTATATCGACTTGTTACAAACCAGCGTCATCTGACAAACGAGAGTCGTCTGAAAGAAGGGAAACCTCAATTGAGAAAATGCTTCCGAAGAGCTGGCTGTAGGGCATGTTCTTAATCAGTGATTGATGGGGGAGGGCCCAGATCACTGAGGGTGGTGCCACCCCTGGGCCGGTGGTCTGAGTTCTATAAGAAAGCGGACTAGGGGGCTGGAGAGATGGCTTAGCTTTTAAGAGCACTGGCTGATCTTCCAGAGGTCCTGAGTTCAAGTCCCAGAAACTACATAGTGGCTCATAACCATCTGTAATGGGACTCCCTCTTCTGGCAAGCAGGTGCATGTTCAGACACAGCACTTTTATGCATAAATTCATGAATAAATAAATCTTAAGGCAAAAAAGAAAGAAAGAAAGAAAGAAAGAGAGAAAGAAAGAAAGAGAGAGAGAGAAAGAGAGAAGGAAGGGAGGAAGGAAGGAAGGAAGGAAGGAAGGAAGGAAGGAAGGAAGGAAGGAAGGAAGGAAGGAAGGAGGTTATGAGGAACAACCAGTAAGTTACCTCCATGGCCTCTGCATCAGTTCCTGCCTCCAGGTTCCTGCCCTGCTTGAGTTCCTGCCCTGGCTTCTTTCAATGATGGACTATGATGTAGATACATAAGCAGAATAAACCCTTTCCTCCCCAAGTTGCTTTTGGTCATGTGTTTCATCACAGCAGTAGAAACCCTCACTAGGACAACCCCCAACACTAAATTCTTTTTGCAAAGTCAGACCTTGGGAAGAGGCGGCCCTAGCTGGAGCAGCAGAACTCTGATGGGCTCTCAGGTCTCTTTCATTGTGTGCTCTCCTGCACGGTACAGCAGGGAGGCTCACGTCCCCTTTCATGTGACTTACAACAACCACAACAACAACATTATGGATGTGAAAGCAGGGTGATGTAAAATGTGGGATAAGCCACAGAAGAGACGCGTAGAGAAGTGTTATGGAGACAAGAGAGTCCCGAATGCAGAGACGCACAAGTCTGGGTACAAGTCCTGGCGCTCCTGCTCCCTGGGTTAGACTGTACTGCAGAGCTCAGATATTAGGGTGGGAAAAGGTCCCCTGGACTGTGGAAGACTGTTCCCCAGGCTTAAGGCCTATAGGGTGAACAACTGAATTCCTGTCCCTCTGCACTCACCTTTAGTGACCAATCCAGGGTACCAGCCTTGCTCTGAGGCCTGGGACACATTCCTTTACCTCTTGGACTCTCGTTTTGTTGTTGTTGTTGTTTTGTTTTGTTTTTGTTTTGTTTTTTTCAACTGTAAAATGAGCCTCCCAACTTTCCCCAGAAGTTCTTGCGGTCATGACATGATGTAAAATAAACAAAGATAAAACGCACAGCAAAGCCCCTGGCAGGCAGGGCTCCTTCAGTAAATGGGAGCCGCCACGTCTTAATTGAGTTCAATTTGGTTCCATTTAAATTCATTATATCATGAAGTCAGTGAGTTCTGGAGCCAGAAGCTTCCTCTTGCTCAGAGCCCATGACAGCAGCATCCTGACTGAGGAGGACTCTTGGCCCGGGGGTTGTACACAATGTTAAGAACAATAATTCAACAGCAGGGACATCATGGAAGCTGGCAGTGCCGGATTCCTCCCTTGGACCATTAGCTGAATATTTTAAATGAGAGCATAGAGCAATGGATGCTTACATATGTAGTTGGTATACGAGGCAGAAGGCGAGAGGGTATGCACACACTTGGCCATGTGAGGAAATGAAGTGTGGATACATGATGGGAAATGCACGAAGGAGAAAACACTCCTGAGTAGGAGAAGCCAGAAGTGCCAGACTCTGCCAACTTAACGAATTTGGACAGGTGACACTGTTAAGGCTGGAGGAGATCCGTGGTTGCCTAGGGCAACAGGAGAGTTTCTGGGACATTGGTGGCTAAGGGGTAAAGAGGATGGGATTTCTCTAAGGCTGTTAAAAAATATTCAAAACTGAGGGTGAGGAAGGATGCTCAACTTTGACTACACAAAGGACAATGAATTGAACGCTTTAAATGGATGAGGTCTATAGTGTGTGGATTATCTCTCAATAAAACTGTTAAAAGGTGCAATTAAAATATACAAGTACATGTGTGCATGTTTTGTATGTATGTATATACATATGTATGTATGTATGTATGTATGTATGTATCTATCTATCTATCTATCTATCTATCTATCTAATGTGTATCCAAAGAGATTGGAGTAAACACAAACATAGTGTTCATCTTGCATCGTGAGTTTAATGGGGATCATTTGTTTGTTTGAGACAAGGTCTGGCTATGTAGCCCAGGCTGACCTTAACCTCCTCAGTGCTGGCAACACAACCTGTTACCACTCCAAGCCTGGTTAAAAACAAAACAAAACAAAACAAAACAAAACAAAACAAAACAAAACCTTTGCTTCTTTCTTTTTTTTTCTCACTTATGTATTTTTCCTAAAGTTTCTACAGAACATAGCTGCTTTTAGAAGAACAATGAAAAAAAATTTTTTCAAAGTTCAGTTCAGGGCTGGGGCAGGAATCTGTCCCTCAGGGGTAAATTACATGTGAGGCCCTGGGTTCCATCCTTACAAGCAAAACAAAGCAAAGCAACGAAAATCAAAAGGAAAGGGAAAACCCAGTGCACTGTGGAATTCAGTGTCAACAAGCGTCAAGAAAAATTTCTGCCCAGATTCAGGGCTGTCCAGAAAGCAGAGAACCCCCACCTCCACCCTACTCCCAAACACGGTACCTTGTCCACGTGGAGGGGCACAGCAAACCTCCTGAGGGTAGGCACTGAGGTCAGCCTGGACTTCTCCTCGAAGTCTTTATTCAGGTTGGCCATGTAGAAGAGCTGATAGAGGCTGCTGTCCTCATAGGCGATCACATCAAACAGCACACAGCCGTCCTCCTCGTAGGCGTTGACGTGATGGAAAACCACCATGGGGTCTGTGTAGAACTTGGTAGGCACAGGCTTCCTGGTCCTCTGGTCAATGATATGAATGTATGTCTGAAAGAAGACGCCCACGTCAGCCCGTGCAGTGGTCAGCTCACCCTTGGATATACCTGGTATCACAACATCACAATACCAGGCCTGCCTTAGCTTAGGCCATATAGATGTCCCTTTTCCCCATTCTGAGCTCTGTAACCCATCCCAAACTGCCAGGTCATGCTATTCACAATGGCCAACCTACAAAGTCAACCAAGGTGTCCTGCAAAAGATGAAGTTTACTTCTTTTAAACTTCTATGTATGTTTTTTTAAAGAATTAGTTATTTTATGTACACCAATACACTGTTCTCTTCAGACACACCAGAAGAGGGCGTCGGATCCCATTATAGATGGTTGTGAGCAACCATGTGGCTGCTGGGAATTGGATTCAGGAACAGCAGCCAGTAGCTCTTAACCACTGAGCCATCTCTCCAGCCCCCCAATTCTATATTTTGTGTATAGGTGTATGTGAACGGAAGTAGAAGGCAGAACATAAAGTAGGTGATACATTTGAATGAAAATATAGTGAACCTGCCACTTTAAATCAGTATTTCCTAATAAAAACTTAAGACAAGGGGCTGTGGGGAAGGCTCCCTTGATAATGTGTGTTTTATGTACAAGCTTGAGAACCTGACTTTGATCCCTGGCAAACACGGGAAGAAGTGGGGAGGGGTGGTTATAATCCCCAGTGCTTAGGGCTGGGACAGAGACAGGAGGACCCATGGTGCCTTCTGGCTCAATAACCTAGCTGAATTAGCAGATCACAGGCCAGCTAGAGGCACTGTTCCAAAAACCAAGATGTGCAATGTCTCAAGGCACAGGAGGTTAATGTCTGGCCTCTCTGCTTGTGCTTGAGCACACATGCATATGCACGGGTGTGTGCATGCACAGACAGACAGACAGACAGACAGACAGACAGACCGACTGACCACATGCAAATACACCCAGACATACACAAGAAAGTACAAATGAAAACAAAACAAAATGCTGTCATCCTGACAGGCAGGCAAAGCCTTCAGTGAATGGAGCAGGCCTGCAGCATTTCTGTGACATACAGGCCACAGGAGGGCAGCTCTGCCACCAAGGGTGGCTAGGCAGCCCTTGGGGAGGGTGCCAAGAGAGCACTGCTGTGGTTCCAGATAGGTTCCCTGGGAACAGTCATGCCAGCAGAAGGTAGGTGCCAGGTTCAAGCTGAGGCTGGAGTCCTTTGGTCCTCTCTCCCGAGCCCCGAAGTGCAGAGCCTGCTTCCCAGGGCTGCTAGCTAAAGCTACCCACCCTGTCCTCAGGGCTGTAGGGGAGTGGGCCCAGGACCAGCTAGGGAGCTGCATCTGCCCCAAATGGCCTGGCTGTGTGTGACCAGGCTAATAGCTAATATCATCCTGGGCAGTAATGAGCCATTTCTACAGGTTGGTCTTTTGTGTGATACAACCTTTCCCTCTCTCCCTCCCCCTCCCTCTCCCTGTCCACTCCTTTCTCTGTTATCTCTTCTGGCAGTTCTGGCTTAGCTACCTTCCAGAGGGAGGAGGTGGAGGTGGCTTCTTTGGTCTGGTTGTTTTCCCCCCTCCCCCAGAGGCCACGGAGGAGAACTGTGATGTCATGGGGTGGGGTGTGTCAGCTCGGACAGGTAAACGCTTGAGTGATTGGTTTAGACAGTTTCTTTGCTGTGACTCCAGCCCCAAGCTGGACACTTGGATTTCTAGGAGTTTACTCCCAGTTGACTTCTGGAGTTTGGGACCCTCTGGTCCAGGGCCTCCCCACAGTTACAGATCCCAGGGTTCCTGGTCTCCAAGGTCATGGCAGTAGGAGAACCCCAGAGTCTCTGAAGATGGCTACAGAGTGTATTCAACTTGAGTTGTTTCCCCTGTTCTGTTCACTCACTCTATAAATACTGAGGCCCTTCTTATACTGGACACTTCTTTGAGAACCATAGCGACTGTAATGTGAGCAGGATGGAACCCACGGGAGATATGAAATCTGGAATACATCAAAGATGAAGGGCACTCTCATGAAAAACAAACTAGGGTTGGGAGCTAGAAAAAGCCAGCCAGGGATTTCATGCAGCTAGTGTTGGCATATCTTCTAGGCTCCGCCCCACAGTTACCTGGCAATAGCTAGGTCCACCTGACTCGCTATAAAAGGGGCTGCTTGCCCCCTCCTCTCCTCTCCTCCTCCTCCTCCTCCTCCTCCTCCTCCTCCTCCTTCTTCTTCTTCTTCTTCCTCTTCCTCTTCCTCTTCCTCTTCCTCTTCCTCTTCCTCTTCCTCTTCTTCTTTTTTGGTTTTTCGAGACAGGGCTTCTCTGTGTAGCCCTGGCTGTCCTGGAACTCACTCTGTAGACCGGGGCTGGCCTCAAACTCAGAAATCCGCCTGCCTCTGCCTCCCGAGTGCTGGGGTTAAAGGCGTGCACCACCACGCCCGGCTTCTCTCTTCTTTCTTCTCTTGCTGTCTTAGCTTCTTCTCCCTCTGTCCCTTCTCTCCCCATTCCCTTCCCCCATCTTTCTCTGCATGCCCATGGCCTCTCTCTCTCTCTCTCTCTCTCTCTCTCTCTCTCTCTGCCTTTCTCTGCCTCTACTACCCCCTCAACTCCCCTCCCTATGCCCTAAATAAACAAACTATTTTATGGCTGGTACCTCAGGGGGAAGGGTGCCTCAGCATGGTTCTGCAGAGACACCCCCTTCTCCCGAGCCCCCACCAAACATATCCCTGGCTTCTTTTTCTTTTTTATAAAGCACAACAGATAGGTTCAGGAAAGAAGGCTTGGGAATCTAGACTAGTAAGGGAGGAAGCCATCTTATTCCCAGAAGAACAGAACACCAGGAGGCCCCTCAGCAGTCAGACATCAGAGAATACTCCCAGAATAAGCAAGGAGTGAGAGAGACACGTGTGAGGGGACTGAGGGTGGTCAACGGAGCCCTTGAATGCCATTCTGAGAAATTTCTAGAAGGGTATTATTAGTGGTGGACCTCATCTAACTCCTCCTTCTCCTGAGGAGACAAAGGGTGGTGTTAAAGAGGGTGGTTAGCCAGCATATTGGAAGTGGATGAGTATCCACAAATACTGACATGGGCAGCCAATGGATAATGGTGACTTTCTCCAGAATGGGGAGCAGAGAGGAAAAGGAGAGGGAGGGAAGATGGTGGGGAGTCTGATGGGAAACAGATTTTTAAACAAATATTATTTTGAGATAAGATCTCAGGTAGCCCAGGCTGGCCGTGAACTTGCTGTGTAGCAAAGGATGACCTTAAACTCCGGATTCTCCTGTCTCTGCCTCCTCTGAGTTCTGAGATTGCAGGCACACACCTCTATGCCCAATTGAATTGAACCCAAGGCTTCGTGTATGCTGTGCCCTACCAACTGAGCTACATCGCCAGCCCTGGAAAGGGGATTTCGTGTGTGGCTTTCTATACTGGTGTGTTATCTGAATAGGTAACACTGAGAATCACTGGACATTTGTCAAAAGCAGCAACAGCAAATAAATACACACATATGTACACACACATGTGTTTAACATTCACCCATGCATGCACATACATGTACACGCTCATCTGTGTGTGCATGGAACACACATGTGCCTTGACTGAAGGAGATGGTTTCACTCCACATCTGTGGACCCCGGTGTCATCCTGATATGTAAGCTCACTGGTATCCAGGACTCCCTAAGCCCCCCAAGACTGTACAATGAGAGGAGAGGGGTGCTGAGGAGCGCCCCCAATGGATGGTAGAGGCTGTGTAGGTCCCAGCTATGGACGAGGACTTGAACCCATAGTGACCATGCATCTGTGGATAGTTTGGGAGATTTTTTCTGCCCAAGATCACATCCGCTTCCCAGGACAGTCTGCACTTGGAAGTAGGGATGCCCTATCTCAGGGCCACTCTAATGACCCACCCCAACAGCAGAACTCTCTAGATGGTGGCAGCTGCCTGCAACGGGACTACATGGCAGTCCAGGACAGCCGGGGCTGTACAGAGAAACCCTGTCTCGAAAAACCAAAAAAAAAAAAAAAAGGTCCATACGCATCCCTCAGGGTGGCCTCCCTGTCAGTGTTCTGGGGCGTGGGGTAGACAGGCAGGAAGGCCTCACCTTGTCCTCCCTGTCGAATGACATGCAGGAAGCCCAGCTCACTCCCCTCATGTATGCGGTGGCCATCTTGAGGATATCCAACTTAAAAGGCTGCTCCAGAAACACCACATAGTTCTCTGTGATGCCAAAGCTGTGGTAGTAGCTGGGAGAGAGCAGCGAGCGGGAGGGGATGGAGCAGAAAACTTCCGCGTGCTTCACGGGACCCTTCCCTTTCTTCTTGCTGCCTGGAGAAGAGCAAACGTGGAAATCTAGCCAGATGGCACTATTACCCACAGCCCAACTGTGTTCTCAAGAGAACTGTCAACAAAGAACCCACAGGCCTAGATACTGAGAGACTCCCACTAGAGTCCACGGGGTTGTGGTGAACTCTGGATTTCCAGCCATTATAAAATAGACTTGGGGACTGGAGAGATGGCTCAGCGGGTAAGAGCACTGACTGCTCTTCCAAAGGTCCTGAGTTCAATTCCTAGCAACTACGTGGTGGCTCACAACCATCTGTAATGAGAGCTGACACCCTCTTCTGGTGTGCCGGAAGACAGCTACAATGTACTTATTTATAATAATAAATAAACCCTTGGACCAGATGGAGCAGGGACCGGAGTGAGCAGGGCCAACTGGAGTGAGCAGAGGTCCTAAAATCAACTCCCAACAACCACATGATGGCCCACAACCATCCGCACAGCTACAGTGTACTCACATACATAAAATAGAACTGACAGAGCCATGTTTCCATCCAAGGAAACACAGCCTCTACCATCCTTTATTTGCATGGACTATGGCAATTCAGCTAAGCTGTAGGATACCCATATCACAGATGGGCAAATGNTGTGTGTGTGTGTGTGTGTGTGTGTGTGTGTGTGTGCTCTGTTTTCTGAGTCCTTTGTAAGCATGAATCAGCCCTGGGTCAAAGGCCTCCCCACCCAGTCCTGGGGCTGGTTTATAATGAGTTCCCTGTCAATGTCCCCACCTCTCTGTGGCCACCTGTGGGCACTATAAACAGCTGGCTGGTGGGAGGGGATGCTGTGGGGCTGTGGGCTAGTTTTCTCCACCAATGAAGAGGAACACAAAGCCAGGTCGGGCATGCTGAGCAAGAATGCCCTGCCCCCTCCTCTTGCATGATGTCGGGGCTCTGGTAAGCAACTCGACCAATGCTATGCCACCCAATCTGAGCCTCCCAGTCCCCTGTGATATAAGACAGCAAATCAAAATGCCTGAAAGACCCCAGACTGAACTCTAAGATGCTGGACTGAACCACACATCCTTAATCAGCTTCAGTAACTTCAGTTTCACTTAGATATATTCATGGCCCCTTTTGATCTGGGGGGAGCTGTGCTCCCAGCTTCTCTCACAGCTGGGTAGTTTTCTACAGCAGGTAGAGCTAGGGAGCTGGCAGGTGCTATCAGGGTCACAGATATAATAAACTTGTTCTCTAGGCCAGAAGGTCAGGTCAAACACTCTTGAAAGCTTCATCTGCTGGGTGTGGCAACCAGGAGGGTCCTAGACAAACATAGGTTGGGAGCCTCACCCTCTTCCCCCTCGGGAACACGCAATCACTGGCCTGGGCTTTGCTCCAGGACCCGGCCCTGAGAGGAGGAGGTCCAGAGGCTCTGGGAACAGGGTGTGGATTTGGAGTGGATCCCAGCAAGGGCTGAGCACCCCAACAGCCCTGGGAGCCTGGCTGCAGGATAGAGGGGGTGGCACAATCTTGGCATATGAAAAAAAAGTTTGCCAGGAGACTTTTAAAAATGACTAAACTAGTAGCTAGGGAAAAGGTTAGAACAGGTTAGATAGATGGATGGATAGATAAATGATTGAATACATAGGAAGGTGGATGGATGGGTGGTTGTGTGGATCCGTGTATAGGTAAATAGGTGGTTGTGTGTATGGATGGATGGTGGATAAATGGATGCATGGATGGATTGGGGTAGGTGAATGGATGAATGAGATGACAGGCAAGTAGATCAGTGCATAGACGGATGGATAGATGAATAGATGGATGGATAAATGACTGGATGGATGGATGGATGGATGGATGGATGGATAGATGAATAGATGGATGGATAAATGACTAGTTGGATGGATGGATGGATGGATGGATAGATGGATGGATGGATGAGAGGGTTGGTAAGTAGGTGAACATGTAGACTGAAGGATAAATAGGTGAGTGGATGGGTGGGTGGATAGATAAAATAGTGAATTCATGAATTGGAGCCTGAAAAAACAGGAAGTTAAAATAGTGTCAGTATCTCTTTTGTCCAAAATAATCTCAGAAATGTCTCTTTTATGTTTAAAGGAGGACACTGAGTTCTCCCCCAGAGAACCTCTGCCTCTGACTAAATGACAAAACCGACTTTAAGGTCATCTGAATAACCTATGAAGTGTGTCACAAGCACAAATCCGGACTCTTCCAGCACGGTCACCCAGATGTCTGTGTTAGATCCCCAGTATGACTTACCTGGCACCGCGGCAGGGATCTTAAATACTACGTATTTTGTTCTCCCTTTGTCCACGATGGACGTGCCCATGTTAAGGACATTCCCAGCCTCGTCGTAATGAGGGTGTGAGGTAGCCAGGTTTACTGCCACATACTTCCGGTAATCAACCTGTAAAATACAATAGCCATTCTGTTTTGTAAAGATGAGGAGATGGGAATCCCGTGAACACCTGACTGGGCCTAGGTGTACAACAAGGGCGGATCTCTTTGAATATCTCCTGACTGGGAGGAAAAAAGGGCATAATTCACCTTTTAAGAGATGTCTAGTCTCATGACCGGATATGAGTTTGTATTTCTTCTGCGGCAGAAGTCGGTTGTGGGGAGCTAGTGAGCCGCATGTTTTGTTTGTTTTTGTGTCTGTGGTTCCCATCCCACTTGCTGGTTTGTCAGGATCCTCAGCATAGAGACAGGTTGCCTCACAAAAGAAGGCTGGAAGCCCTTGTGGAGGTAGCTAGACTGCCAGCCAGCCTCAGCCACTTCTCTGTGTCGAGCCTAGGAAGTCCTTTCAATCCACCCCTGTTGGGAGTCCACAGAGACAGAGATGCAGCTCTCCATGCCTCTCATGATTATACTCTGGAAACAGAGCGTCTAAAACCATTTTCTTGGGCCGGGCGTGGTGGCGCACGCCTTTAATCCCAGCACTCGGGAGGCAGAGGCAGGCGAATTTCTGAGTTCGAGGCCAGCCTGGTCTACAAAGTGAGTTCCAGGACAGCCAGGGCTATACAGAGAAACCCTGTCTCGAAAAACCAAAAACCAAAACAAAACAAAACAAAACAAAACAAAAAACCATTTACTTAAATCAGGAATTCTACTAACAAGTTGAACCATGACCCCTGCTCAGAACGGACCGCAGCCCGAGAACCGTGGGATGGCTAAGCTCTAGTTGTTTGCCCTTCTCCGGGACAACACAAGCAGCCAAGAGTTAGGTCAGGCTCTGGCCCTTCCGGTATTTCCCAGCATGCATCAGTTGGGCCCTTGCCACCTAGTTTACAAGGAACTGGATGTAATTTCCCGGCTAAGATAGGTATTCAATTTAGCAGATCGCTCAAGTGCCTTATGACATCACTGTGGCTTTGAACAGCTAGCTGGAGCAAACTGACACGGGGATCTATTGATTTTCAGGGGAATGTTAGCCCGGTGCTTCCCAGGAAGCGGATCTGTCTGCGGATGCCCTTGCTCTCTGAGTAATACCTCCCCCTGCAGGTCACCGTGGGTAGAACACCCTGCGTCCTATAAGAACTACGGATATGGTTTTGAGTTGTACCATCTTTCAAACATAGAGAAGGAAGTCCTAACCCCAGCGCTTGTGAATGTGATCTCACGTGGCAGTAGCATCTTTGAATATGTAGTCACCACAAGATGATGCTGTACCACGTGGGCTGTGGGCTTGCGTGCTTATAGAACATGGGGAATTGGACCACACAGACACAGAGGGAATACCATGGGACTGAGGAGGTGGAGATTCAGGTGATATGTCTATGAGCTGAGGAACACCGAGGACCGGAGAGAAGTCCAGGACATGGGAGAAACAGAAAGGAGACCCCCCTAAAACCTGCCAGAGCCTGGCTCTACATATTGGATTTAGAATTGTGTCTTCCATAAATGCAAGACAGTAGGTCTCTGTTATTTTAAGCCACTTACATCTATACCACTTTTAGGGACGAGGATATGTTCTATAGGTTTGTTTCTATGTATTTTTTTAAGTGTATGTGCATGTGCGAGAATGTGCAGTACCAACACAGGCCAGAAGGGGGCACCAGATTCCCCCCAGAGCTGGAGTTACAAGTTACAGCCTGGGTGCTGAGAATTGAACTCAGATCATCTGAAAGAGTGCGATACATGCTTTTAACCACTGAGCCAGCCCTCTGGCTCTATGGGAACACATGAAAAAGTCGTCATGAGGCGATTTCACCACATGGACATCATAGAGTTTATCCGATAAATAGCTACAGTGTCGCTAGGTAGAACCATCTTTAGGATCCCCATCACGCACGCATGTGTCCTGTAGTTAACTGAAATACACTTAAACCACACATAACCGTGCTGTATATAGGAGCCAAAGGGAATGGGGGCAGGCACAAAGATGGACTCCATGCAGTCTTTGCTTGAGTGTAACTACAAGCACTGTGCTAAGGCAGCTGAGACAGTAGAGGTTTGTGGGCCAGGAATGGTGGCTGACTGTAAGCCTACCTTACCTTCTCCAAGGTCTCTAGGGTCTGGGGGTCGATTTTCCTGATGTAGTTGGTCTCCGTGGTCGCATAGAAGTCTTCTCCGCACTTCATGATGTTGATCAGGCAATTGTCTGTGAAGTCGGGGATGGTGTGGGACAAGTAGGAGAAAGCTCTGGAAAGAGAGAAAGCAGGCCGCGAGCGTTAGTGGCTGCGCCTGGCCGGCTGGGAAGTTCTACCTTCTCACCATTTAACATGTCCTGCTTCAGCGGTAGAGAGAAGACTCTGGGTATCAATGGGTCACTTGAGGAATCTGGGGGACCCTGCACAATCCACAACATGGAGTCAGGCAGCAAATGAGGTGCTGGGACAGTGTGGCCAAACCACACTCCTCCTGAGTGTCAGAAGTGCAAGGGTCTATTCAGCTAGAGCCAGCAGGAACCAGGATGCTTCCAACTATTTTAAGTAGCCATATAGACTTATACTCATAATACAAACCTAGTAAAAGAGTTAATCTCTGCTCTGGCAAGATCTGAATCCCTACTGAGTATTTAAAATTTGCTCAAGAAATTATTTGTGGGTTTGTTTGTCTGTTTGTTCTTTTTTTTTTTTTTTTCTTTTGAATCAAGGCTTCATTCATCCCGGGCTAGCCTCAAACTTGCTATCTACCCAAGGATGTCCTTGAACTTCTGATTATCCTGCCTCCACCTTCTGAGTGTGTGACTAGGCATGGTCACACACATGCCAGTAACCCAAAGGCTGTGTGACAGAGACAGTAGGATTGCTGGGGACTCGCTGGCAGACAGCTTAACTCCAAATTTAATGAGAGACTCTGTCCAGACCTGGAGCACTGGTCTGGTTTAAGCTTGTGCTGGCGATCAAATCCAGGGCTTTGTGGGAACATTCTACTAACTGAGCTCCATCCTCAGCCTTGGAATTCATTTTTGGCAAAAAAGAAAAAAAAAGTTTATGTTCGTTAAGACTCGGGTTCGTTTCACCAAATGACAAATTGCAAACAGGAAGAGAACCCCAGGGGGTTTGAGTGGTACAAATAGAAAACACTGGATGCAAGCGTTGAGTGGTGCTCCCCCTAGCGACAGAGGATGTCACTGCAGGGAGTCTCCTCCAGGTAAGGTTCTGAAGTCCTTCAGGCCCACCCACTCCCTTCTCTTTGTTGACGCCACCCCAGCTCAGCCCCATCTGTAAGGGCAAGTCGCCCTGTTCCAGGGAAAGATGATGTCAGCCTCGGAAGAGCAGAAGCCGTTTTCCTATCTTTGGCAATCCACCCTGAATCTTTCCATAGCTCTCTGAAGTGTATCTAAAGGGAGATAGGGAGAGCATGCCTGGCTCTCTAGCCAAGAATTTAATTGTTGAATGTGTAATACACACATCTGCTTCATAACCCAGATGACTTCAGATGTGTTCCAGAAAAATCTCCCCACCCTCTTGTTCCTCAGCTTCCCACCCCCTTAACTGTCCTCTGAGATCTCTTTATGCCCTGTGTAAGCAAAAATACATCTAGACTTCTTTCTGCCTTTTCCCTCCCTGAACACAGAATGCATTTATGTGCCTTGCTTTGAGAAAGAGGTGTGTGTGTATGCATGTGTGTGTATATATGTGCATGTATGTGTGTATGTGTTCATGCATGTGTGTATGTGTGCATGTGTGTATGTGTTCATGCATGTGTGTATGTGTGCATGTATATATGTGTTTATGTATGCATATGTGTCTGTATATATGTGTATATGTGTGTGTGCATGTGTGTATGTGTATGTGTATATGTATATGGCATGTGTGTATATGTGTTTGTGTGTATATATGTATATGTGCATGTGTGTGTATGTGTGTGCATGTGTATATGTGTGTATGTGTGTATATGTATATATGCATGTGTGTGTGTGTGCATGTGTATATGTGTACATGTGTGTATGTGTCTGTGTATATGTGTATGTGTGTATGTATGTGTATATGTATATGTGCATGTGTGTGTATGTGTTTGTGTGTGTATAGTTCATTTGTGTGCAGGTCCGTGTACCTGTGCACATATGCACAGTGGACCAGAAGCAGACGTCAGCTCCTCTGCCTCTCACTCTCTCTGACACTCTCTTGAGGCAAGGTCTCTGATTAGACCTGGAGGTAGGCTGTCTGTCTGCAGACTGCAGCACTGGGACTACAGGCATGCTGTGACCATGCTTAGTTCTGGGGACTTGAACTTAGGACTCCGGCTTTCTCTCTGACCAGTCATCTCCCTAGCTATCCTGGCTGCTTGTGTGTGTCAACCTGACACAAGCTAGAGTCCTCAGAGAGGAAGGAGCTCCAGTTAAGGAAATGCTTTCATGAGATCCAGCTATAAGGCATTTCCTCAATTAGTGGTCAGTGGGGTAGGGTCTAGCTCATTGTGGGTGGAGCCATCCCTGGGCTGGTGGTCCTAGGTCCTGTAAGAAAGCAGGCTAAGCAAGCCAATTAACGGCACCCCTCCATGACCTCTGCATCTGCTCTTGTGTCCAGGTTCCTGCCCTGTTTGAGTTCCTGTCCTGACTTCCTTGGTGATAAACAGCAATATGAAAGTGTAAGCTTCTTCTTCAGCTTACATTTTGGCCATGGTCAGTTTCCCCCTAGTAATAGAAATCCTAAGATACCAGCCCTACCCTGCCTTAAAACAACAACATCATCAACATCCTCCTCATCATCAACAACTGTTTAACTTACTATACCTTAGGATTGATTTGTACAGTAGCATGAGCTAGCGGCCTCATGCCTTTCAGCCTCACTTAGGCACTTTCTTAAACACTTGTGCTGTTGTGTGTCCAACCAGACTTCTGGCAATGACATTTAGGTTGTTTGTGGCTTTTATCATAACAAATGACATAGCCAGGAATAACTTTGTCTATTTGTCATTTCGGACATGAGCAAGTGTATCTCTAGACCAAAGGGAACACACATTTGTAACTTTGACTGATAATGCCCAAACCCTCTCCCACAGCCAGGCAGGTGAACACCTGACAATTTGTCTACTGCTCTTCCCTCGCTATTGTTGATCAAGAATCGTACGGCATTTGTGGTCATAGGCTGGCCACGTGGTTTTAGCTGGGGGTTTTAATATATCCCCCAAAGAAAACTAATAGGGGAGAAAATGTGGGCTGTTTTGACCATCAGAAATATCCAAAAGTATGAATTTGTCAAGATTCAGAGGGGGCTGTTACTTGGAAAAGATGTTTTTGCAGGGGTCTGGGTAGGCCATGGTTCCGAACTCAGACACCACGATTCTGTTGGCCTCGATGTTGGAGATGTAGGTGTCGCTCTGCAGGTATTTGCTCCTGTAGAAGACCTCCCCTGAAATAGAAGCAGACGCTTGTCAGGATGACACCTTTGGGGACCTATGACATGGATGTCAGCCATTCTAGGGGCTTTACTGGGGTCCAGAGGGAGGTTGGTTGACCCAGACCAGCCTCTTCCATGCAAGTGTGTACCACAGTGAGAAGGGAGTTTGAAGTGTAAGTTCATTTGCACACATTTTTTAAAAAGTGGATGTGTGTCAGAGAGAGAAGGGGGAGGGCAGGAGAGGGAGAGGAAGGGGAGGGAGACAAGAAGGGAGTGGGTTGGGGGAGGGGAAAGGAAGGGGAATGGAAGGTAGAGGTAGAGAGAAAGGTAGAGGGAGAGGGAGAGAGAGATGGGAAGGGAGTGGGGGTGGAGGAGAGGGAGAAAGAAGGAGATTGGAAGGGAGTGGGGGAGGAGAAGGGGGAGGGGGATGACCCTGATTTTAAGAGCCAGAGGCTGGGAGGACAGAGTGAACAGTGCCTGCTGGACTCAGGGGCTCAGCGACTGCTTGCCTGCATGACATCAAGACAGTCGACATGCATAGAGATGGGCTCATAACCCTCCACTCCTAGATGAAGAGTGATTGGCAGTTGTGGGCTGCAAAGAGAGAGAGGGAGGGGGAGGAACGTTCTCTTTAGAGGTGTGATCCCAGGCTCCAGGGGACCCCCCCCACACCTATGGCATATGTGGGCAGCACTAACTAGACTTGGTGGGTTATAAAAATGAAGTAAAATAAAGTAAAAGATGAGAAGGGAATGGGGGGGAGATGGCTCTGTGCATAAAGGCACTGATGTCAAGTCTGATGACCTAAGTTTGATCCCCAGAACCCACATGGTGGAAGGAGAGCACTCTCTGCCCCACCCCACGCACTTGTACACACACACACACACACACACACACACACACACACACACACACACAAATAAATAAAATATGAAACATTCTGCCCCTCCCACCCCGTCCCTCAACAGGTGGAGGGAGAGCTGACCCTGTCCCTCCCCAGCTGCAGCACACAGGATAGCAACCCTGACCCTTGTCTGCACAGCACAGTGGAGCTGGCCCGGGTGTTGTGAGCATGGGTGAGTTTGCCTCAAGGGCAGGAGAGCAGGAGAGCTGGCCCTGCCCCTTCCCAGCTGTGGCATTGGGTGAGCTAGCCAGGGCAGTGCTGGAGAGCTGGCTCTGGTGGTATGGGTAAGGGAGAGCTGGCAGGCTGACCAACTCAGCTACCATCCAGGCCCAGATCCAGGACTTTGAGTTGGCCCACCCCAACATCTATCCCATCTATGCCTCCATCATGCCCACGAAGGGCCTGGTCCTGCAGATTGAAAGCTACAGAATATACGTGACACAGGGCAACAACAGGATATCTGAGAGGAGTTCTAGGGAGTATTGATAGTGTCACAGAAGCCAAAGGACTAGAACGAGACCAGTAACTCATTACAATGAACATTTGTTGCAGGGTATTAGATTACAACACTGTGGACCCTAAGACTGTGTTATTTACTGGAAAAAAAAAAAGGATGTTTCTAGTTGGGTGTGGCTTGTCTCTTAGTACACAACTTTAATCCCAAACACTGAAGGAAAGTTAGTTTGTAGAGGGAAGCACCCAAGTTTGAAAGCGACTTCTAATTGAGTGGCAGACAAAGTGGTGAATGAGAGAAAGATTTGACAAAACAGGATCTGCCCAACTCTCCTGAGAAGAGAGAGGAAAGGCAAGCTACTTAAGATAGCAGTGCAGAGAGGGAGAAGAGGAGGCAGTTTTACCAGGACAGCAAGCTAGATACAGATAAAGACAGAATGAGCCAGAGAATGAGAAGGAGCCAGAAGATTAGAACACATTGCCAAAGTTAGCATGAGGCCAAGCAGAGTAATTCAGGAAAAGCTGAGAGAAGCCAGATTGAATCAGTTAGTGTGGAGAGGAGTTTTGAGCCAGAACTGCTGAGCTGACCAGCCATCCAGAGTTCAGATAGAGCTAGAAAGGGTGAGCTTATTCAGCAGCAAGCCTCAGAGACTGAAAACAATCTAAGCCTAGATTAGATTGTATGGAGGCTAGAAGCTTCCAGGACTAGACCTAGGTTAGCAGACAGAGGCAGTGAGTGAGCTTCAGAGACTACACTTACTA